>JAOWBW010000265.1:1024762-1381194 GCA_026119855.1 Campanula takesimana | reverse complement strand
AGATGTTGAATTGTTGATTATTGAAGCTGCGCAGCGACCTTTATTTGGTTCTTCAGTTGGGTGAAACATTGGCTATGTATCCACTTATGAGTGTTTATTTCAGCTTTATGTGTTGCATGATGAGCTGGTCGCTATTTCCAACCGGTATGGGACGGTTGGCGATAGGGAGCCTCTCATTTGTTGTTATATGTTTATTTATATGATTGATATTTGGATGTTACCGTTCGTCAGCATGTCACTTATTATTCCGCTGCTATCTGTCTTATGTTAATTGCTATTGGTCATTGCATAATAGCATGTCATGTAGTTGCATTAGTAACTTACTGAGATTTATCTCACCCCCGTTTATTTCCATCTTTGTTTTTCCTTAACCCCCCCCAGGAGAAAAAGGATTAGGATTCGCGGTTCGAGGAGGACGTCGAGAGGTTTGAGATTTGGGGCAGGTTGTTATGGATCGGTTTTCATTATTTAAATGTATAACCTTGGGGATAGTCTTACCATTATTGACGTCATTAAGAATTGTATATTTTTTCTTTTGGGCATAAGCTGTGGAGCTTATGTTAGATGTACTTTGTTGATTTAAACTTGGATTTGTAAAACCTTATGTTATCATCTTTTGGTTCAAAATGGATTTTTAACTTCTATATTTTAGAGTTTTGGTTTTAAGTCGACGTCCAGCTCGCGATCTCGGGCCGCGGGGTTCGGGTCGCGATACTATAATATGCAATGACCAATAGTAATATTAACATAAGACAGATAGCAGCGGAATAATAAGTGTCATGCTGTCGAACAGTAACATCCAATAGCCAATCATATAAATAAACATATAACAACAAATGAGAGGCTTCCTATCGCCAACCGTCCCATACCGGTTGGAAATAACGACCAGCTCATCATGCAACACATAAAGCTGAAACAAAACACTCATAAGTGGATACATAGCCAAGGTTTCACCCAACTGAAAGAACCAAATAAAGGTCGCTGCGCAGCTTCAATAATCAACAAATCACCATCTTCGTAGTAGCATAAAAGCTGAAGAGAAACCCGGTACCGGAACCAATAACAATGAGAGTGTCACAAGGGACAAGAACCATGACACAAAGTCATGCTCGGTAGCTAGATACATTCACAAAGGAAGCTAACTTGTCTTTTCCAAGGCCAATCTGGAAAAGGGGTATAGAAGGGGGCAAAACAATGGTCAACATTATAATGGACTTGGCTTTACCATTATAATCTTTCCCATCGCCCGATGCAACAAATATGCCAGCTGGGCTTCCAAATAAATGCTAAGTAATAAATACTAGCTTAATTAAACAACTTAGGGTTCCAAAATAGGAACCACACCAATTAAATCACCATAAAGATGCAAACGATTACTCAAGAAGAGTTCAACAACAATAAACACAATGAGTTTCTCATAAAAGAGCACAACAACGATAAACGGAATTTCTCATAAAGAGCACAACAACAATGATTATTAGAACATGATAATTCCATAAAGAGGAACCATACCAAATACATTCCAAAGATGATACCCACAAGTTACACATAAAGAACACAACCCAAACGGTCACTCACAAATAGTACAACGACTATAACCCAAAATTATCCCAAACGAATCCAAAAGGTTACACTTATTAGAACATGATCACGACCGGACTAAACCCTACACTTTGGTGTTCAATAACAACCCTCTAGGTACTATAGGACATCGCCTAAAACCAGACCAAGTCTTACTCGAAAATCAATTCGATGGAAACAACCACGAACACATCATAAGATGCCCAAACCTATACCAAATGATCATCACAAAGATAAGTCAAACCAACAATACCTCAATAAGATGTTCCAAAGCCCCAATTAACACTTAATTAATTTCAAACACAAACTTGATCACAAAGGACCAATTCTATCACTAGAGTGTACTACAATGTTCACTAAGGTCGACTAGAAGGACACCCAAGACTTAGACCAAAACGCATTCTTCAATCACACAAATTAACAAATGAAAAATTTCAGAAGTTCTGTGCGGCCGCCCACTAGGGACTGTGCGGTCGCACAAAAGCCATCAAACAAGAACAAAACCTTTCAGATAGATGTGCGGTCGCCCACCATATTTTGGGCGGTCGCCCAACCCTCTGGTCTGCCGGAAATGGGAGGGATGAACGGGTTCTTCCATTTTCAACCCAAACCAAAACTAAACCAAAATCCAACACTCCTAACTAGCATACTAAGGTACTAGAGCAACTTATGGGTCTAAAAGAACTCATATAACAACCAAAATCAAGATTAAATCCCAACATTCAACAAAATCACCATTTTTAACCAAAACCCAAAATAAATTCCAAATAAATTCTAAACTCAACCAAACTTCAAATATAACACATCAAGCATTATATAAACATGATATGAACATTTTAGCATAAAAATGGGAGAAAAGCAATTTACTTGAAAATAATGAAAGTTGACGGAATTCGAATATTCTTGATTCTACGCGATCCTATCGACGATCTAAACACATTTCGTATAGAGAGAAATGAGAGAGAAGATGAGGGGAAGATAGCTAAAATGAAGAGAGAAGGAAGAGAGAAATGTTTACCTTTTTCTTGAGGAGAGAGAGAGAATACTGAGAATGAGTTTGTGAGGGAGAAGGAGAAGAAAGAAGGGGGTGAAGTTTAAATCGAAGTTACACTTAGGCCCCTTCCCATCTACTAACACAATACTACACTCCCTGCTAACAATTAAGACCCAACAATATTACACTAACCCGAATGACTCGAAATAAAATGCTAAGCATAAATATTATAACACATAAAAAGCACACATAATTCATTAATTAAAATAATATTTAAATGAATAAATGAGCAAATAATTAAATAATAAATATTTATTACCAATAAAATAGAGCCTAGTTTTCGGGTCGTGACAGAGAGAGATTGAGAGAGAGAGTTGTTGGCTAGAGAGAAGTGTTGAGAGAGAAGAGTAGTGAATGTTAGAATTGGTAGTAAGAATGAAGAGTGAGGGAGGCCATTTGGGGTAGTCATTAGAGAGAGGAGGGAGGAGAGAATTGGGGAGCAAGTTTGTAGGGTATAGGGGCTGGTAGTAGGGTGTAGAAAAGGAGTGGTTGAGGGAGGAGGAGTGAAGAGGAAGAGGAAGAAAAATGGGGAAGAAGATCATTGCCTAGGTTGAAAAAAAATGGAAAAAGCTGGGAATAGCTCGAAATAGGGTGCACGGTCGTGCGGGTTAAGGAGCACGGTCGTGCACCTCAAAACTTGGTGCCCAATTTTCTTTTTTTATTGTTTCCTCTTTGACCAATCATGGGGCACCTTGTGGCTGGTCCAGGAAGTCTTGGTGCACTTTTGCTCCAGCTCCGGCTTTCCGCTCCGTTGTGCGCGCTCCGGTGTCCCGGTTGCCCGCGGGCCCAACATGAAAGTTGCTCGGTTGATTTTTTTGGTCACGCCGGTGTATCTGCAAAATGTTACAAAGAGAAGGAAAACATAGATAATATTTTAAATGTATAAGATGACGAGTAAAAGGCTTTTAAAGCAGTGCGGGACCCAGCGAGGGGTCCCGGCACGCGAAATTTTGAGGATAGACCTTTTTACTCTGTTTTGAATCCTGATCATGAATCCGGACTCGGTTTTTGCATCCGATGCACCGATAAGGCGTACGGTAGTCCGTACGGCCAAATCTGGGGGTTTAGGTCGATTATCGCGCTTTAGACCAATTAAAGGATAGGTTTTAGGGGGTGCGAGATCGGGGTGTCTACAGGGTAAAATGGGTGGTCGTTGCTTAGATGGAGATGGGAGGTTGCAGTGGTGGTAAAAATGGGCTCTTTAAATATGATGAGATATTACACAATATAACGGAGATTAGTTACATGAGGTCATGTGAATTACTTCCACTGCATTTTTAACAA
Organism: Campanula takesimana; assembly: GCA_026119855.1. Taxonomy (NCBI): domain Eukaryota; kingdom Viridiplantae; phylum Streptophyta; class Magnoliopsida; order Asterales; family Campanulaceae; genus Campanula; species Campanula takesimana. Next base: position 1,377,275 of record JAOWBW010000265.1, on the reverse strand, counting down.
ATTTTTTGACGGAGTGAGCACATTTTAAAAAAAAAAAATCAGTGAAAATATTTTAAAAAAAATGTTCAATGATCACATTGAAATTTTGACTAAAATTCAGTGACCAGTATATACGCGTTTGGGGTGAGGGTATGTAAAGTTTATGCCTATGTATGTTGGAAGAAGAGTGTATGTGTGTGATGGAAGATTTTCCCCTTTTACTAAAATAACTTAGCAAGTGTACTAGTCACCGTTGTAGTAACGTACAAAGCAAGTTATCGAACCACAAAAACTCGAAAGATTAACAAAAATGCAACTAGAATAGAAAAGTAAACAGTGGGGGTTGTTTTGTTTTTTATTAAATATTATAACACTAATTATGCAAATGAAGTAAACAAAGATTAACAATCACAGACTAAAGCAAATGATTTAACTCAAGATTAATGAAGAATTCACATATGAGGTTTCATAACTATCTTTACTATATACTATATGCTACTTTAATACAAAGATTACCAATCTTGTTCAAAAAAAGCTACCATATGGTGTGCGGATTGCAACCCTAATATCACTTTTATGTTATATTTTCTGCTATGTCTACACAACATACAAGCAATTCATAAAGCCTTTAAGAACAAGTGAACCTATATTCTTTTGATTTCCGCTAGGTCCTCAATTAAATCTAATCACCGGGGTAGAGGTCAATATATAATCATCCACGCTAGTGTAACATATTATACCTAAGTAATTTAAATACCAACAATATCTTAACATACCATTGAAATCTAACAACAAGTGATAATTACCCCGGTGAACATGAACAAGAAAGATATATAAATTAAACCATGTTTAGCATAGAGATCTGATAGTCGTTACATCCAATCCATGAATCAAGAAACTTAGCTATTCATAATTATGGCAATAAACACAAGAATAATAAAAGAGTTCATAAATATTGAATTATGCTTGAGAATTAAAACCTTGAATCTTGAGTATAAACTTCGTTCTTGAATAAAGCATAAAAGAAAATAGTGCTTGGGATTGTTCTATTTATACTAAGGCAATACATGACACAAAATTAGGGAAGAGAAAACATTCTTTGTCCACAAATGAAACAGAAATTGGTTGATCCGATCTTGGGGGCGTGCGGCCTAGGAAAATGGGACCCCCCCCCAAATTTTCTAGAAGCTTTGACGTATTTGCATTTTGAGGATTGGGGCCGTGTGCTTCTTATGTTTAGGGCTTCCGCTCCATAAATTCCAGAAACAAGGAAAATTGACCCACTTGGGGCGTGTGCCTCCCTTGAGTGGGAGCATGTGCCACCCTTGAGTGGGATCGCGTGCCTCCCTTACTTTCTTCCATATTGCTCATTTGGAACTTCTAAAATTTCTCTATGATCATTCTCCATCTTCTGAAAAATTCCTGAAGAGTCCTTTTCCATGTTTCAAGCCCAGAATTCAATCGTTTTCATCATTTAACCTGTACTCATAGACACTCCACGAAACCTTATTAAAAGATTAAAAACACCCAAGGATTAGCCCAAGAATAAGTCTAAAATATATCCTTTGGATGTGTAGAAACACATCCATCAAATACCCTCAAACATATCTTTTGTTCGTCCTCGAGTAAAACAAAACAAAACAAACAAAACAAAACAGACACACTAAACTAACACTAAACAAAATCAAATATTTTTGGATGTTCTCTTCGCATAAGGATAGTTGGCCAAACAAGTCTCAAATCCAGAAAATCACACATAATCAACAAGTGCCCTATGAACATGGGATTATAATTACATCAACGCATATACGCCACAATTGTCCACCACAAAATGACATAATGAATGAATAAAGGGAGATTATCATAACCAAAATAAGATATGTTATAGGTTCACTTGCATTCTCTCAATCAATGATAATAGATGAAACAATTCCGCACAAAGACACTTATATGCATGCTTAACACAACTGTCAACCAAGTTACTCAATATTGAAAATAAATATGGCTTAATAGTTTAAGTGCAACAAATTTTCAAGGGCTAGAGTCACGGCTACAAAATAAGGTAAGAACATACGAAATCAATCAAGTAAAACTAAGAAGTCTTTTAAATTGACATATATCATCACTTTGAATATATACTTTGCTCACCCGTATCACGCCGGTGTCTCAACCCCCAAACTTATTTATTACTTACTTTTTTGAACATGGGGTTGAAAATATTCATTTCTTTCTTTTGGCCACTTCAATAATAATAATAATGGATAAACTAATTTACATTTTATATGTTAACCCCTTATTATATTTATATCAAGAAATTTAGGTTAATAATTTAACATTTCATGATTCAAAAAATAAATAAATTAACATTTCACACTGATAGAGAAAAACTCCACTTGTAATAAAATACCTAGCAAGCACACTAGTTACCATAGCAGTAACGCGCGAAAGCGAGGGTCGATCCCACAGAGACTTGTGATAGATAGTAATTTAAATAACAAAACAAATAACATAAAATAAAAGATTTTGGTTTTGAATTATTAAACTAGTTAACTAAAAAGAAAAATAAACTAATTACACAAAACAAATATAAATAAATAGATAGAGATATGGAGGAAATTTTCTATGGATTGGATTCACATATATACCATCAATATGCCAATCTAATAATATTATCAATCAATGTTGGTGATTCGTTCGCTTATGTAAAATTGGGTGTTCACACGTCCTACAATTTAGTGCTCTCAAAATATTACACTTTCTGCAAAGTCCGCGTAACATTAAAGAACCCATTAAAACACTAAGAATATTGAATCTACAATTTCGGTAAGAAATCACTTTACAAACTAGATTATATTCTTTCAAAAGTCGGACTTTGTATATATCAATCGATCACTCGAAATCCTTATACACAAATTAGTTAAAAGCCAATCTAATCTTCGTATTAAATTGTAGCAAGAAAACTTTTATAAAAACACTTTTCAATAACCCAACAAGAAGATTAAAAATAAATTAACTAAAGCATAAAGAATCAATACATGTTACCTCAAATCCATAGATGACGAAATTAACTCTTAATAGACAAAGAAATAATCTCTAGAATTAATATGGAAGAATGGTAGAATTATGGATGTCTATTACAATTAATCTAGGCTAGTATTTATAGGAAAAACAAACATAAACTTAAAAGGAATTGTAAAATAATAAGGAAAAGAAAAGGATTAGGAAACAAGTATAAAATCCTAACTAAACAAGTCAAGATCTTCCTTTTCTTCCAAGGTTTGGATATCTTTTTAGTCTCTTCAAGGCTGAATTATGAATTTCCTCTATGGTCCCTAGAATTTTCGATATTTCCATAAAAAACCTCCAATATTTGCTAAATTCCAAAAAAGCCCCTTAAATTTTTGGTAATTCTAGAAAAGCCCTTCAAATTTTCAAAATTCCTCTGAGGTCCCTGGACTGTGCGGCCACCCCACCCATAATGCCTTGTGCGACCGCCCAATGAAGCTGGGAGGTTTTGGGCTTGGATCCGGTGTATGTGCGGGCACATGGTGCTTTGGTGTGCGGTCGCACCTTATACACTGCGACTTGTACCTTTTTCAGCTGAACTTCTGGAGGTCATAACTTCTTCATACAGACTCCGATTTGGACGTGCCAACTATAGTTGGAAATATCTTTTCAAGTACTATCCAATGGAATTGGTTTCAAAATGGTAACATCTCTTTATTTTTATTTTTTGGTCCGTTCTTTCTTGTTCCTTCTCGCACTTTAAAGTCCATTAATCCAGCAATCTTTTTCCTTTTCCCTATACTCATAAACACTCCAAAAAACATTAAAACATCCAGGATTGAGCATAAAATAAGTCATAGAAGCATATCATTTGGATGGGTCAAAACACATCAATCACACACTTTTCACCCTTAATATGAGCCAATTCATTATTTATTGTTAGAAAATTGATGTCTGTTAGTCTTAAGGACTAATAATCATGTAGAAGTCAAAGGTTAAGGACGATTTTGAAAACAATATTAGTTTTGGAATGAAAAGGAAAAACAATTCAAAGATCAAGGATGAAATTTTTTGCGTGAAAAAAATGTAAAACATTATTATCATCTTTATATAGACTAGTATAATTTTTACTTATTCTAAATAAAATAATTAAAAGTAGTTAAAACAAACATAGAAAATAAAAGTTTTTTTTTGGCTTGAACTAATTTCCTAATCCACCCTTTCCGTCCCCACCACTCTTTCATCCATCTTTCCACCTTCTCCACCCTTGCCTCAATAATTCCGGCAACCGTTACCTTCATCTCCTCCATAAATTCCGACAACCATTTCCCCATCTCTTGGTCAACTATTGTATTCTTGAGAGAGACTTTGTATCTTGGTCAAACAATTATAAATTGACATTTATACCTTCTATTTTCAACGGAAATGATAAAAGTAAGCTTTTACATATCAAGCACATGACCAATTTTCGTTAACTTTCTAACACAGTTAGCTATCATATGGTGCAATGTGAGATGAAAAGTTAAATAAAGTGTTGGGCAAATTGCAATTTGGTAACCTAAGTTTTACACACAATTGCAATACCCTAGCTAAGTTTTGATTTGTGCCAATCCGGTTCCTAAGTTTGTCATTTTGTTGCATTTAGGTGTAAAAACTAACGAATCGTTAATTTTTTTAACGAAATCAAATCCTTGTGCTATGGACGTCACTTTTTTCAGGGTACTTTCGGTAGATCAAAGCCCTCTTAAAATTAAAATGGTAATTTAAAAACAAATAGAATTTAAACTATCAAGAGATCAATATGTAATATCTTAAATTTTAAATGATTGGGGGATGTAACAATAAATATAGGCAACAGTCGGGGCTCCGATTTACTAGGAGTAGTCACAAACGACGGGACTCAATATTGTTGGGTTTTGAGGCAACATGCGCAGCGGAAGACGGCAATATAAAATAAACAAAACACTAAGCCCCAAGATCCATTCATGATGATTAAATTAATAGCAAGATGAATTTAGAATACTAACCGTTGTAGAGCGTTTAAATTTTTCGGATCTTCAAATATTCAAGTCTTCAAGCATTAGATTTGATCTCCTCGTTCTTCGCGTTCATCAGATCACGATCACAGGAACAAGAACTTAAGATGCTAAAGCAAGCATCCTGTTGTTCAAATATATGTATACGACATAGAATTGCTTAATCCCAATCATGTTAAACACTTAAGATCACCCAATTTTATTAGAACCTTTGTAAGGTACCTTTAGGATTCTTTGTGACCAGCAGCACAGGTGTATAACAACTTTTCAATCAAGGAAAACCAGCTAGAGGAAGCAAATCAGCAGACCAGCATTCAAGTTGCCGATCAACTTACTACTCAAGTTGCCGATCGGCAAAGACAGTCTGTACTGGTCGTCAGGTTACATCGCTCTACATTAAAGTCAACCTTACCGATTGTCTTTGTCCTTTCGTACTGTCTTATCTGAAAGTAGTTTATCTGCTCTATTATGATTACTGCGCCGTCTGACACATAGCTATTTTTAGCTCTACTGTCTCTACTTGCTTTTTGCAGGTAACCAGTTGAGACAAAAGGGTCTTTACCCATCAGACTTTTCAAGACATGCGTGTACTCCATATCTTCGCCATTAATGCTGAAGATACCACATTAATGCTCCTCAACTACCCAGCTGGAATTTCAAATTGCAAGTCTTCTTCATCAAGACTCAAGTCATTAACTCCTCCTATAAATAGAGGACTTAAAGCATTGAAGAGGGTTGGTGAAAATAGTGCATTGAAGAGAGTTGATTGTTTAGAGCATTCATTAAAGCTCAAACATTTTGTCCAGATAATCATTAGAACATTTATTAGGACATACACGTGTGCACAAACTCATCAACATTGTAAGTATTCCCGAAATAGATTATTCTAAGGAATACGTTGCTTGAGTTATTCACACACCCACCTGAGTGAGATAAGTTCTTTTGGACTTGCCGCTCAAAAACACTTGGTCAGTATTTGTATCACGATCCATTAGTGATCTCTAGAGTTTAGTCTTTGTATCCGGCAAAGCCATTCTTGTAATAGACTAGGGATATCTAATAGTGCTCTTAACCAAAATCCAAGTTCTGACCAAACTTGGTAGAGGACGTAGAAGTATTTACACTATGAACCTCTCCAAATCTTTGTGTTCTCTGTTGCTTACTTTGTCCCTGCCGGTTAGAACTCTATCACCGGCAGATCGTACTTGTTCTTACTGATTCATTGTAATTTCAATTTACCAATCTCTTGAAACTGCATTGAACTTTTAGAAATCACTTTGTGTTTAAACCAAGCTCCCAAAACCATTTCACTGATTTTGTGTGAGTTAAACTAAGTCATATCTTCTCCGCTGCGCTTACTGATAATAATTTGCAAACTGATAAGTGACTTTGCATTTATAAAGTGTCTCTTTGAAAAAATTTTAATTAGGCTATTCACCCCCCCCTCTAGCCTATTTTCCTACCAATTGGGCCTAACAATTGGTATCAGAGCTTGGAATTTTGAAAGAAATTTCCAAGATTTGCAGCTTGTTTGCCGATACCATGGCAGGAAAAATCATGCAGTCATTCAACATCACTACCATTCTGTTGTTGAATGTCAATGAGTTTGGTGTCTGGAAATCTCGTATGATAAAGTATATGAACTCAATCGATGACCGGTTGATGAAGGTCATAGAAGGTGGTCCAATCATTCCCTTAAAAGTCTCAACCACCTATAGACCTATTCCCTCCACTCTGCTAATACAACATGCTGATCGTGATACTGAACAAGAAACCCATGTTCAGATTGAAGAAACTCTGGTTGAAAAACCCAGAGAGGAATGGACCGATGACGACAAACTTTCAGCAGCCCTAGATGGAAAAGCATGCCACATTATCTCCTGTGGTTTGGATGACAAGCAATACAAACTCATTGACTTGTGGTCCACGGCTCAAGAATGCTGGAACAAGCTCCTTGCATACTTTGAAGGTGATGAGCAGGTGAAGGACAACAGACTCTACGATTGCATTGCTGAGTTTGAATCCTTCAAGAAACAAGATGATGAATCACTAAGGAGTGCCTACGACAGATTGTGCGAGGTAAGTAATTTATGTGCTTCATTAGGTAAGGTTTATACTATGAAAGACCTAAATATTCATTTTCTAAGTTCTTTGGGAATTGAGTATCATACCAAGGTCACTGCTATTAGAGAAGTGAGAGACTTAAAGAAGACTTCTATTTAGAATCTTGTGTCTAGTCTATTTCTATATGAGAGAGAACTGCAAAAACTTAACGTTCTCGATAAAAATTTCACAAACTTGTCTCTATCAGCTCAGTCATAGATATCCTTCCTTCCAAACAATTTCCCTCCTATAGATCCCCATCCGACACCCTGCTGTTCCAAAACCCCAGAAACAACCTCAGAACAACCTATGGAAGAAGACGAATTTGCCGCCTTCGCTAGGAACTACAAAAGGTTTAAAGACTTCAAAAGAATGCAGAAAGGAAGATACCAGCAACCAAAACCATTCACACCATCATTTCAAAAACCAGCAAGTTACAACAAACCCTCAACGAGTGCTACCGACGGAAAGAACAACAAAGGTGATCTTGTCTGCTTCAACTGCAGAAAACCTGGTCACTTTGCTTCCAAATGTCCTAAACCAAAATATGAGTATGTGAGGAAATCATTCAGTAAGAGACATCCTAAGTCTCTAAGCTTTGTTGCCGATGAAAGCACAGAAAAGGCCTTGCCGGTTTGGTGTGAAACTGACTCAGACAAACATGCCGATGAAGACAAAGATGCCGATGTAAGTTTTGTTGCCCTAGACTTGAAAGATGCCGATATATCATCATTGCCGACTCCAATCTACCGAGATCCATCTCCTCCAAGAACTCCAGTCAGAGAAGAAGCCGCTGGAAGACCTCATCCACACTTGAAAGAAATTAGTGTCAAAGCAGAAAACGCAAATGGATATAAAGTTCATCAAGTGGGAACCTCACTCTATGGGAAGTGTAAATCTTCTCACTTCACTGCCACCAAAACTAAATCCTTACCGATGGCCAGAAAATTCTCATTCACTGAACATCCAAGCATTGCCAAAAGCTTATCAAAACCCATCTCTTCTCTACCTGACTTCTCTCCCAAACCTATTCCCTCTACCACTAACATTTCAGCTGATCCTTTTCCTGAAATATCTAAAGCTGAAATGGTAGAGACAATGGATGAACTTTTTATTGATCATGAGAAGCTGAGTAGCGTTCATAAAGTGATGGCTGCTGATTTCAATAGAATTTCTGCAGAGATGACTTGCTTATGTCTGAACTTAAAGTTCTCAAAGGACATGAGCTTGAGTCTGTTATTCTAAAGAAAGAAAACCTAGATTTCAAAAGTCAAGTAGCAGTATTGATAGCTCAGATCGAAGATCTTGTGAAAAGAAACAATCATCTCTCAAGGATTATTGATTCTTACACAAAATCTAGAGTTGCTGTTGAAACAATCCTACAGACCCAAATGTCATATAAGGACCAATATGGGTTAGGATTCGATTCGAGCAGCAGTAGCTCTACTGAAACTTGTGCGACTGAGAAAAAGGGTGAGAAAGTTGAATATAGTTCTGTTAACCCAATACAAAATCTAGAGTTGCTGTTGAAACAATCCTAGCAAACCGTCATACCTACCCAAATAGTATAACTAGATACAAGTTCTCATTCCTTTAGAATATGTCACAATCCCTTTGTCCACAATCTCATTCAACACAAGTCATGGTCAACAAGTCAACTTGTTTTGTTCAATACTTTCGTGATTCCGAATATGTTGATAATCCAAATGACATTGATCTAATCAATTCATTTGAGTCCGGCCAAACATTTTCATCAACATCATTCCTACGAGAGGCCTAAGCTTTAGATCTCTCCGAAGAGGGACAAATCCATTTAGCTTATTACTCTTCCCTACGTGAGTCCGATTATGCCAATCATACCCTTTATAACTACCCGGTTAAAGGTAGCGTTTGAATATGTCAAACATAATGTTCATCAAGTGGAAGACTATAATAAATTCATGTCTAAGGATTCGGATGACATAACTAATATGAGATATATGTACGACATAGACCATGACATAAATCTCATACAGCGGGTCATGTCCAGTACCTTGTTCCAAACAAGCACCCATAAATCTAACATGATCATCCCATGTGTTGGTAGTGGTGCCCTAGGCACGTTTAATAAACGTTGTAATTGTTATCATTTATTTCATATCAATAAAGAGATGTTTTGATTATTATTGTTGTTCATGCTTACGTATAATAATCCCCGTCCCTAGTACTTATTAAGCACTAGTATAAAGGCTAAATGATCATGAGATGATCATGTTAGATTTATGGGTACTTGTTTGGAACAAGGTACTGGACATGACCCGCTGTATGAGATTTATGTCATGGTCTATGTCGAACATATATCTCATATTAGTTATGTCATTTGAATCCTTAGACATGAAGTTATTATAGTCTTCCACTTGATGAACATTGTGTTTGACATATTCAAACGCTACCTTAACACGGTAGTTATAAAGGGTATGATTGGCATAATCGGATTCCCGTTGGGAAGAATAATAAGCTAAATGGATTTGTCCCTCCACGGAGAGATGTCAAGCTTGGGCCTCTCGTAGGAATGATGTTGATGAAATGTTCGGCCGGACTCAGATGAATTGATTGGATCAATGTCATTTGGATTATCAACATATTCGGAATCGAGAAAGTATTGAACAAAACAAGTTGACTGTTTGACCATGACTTGTGTTCAATGACATCGTGGACAAAGGGATTGTGACATATTCTAAAGGAATGCGAACTTGTATCTAGTTATACTATTTGGGTAGGTATGACGGTTTGCTAGAACCTAATCATATCTTATGGGATCATGTTTGAGCCCATTGCCAACTTAGTATAATCCTAGAGGGTCACACACAATAGAACGAATCTTTAATAAGAGGAATATATTGGAATTTAGAGTCAAAGGACCTTGGAGGAATTTTGGAAACATTCTGGGCTGTTTGGTCTACCGAGCGGGCGCTTGGTTCAGACCAGGCGGGCGCCTGAAGTAATTCCAGAAAGACAGGGACCTTCTGGTCATTCAGGCGGGCGCCTGGCCCTTTACAGGCGGGCGCCTGGTGCTGCCGACAGGAAAATTCCTAATTCGATTTGGGAAGGTTTTTGGCACAAGATTCCTATTTGGAATAGGTCTTAATTGTGTACAAAAACCCCAATTCGGCCAGACCATATTTACAAGTGATTTTGTGAGTCTCAAAGAGTTTGAGAGAGATATTATTTTGTTCTAAGATATCCTTGATTGAGGAACAAAATAATTCACAAATAAATTCAATATAGTTCTTTTATTATATTGTGAAAGTGTGTTTCATAATATTGGTCTAGCAACCAAGATCAAAGATCCTTTGATATTCGTTCGAAGTGTGGATACCGCTAGAGGGTGAAAATCATCATCTTCAAAGTTCGTGTTCAAGCTTTGTGATCGTGATCAAGTCTTCAAGTTTCTCCACCAAAGACCAAGAGAAAATTCATAGTCATCAAGGGTTAGTTATTCCTCTATTCATCTTGTTGTATTTGATTTAATCATATGAACGGATCCATGGCTTTGGGTTTCTTAAAATTTTAATTGCTAAATTCCGCTGCGCATGTTACTAGGAAACCCAACAGTGGTATCAGAGCCCCGTTCATGTTGATTAATTCAATACTTGGATCATGTTGTGTATATAAATTGTTTATGTGCCAAGCATGATATGAATATTGGATTATATGATGTTTATGTGTTTTGTGATTTTATGTGGTTTATTGTTTTTCGAACCTTAATCGCACGATTCAATCGCAATAAAAAATTATGGTGGATTCTGAATTATTTCGATTATTGATTTTTGATTGGATCAAAGTTTTAATAATCGGGGAAAAATAATTTTGAGACAAAATTTTCGAACTTGAAAATTCCATACCATTCTGACCATTCAGGCGCCCGCCCGCGCTGGACCAGGCGCGCGCTCGCTTCAGGCGCCCGCCTGTGCTGGACCAGGCGCGCGCTTGCTAGGCCAGAATGTTCTGATTTTGTTCAAAATCTGATTCTGGAATTTTTCGATAAATCCGACAAAACCAGTAACAAGACCACTTCAGACTTGCTGATCTGGAATGGGTTTTGGGTAGTTGGTTTGTGTGTGGATTTTGGGGTTTGATTTTCCTATTTGTTTTAGTCTTGTGATTCCTAGATTGGTTCAAGTTTTGGATGGCTAATCTGCGTTCATCGAGATTGTGTTTCCCAAAATTGATCGCAATCAAAGTTTCAAAGACAAAACGAAGTTAGAATTATGAAGAGTTCATAATTGCTAAAATTGAGAAACAAAGTTCTTGATTCAATGATTGGAGATCCATGTGGAATTGTGAATGCAATTGGCCTACGTTCATCGAGACCATCTATTGCTTAGTTTCGGCCACATGGACTACTTTCTTGGTTTCTTGAATTAGTGCGGGATTGTGGTTGCCAAATGGCTTAGTTCGACCGCACTTCTTGTTGTCTTGATTTGGAGATAATAACCAAAGTTGAAATAGTCTCATCCTCATAATTATAGAGAAACTAATGACACATAAATATTATGCTTAAATTAATGGGATTAATTTAGTGGCTAAACTTGATGTGTAACATGTTTATATTATGTGCTCATAAATGTGTTATATGCTATATGTGATGAACCTTCAAAGAAAGTTTTAAGTCTTTTATTGCCATGCCATGATTAAAACACTTGTTAGTACATGAGTGATTTTAATGTAGATTCGCCCTAGCGAGGTGCATTAAATTTATTTATGTTTGAGCAAGATAGATAATGTGGGCACGCCCTAGCGGGACACATTAACTATGCGTTTAAAATGGTTAGACTTAATTGGGCGTCAAAACAGTTTTGGGCCTAGGCAAAGATGAGGTTTAACATGCTTTTGAAATTGGATTTCTAAAAGAATCTCATAAAAGGAATTAAGAGTCATATGAGATATGATTGACAAGAGTTGTCTACCTAATTAATTTGATTTTGTGTAATCCGCCTTAGCGGACTTGAAATTAAATTAAAGTTGGATCTTAACCCAATTAAATTATATTATACATTGGATGTATAAGAAGGTTATATAATTTAGTGGGAGTATTTTGTTTAAAAAAATACATTATTTATCTCTTTAATGAAAATCGGTACTTATTAAATTTTGGAAATTTTGCATATTTGTAGATAATGACTAATAACACTCAATCAATGTCGTTGCGATCGATCCTTGAGAAGGATAAGCTCGAAGAGAATGGTACAAACTTTATGGATTGGATCCGAAGCATAAGAATTGTTCTTAGGCAAGAAGATAAGTTGTACATTCTCGATGGGCCTCTCCCTGCTGAACCACCGCCTACTGCCCCTAGGGTAGAAAGAGACAATTACAAGAAACATCGTAATGATTCTAGAGATGTAAGTTGTCTCATGCTTGCTGCTATGTGTTCAAAACTCCAACAAAGTTTGGAACATTTGGAAGCCTATGAGATAGGCGTGGAGTTGAGAACCATGTTTCAAGAGCAAGCTAGGCAAGAGAGGTACAAGACCATTGTTGCATTCACTACTAGTAAAATGAATGAAGGGCAACAAGTGAGTCCTCACTTTCTTAAAATGAAAGGTTATGTAGAGCACCTTGAGAAACTTGGCTATCCAATCCCATTGGAGCTAGCCACGGATCTCATTCTTAATTCATTGCCTAAAAGTTATAATCAGTTTGTGATGAATTATAACATGCATGGAATGGATAAGAATCTCTCTGAGTTGCATGGGATGCTCAAAACTGCAGAGATGAAAATTGTGGAGAAAGGTTCTCCCGTGCTCTTGGTTCATGATGGGAAGAAGGCTAGTGCCAAAGGAAAGGGTAAGGCAAAAGTTGTCAAACCTAAGATAAGCAAGGCAAAGGTTGCCAAGGCTTCTGAGGCAAAACCTGATTCACAAAAGGATGCAATCTGTTTCCATTGTCAAGAAATTGGTCATTGGAAACGTAATTGCAAGGCTTTCTTGGAAGAGCAAAAGAAGAAGAAGAGCAGCAAGGCTGCGTCGACTTCAGGTATCTATATGATAGATATTCTCCTTTCTACCACTGATTCTTGGGTATTGGATACCGGATGTGGTTCTCACATTTGTCTAAATGTGCAGGGACTAAAGAATAGGAGACTGCTTAAAGAAGGTGAAGTAGATCTACGCGTGGGAAATGGAGCAAGAGTTGCTGCATTAGCCGTAGGGACTTATGAAGTCACTTTACCTTCCGGATTAATTCTTGTTTTGAACAATTGTTATTATGTTCCGGATTTAAGCAGAAATATTATTTCAATTTCTTGTTTGGATAATGAAGGTTTTAAGTTTCTTATTGAGAATAAGAAATTTTCTATTTATTTAAATGATGTGCTTTATGGTATTGCTAATTCATTTAATGGCCTTTATGTCTTGGATGTCAAGAATGAAAATAATGTCTATCATGTAAATAAGAAATCTAAACCTAATGATGTAAATCATACTTATATGTGGCATTGCCGTCTTGGTCATATTAATGAGAAGCGTATCTCAAAACTCCATGGGGACGGACTTTTGGGTTCATGTGACTTAGAGTCATATGATACTTGTGAGTCGTGTCTTCTTGGAAAAATGACTAAGACACCTTTTACCAAGTTGGGTGAAAGGGCAAGCGACTTATTGGGGTTGATACATTCCGATGTATGCGGACCATTAAGTAGCAATGCTAGGGGAGGATTTCAATACTTCATAACCTTCACTGATGATTATAGTAGATTTGGGTATGTTTACCTAATGAAACATAAAAGTGAAGCATTTGAGATATTTAGAATATTTCAAAATGAAGTAGAAAAACAACTTGGCAAAAGCATTAAGGCACTTCGATCAGATCGAGGTGGAGAATATTTAAGTCAAGAATTTGATGATCATCTAAAGAATTGTGGAGTAGTTTCACAATTGACTCCACCTGGAACACCACAATGGAATGGTGTGTCCGAGAGGAGGAATCGGACTTTGTTAGACATGGTTCGATCAATGATGAGTCAAGTTGATCTTCCAATATCCTTTTGGGGTTACGCCCTAGAAACCGCTGCTTTCACACTAAATCAAGTTCCAACTAAATCGGTTCCAAAGACTCCATATGAGATGTGGAGTGGAAAGAAACCTAGTTTATCTTTCATAAGGATTTGGGGTTGCGAAGTTTATGTCAAGAGACTCATCTCTGACAAACTAGCACACAAATCTGATAAATGTATTTTCGTGGGATATCCTAAGGAAACTAAAGGATATTACTTTTACAACCGAGAGGACAACAAAGTGTTTGTTGCCCGAACTGGTGTCTTTCTAGAGAAAGAGTTTCTCTCCAAAGAAATCAGTGGGAGTAAAATAAATCTTGAAGAAATTCGAGACCCAGAAAATAACATTGAACCAATAGTGGAACAAGAACAAGAACCACAAGGAGTTGTGGAACCTGTTCAAAATACACAAGCATCTCGCAGATCTAGTAGGTCACGATCCGAGCCCGAGAGATATGGATTTCTCGTAACGGATAGTAATGAGGTAGAAATCATTGAGAATGATGAACCGTCAACCTACCAAGAGGCGATGTCTTCTCCTGATTCGGACAACTGGCTTGGAGCCATGGAATCCGAATTGCAATCCATGCAAGACAATCAAGTTTGGAATTTGATTGATGCACCCGAAGGTGTAAAAACCATAGGATGCAAATGGGTCTTCAAGAAGAAGACTGACATGGATGGGAAGGTGCATACTTACAAAGCTAGGCTTGTAGCGAAGGGGTATAGGCAAGTTCATGGTATTGACTATGATGAGACCTTTTCACCCGTAGCAATGATCAAGTCTATAAGAATTTTGCTTGCCATTGTCGCATATCATGACTATGAAATATGGCAGATGGACGTCAAAACCGCTTTCCTGAATGGAAAACTCCAAGAGGATGTGTATATGACACAACCAGAAGGTTTTGAACAAGATTCTAAGGTATGCAAATTGCAAAGATCCATCTATGGATTGAAGCAAGCTTCAAGGAGTTGGAATCTCCGTTTTGATGAATCGGTCAAAGAGTTTGGTTTCATCAAGAACGAAGATGAGCCTTGTGTATACAAGAAGATTAGTGGGAGCATAGTGCTATTCCTTATTTTATATGTGGATGACATATTGCTCATTGGAAACGACATTCCTACACTTCAGTCTGTGAAGACTTGGTTAGGAAAGTGCTTCGCAATGAAAGATATGGGTGAAGCCGCATATATACTTGGCATTAAGATCTATAGAGATAGATCAAGAAGGCTACTTGGTTTAAGCCAAAGTACATACATTGACAAGGTCATTAGAAGATTCCGTATGGAAAATTCTAAGAGAGGCACCTTGCCAGTGTTACATGGAGTTTCTCTAAGCAAGACTCAATGTCCTAAGACAAATGATGAGCGTGAGAAAATGAATGATGTTCCATATGCTTCGGCAATTGGGTCCATCATGTATGCCATGATTTGTACTAGGCCGGATGTATCTTATGCTTTGAGCATGACAAGTAGATACCAATCCGACCCTGGCGAAAATCACTGGATAGCTGTAAAAGCGATTCTAAAGTACTTGAGAAGAACTAAAGACTCGTTTTTGGTCTATGGAGGAATGGAAGATGATCTCGTTGTAAATGCCTACACGGATGCAAGCTTCCAAACTGACAAAGATGATAGCCGATCGCAATCGGGTTTTGTGTTTATGTTAAATGGTGGAGCTGTAAGCTGGAAGAGTTCCAAGCAAAGTACAACCGCTGATTCTACAACAGAAGCTGAGTATATTGCTGCATCGGATGCTGCAAAGGAAGCTGTTTGGATTAAGAAGTTCATAACTGAACTTGAAGTGGTTCCTAGTATTGCTAATCCAATAGACCTTTATTGTGATAATAATGGTGCTATTGCTCAAGCAAAGGAACCAAGAGCACATCAGAAATCCAAACACATACTTAGGCGTTTTCATATCATTCGAGAGATCGTTGATAGGGGAGACGTAAA
The DNA here is from genome assembly GCA_026119855.1 of Campanula takesimana. Taxonomy (NCBI): domain Eukaryota; kingdom Viridiplantae; phylum Streptophyta; class Magnoliopsida; order Asterales; family Campanulaceae; genus Campanula; species Campanula takesimana. The sequence continues at coordinate 1,361,156 of JAOWBW010000265.1, read as the reverse complement.
TATATGCAGAGTACCTACTGATGACAATGTTGCGGACCCGCTAACAAAGGGACTTCCACAAGCTAAACATGATGGTCATGTTAGGTCCATGGGTATTAGATACATGGGAGATTGGGCCTAGGGCAAGTGGGAGATTGTTGGTAGTGGTGCCCTAGGCACGTTTAATAAACGTTGTAATTGTTATCATTTATTTCATATCAATAAAGAGATGTTTTGATTATTATTGTTGTTCATGCTTACTTATAATAATCCCCGTCCCTAGTACTTATTAAGCACTAGTATAAAGGCTAAATGATCATGAGATGATCATGTTAGATTTATGGGTACTTGTTTGGAACAAGGTACTGGACATGACCCGCTGTATGAGATTTATGTCATGGTCTATGTCGAACATATATCTCATATTAGTTATGTCATTTGAATCCTTAGACATGAAGTTATTATAGTCTTCCACTTGATGAACATTGTGTTTGACATATTCAAACGCTACCTTAACACGGTAGTTATAAAGGGTATGATTGGCATAATCGGATTCCCGTTGGGAAGAATAATAAGCTAAATGGATTTGTCCCTCCACGGAGAGATGTCAAGCTTGGGCCTCTCGTAGGAATGATGTTGATGAAATGTTCGGCCGGACTCAAATGAATTGATTGGATCAATGTCATTTGGATTATCAACATATTCGGAATCGAGAAAGTATTGAACAAAACAAGTTGACTGTTTGACCATGACTTGTGTTCAATGACATCGTGGACAAAGGGATTGTGACATATTCTAAAGGAATGCGAACTTGTATCTAGTTATACTATTTGGGTAGGTATGACGGTTTGCTAGAACCTAATCATATCTTATGGGATCATGTTTGAGCCCATTGCCAACTTAGTATAATCCTAGAGGGTCACACACAATAGAACGAATCTTTAATAAGAGGAATATATTGGAATTTAGAGTCAAAGGACCTTGGAGGAATTTTGGAAACATTCTGGGCTGTTTGGTCTACCGAGCGGGCGCTTGGTTCAGACCAGGCGGGCGCCTGAAGTAATTCCAGAAAGACAGGGACCTTCTGGTCATTCAGGCGGGCGCCTGGCCCTTTACAGGCGGGCGCCTGGTGCTGCCGACAGGAAAATTCCTAATTCGATTTGGGAAGGTTTTTGGCACAAGATTCCTATTTGGAATAGGTCTTAATTGTGTACAAAAACCCCAATTCGGCCAGACCATATTTACAAGTGATTTTGTGAGTCTCAAAGAGTTTGAGAGAGATATTATTTTGTTCTAAGATATCCTTGATTGAGGAACAAAATAATTCACAAATAAATTCAATATAGTTCTTTTATTATATTGTGAAAGTGTGTTTCATAATATTGGTCTAGCAACCAAGATCAAAGATCCTTTGATATTCGTTCGAAGTGTGGATACCTCTAGAGGGTGAAAATCATCATCTTCAAAGTTCGTGTTCAAGCTTTGTGATCGTGATCAAGTCTTCAAGTTTCTCCACCAAAGACCAAGAGAAAATTCATAGTCATCAAGGGTTAGTTATTCCTCTATTCATCTTGTTGTATTTGATTTAATCATATGAACGGATCCATGGCTTTGGGTTTCTTAAAATTTTAATTGCTAAATTCCGCTGCGCATGTTACTAGGAAACCCAACACCATGATCATTTAGCCTTTATACTAGTGCTTAACAAGTACTAGGGACAGAGATTATTATAAGTAAACATGAACAACAATAATAATCAAAACATTTCTTTATTGATATGAAATAAATGATAACAATTACAACGTTTATTAAACGTGCCTAGGGCACCACTACCAACAATTCATTGTTTGTTCAAATATATGTTGATGATATCATTTTTGAATCTACTAATGAATCACTTTGCAAGAGATTTGAGAAGCTAATGCAGAGCAATTTCGAGATGAGCATGATGGGTGAATTAACATATTTCCTTGGACTTCACGTCAAGCAAACCAATGAAGGAATATTCATCAGTCAAGCCAAGTACGCAAAAGATCTAATTAAGAAGTTTGGCTTCGAAAATGCTCATTCTCAAAGCACACCGATGGGCACTAACATTCATTTAGATAAGGATGAGTCAAGTAAGAAAGTAGATATGACTGTCTACCAAGGTATGATTGGCTCACTCCTCTATCTAACTGCCAGTAGGCCAGATATCATGTTTGCTGTTTGTGTTTGTGCCAGGTTTCAAGCTGACCCTAGGGAATCCCATCTGCAGGCTGTAAAACGCATTATTAAATATTTATGTGGTTCTGCTAACCTTGGATTATGGTATGCTAGAGATTCATCTTTTAATCTAATAGGTTATTCAGATGCAGACTTTGCAGCTTGTAGGGTGACCAGAAAAAGTACTAGTGGAACATGCCAATTTCTTGGTGATCGGTTGGTGTCTTGGTCCTGTAAAAAACAAGCATCAATTTCCACTTCCACTACTGAAGCTGAGTACATATCTACCGGCAGTTGCTGTACACAAATCCTTTGGATGAAGCAGCAGTTGGTTGACTATGAAATTCCATCTCAAGTTTGTTCCATTTACTGTGACAATTAATCTGCTATCTCAGTATCAAACAATCTGGTCATGCATTCCAAAACCAAGCACATAGACATCAAATACCATTTTCTGAAGGAACATGTTGAAAAGGGAAATGTTGTGCTGCTCAAGGTTCATACCGATTTCCAAAGAGCAGACATACTGACAAAACCCTTAGATCAGAAAAGATTTGAATTCCTTAGAGGTGAACTAGGTATGTTTGATTACAATGGTTAAAATTGTGCTGACTTTGCTATTTGTGTTAGTCTGCCGATCAAATCAGCAAAGCAACTATATCTTGCCGACGAACATTATGCCGACCAACATCTTGACAAATTATGTTTTGCCGATTTGTCAAAAATCAAAATTCAAATTCATCGGTAGATCTCATTCTAACGGATAAGGATTCTCTGACACATGACGTAAGCACAGTCAAATCAAAGGTACAATCGGTCACACCACCTCTCTGACACGTGTGTGCACCGCCTTACCCAAATCGTGTCAAAGATTTATCCCAAATCCTTGTGATAAATCGGAAAGGTAACTTTTATACTTACTATATTATTATTGCCGTTTTTACCCTTTCTCTCTCCTAAGTTTAACCGTCTATTTTAAACCATCCGGTATGCGTATTAAATTCATTATGTGCGCACATACTCCGATATACTCGCTATAGTTAAACTCATCATTAATTCTCTTTCTCCCATGCAAACCCTTCCTATTCTCTCTTTCTTCCATAACATATAAAAGCTTCACTTAAACTCCTCTTATTCTTCTCGCTCAAATTCTCCCTGTTGCTTGTGTTCATCATCATCTCATATTTCTTACATGTCTTCAAGTTCTTACTCTAATCACTGGTAACTACTTGATGATATTTCAAGTTATTTTGAACTAATTGATTTTAACATGTGAGATTTCTTTAGTATTTTTGCAGAAAATGTCAAGCAACGAAAAGGATATCTATGGAGGCTATGTTGACTTCACGTTCTTCGAAGACACTCTTGACGGGGATTTCTTGAGAAATCTATTGATTGGTTATCTTTTGGACACCTTCATCACTCCAACTGGTGTTGAGTTCATATTTTTTGGTCAAGTACAAGAGTTCTTCTCCAATGCCTCAGTCATCACTGCCCCAAATGATCCGTCTACCTTCGTCTCCATCAATTCTATTGTCACCGGCGTCCCTATCTCCATCACTCCATCCTCTATTTCTACTATTTTCCCACTCCTTGGAAGTGAAGGTGTAACTAGTCTAACTGATGACAAAACCTTGGACAAGGCATTGACCCTTATGAGGGGAGCCGGTCCTAGGCTTAGTGGAGATAATCATCTGAAAGCCCATTACAGAAGAAGATTCTATGCTCTTGCGGAGATTGTTGATAGATGTTTAGTATGCAGATCTGGCTCTCACAGCCATGTAACTGATATTCAGTTTGAGGCGATGGCAGCCATTTTACTTCAAGAAGAATTCAACTGGTGTGCCTACCTATTTAGAGTCATTGCCATTGCTGTTGTTAAATGGAAGGAGGATAGAAGAAAGAACAAGGCTCACCCTGGTAAGGGATGTCATTATATCCTGATTAGCACTATTTTGAGGCACAACTCTGAAATCGTTAGAGCTTCCCCAGCACCTCCGAGCCTTGAGTTTGATAAGCTTAAATCCTTCAAGCTTTCTGACTGGAACAGAATTACCAATAAGGCCTCTACCGGCACAATAGTTGTTCCTACTGCTGGTACTCCGAAAAAGAAGAAGGCAAAGAAGATTGTTAAAGTTGCTACTGTTGCCCCTACAGATGTATCTACTCCTGCTCCATCTACCGACAGGATTCTTGCTGACTCAACTCCTGCTGCTCCTAAAAAAGGAAGTTGGTCAAGTCTGCTGATAAAGAGCCAACCAAAAAGTGAAAAGTTATTTCTGCTGGTGAACCATCTGCCGTTCCAAAGCCAAAACCTGCTGATAAGGTTCAGTCTGTTACAATTCCAGATGCTGATCCTAGAGCCAAGATGATAAGATTTTCTCCATCTCTTCTCTCTGGTATTTCACTTACTCCTCCTATAATTAAGACTGAAGTAGAAGACATTGCTGATCTGGCTGAAGATCCTATTGCTGATGTACTGAAGAAGTCTGCTGTTGTAAGAAAATGCCGACCAGTAAGAAACCCCACTTTCCATTATTTCTATCGCAACCATTGGTCTCTCACAAATAAGGTCCTTCCAAAGAATTGGGTTTTTCCCATTGATCATCTTCATCCCTTCATTCGCCGACTACTCCAGTTTCATGAGGAAAGAAAGGATCAGTTCCTCCTGGAAATCGAGCTGATTATGTGGATCTTACGAGCTTGAACCGGCTCACTGATATGTTCAAGGAGAAGTTTTTCCCTCTTCAAAAATTTCAAAGGTTATCAGAAGCTGAGCTCAGGTTAAACTTTGGGCATTTCTTTGATCTGCTGCCGACTCCCTGGAATCAAGTCTACCTCTTCCAAGATAGATTTAGACAAGACTTGATGGTCCAAAGTGTATGGGTCTCCTATGTTGAGGTATACGGTCAGCAGTCAAACTTCCTTGAATCTGATCCCTACCAAATGGGAAGACCAGAAGATGATGATGACTTGCTTGTCTACAATGATAGTGAGACCATCTATACTGGTCATCTAGCTGATCAGTTCTTAAAGAATGTAAAGACAATCGCCATTAATCTGATAAGAGAATCTGAAGCTTTTCTCTCCAATCGTGCGGCCGAGCAACCAGCAATTACTCATACTCCTACTCCAAGCAGCTCAGTAGATATTGCTGACTTCGTCTATGCTCACAAGCCTGCTGGTGACACTCTCACTTCTTCTGATTCAATAAGTGAGTATGACAAGATTCCAATCCAATTAGCATTGTCTACAAGAAGCCCTCAGTTCCTGCCACGACTATATCATCTGTCGAAGCCTTTGCTGATTCAGTATTGATCAGTGATGGAGGTTCTGCTGATAAGGGATATGCTGATAAATCTGATGAACAGATTGTTGAGAATACTTCCGACACTCAACCTGCTGATGAAACCAGTGCTACTGATGAGCCCTTGGTAAATCAAGTTGAGGAAACTATGGAAACTCAACCTCTGATTAAAGAAGAAAACCAACTTGCATTAGTTGAGCAATCTACTGACACTCTTGTTGCTGATGAAGTTGTTATTAGGGATTTACCGATCTCAGGAGGAGAAGATGCTGATATAGATATTGCCGATGAGCCAACTTCTGACACTCATCTTTCTGAGCCAACTGCAGACACTCGGATTGTTCAAGTTTCTCTCTCTTCTGCTGATGTGATTCTGGTTGAATCTACTGGTGTTAGAGAGATTGTTGAGTTGGGAGGAGGTGCCGATACAGAGATTGCCATTCCAGTTAACAATACAGACCTTGATGCTCTGATTGCTGCTGACTTGCAGTTTGAGGAATTTCAGGATGCTTTATTTGCTCCTGATTCCTTTTCTCTGCTTCCTGCTCCTGAAGCCCTTCCTGCTCCAGTTTTTGAACCTATCTCTAGAGAGCAACCTACTGTTGTTAGTATTGCTGATGGTAATGAAAGCTCAAATGAGATAGATCCTGAGGACTACATGGAGCTACCGACAACTAGTCTTCAACCAATTCCTTATCCCTTTGATTCAAACCATTCTTTTCTTGCTGACTCAACGAGTGAGTATCTTGTATTCTTACCCTGGATTAAACCAGATTTCAAAAGAAATAAAAGGAAGGCTCCCTGGGTGTCAAAGCTCAAAGTGAAAGGACCAGTCTATGAACCTCTACACTGCTTACCAGGTAGGTTAAAGGTTGGTGGTAAAATTCACCTACCTGGTCCCTCTCCTAAGGAAGTCTGAATCAACACGAATAGTTGGATGAGGAGGTGCTTGATGATCAACGATGAACTTCATGATATACTTGAATTCAGGGCTACTGATTCTCGTGCTCTGCTATACTTGGTCAAATCTGCTGCTCTTGCACTGACTCTGCCGATGTTTCACCCTCAACAGCGTGCTGATCACCTTGTCTTTACCTCAAGATTGATGATTACGAATCTGGTCAACATGATTCTTGAGGGCCGCGCCTGCTTGAACCTATTCCTGGCCTTATTCCTTTCTATGGAAGACAATGGTGTTTTTCATCCGTCTGAAGATCGTGCGCTTATTGTGCATCCTGACTTTCCTCTGCCGATCTTCCATGCTAATACTGCTGCCGATCTCATTGACTCTACCTCTATTCCTACTGAGTTCCTTCTTACCGATAAATATACTGCTGATGCTACTTTCATTCAACAAGTTTCGCCCTTGCCTCTGCCATCTGCTCCCATTCCGATGCCAGCTTCTCCATTGCTGATCGTTCTATCTTCCGATGATGAGATGTCTGTGCCTATTCCTGATGGTGTTGTAGAAGATGCTGATCTAATCAATGAAGACTTTATTCCTTCCTTCCTGATGCATTCTTCTCTTGGTCTTACGAAGCCCGTGGTACTGAATAGTATGTATGAATACTTCAGTCACCTTGAAAGGGATACTGAGGATCTACAAGTGCCTGTTACTCGTGCCGATCTAGGCGATACTGGCCTCTTCCTCTGAGACAAATTGAACCATATCCATGAGGATCTTTCTGACAAAATCCTTAAGTCCAATCAGGAGGAGGAAAACAAGAGAATCCAAGACTTGAAAGAACTTCTGGAGGACAGAGAATCAAGACTGATTACCCTATCAGAAAGTTTGGGGAGTATGCATTCCATTCAGAAGCAACTTGTTGATGACCAAAGATTGCAGATCAGAGACTTAGAGAGAACTGAAAAGGATCTATCTGCTGCCAATCTTGCTCTTACCGAAGCTCAACTAAAGATTGAGGCTCTTGAAGCCAATAACAAGATGGTGACTGAGAGGTTACAAAGTACTCAGAGGAGACAGAAAATAAAAGCTGACAAAGAAGAAGCCAGAGCAAAGAAGAAGGCCAAGCGTACTGAATCTACATCAAAGGTTGCTGACTAACAAGAAGACCCTCCCTGTCTTGAATCAATGTAGCTAATGATATAGATATCCTGAAGACCTTCAAAGATATATCCAACAACTCTTTGCTAACATTCTATTTTTGTGTATGCTTAATTTTTATGTTATGCTCTTATAATATACTCCATCCGTTTCATGAGAACTGAGACTAAAGGAAATGGCACAAGAACTAATGAATACTAATAAAATAAGCAAAATGTGTGGTAGAAAATGAAGAGAGAGAATTAGTGGGGTAAATAGTAGTGTTGGTTGAATAAAATGAGTGGTGGAGAATGAAGAGAGAGAATGAGTGGTGGGGTTGGGTGAATATAAAATATTAAAAAGTTTGCCATTTTGGGCAGTCTCAATTGAGGTGAAACGGACGAAAAGGGAAATAAGTCTCAGTTTTCATGAAACGGGGGGAGTATCTGCTGCTCTTCATGCTAACTTTGTTTTGCAGATTATTATTTCTCTGATGATCGTTGCTATCAGCAGTCCATTTTTTTTTCTCTATCTATTTTTATTGTATTTATATTTCTAAGACATCTAGTGTGTGACTTGGCTTATGGAATGATAATAAATAGACATTCCTTATACATTATTTTACTAAGCTAAGATAGATGTTCTTGGATAGAGTGATTGGACTTAAGCAATTAGGAGGAGATTGTTGTTCAAATATATGTATAGGACATAGAATTGCTTAATCCCAATCATGTTTAACACTTAGGATCCCCTAATTTTATTAGAACCTTTGAAAGGTACCTTTAGGATTCTTTGTGACCAGCACAGGTGTATAACAACTTTTCAATCAAGGCAAACCAGCTAGAGGAAGCAAATCAGCAGACCAGCATTCAAGTTGCCGATCAACTTACTACTCAAGTTGCCGATCGGCAAAGACAGTCTGTACTGGTCGTCAGGTTACATTGCTCTACTTTAAAGTCAACCTTACCAATTGTCTTTGTCCTTTCGTACTGTCTTATCTGAAAGTAGTTTATCTGCTCTGTTATGATTACTGCACTGTCTGACACATAGCTATTTTTAGCTCTACTGTCTCTACTTGCTTTTTGCAGGTAACCGGTTGAGACAAAAGGGTCTTTACCCATCAGACTTTTCAAGACATGCGTGTACTCCATATCTTCGCCATTAATGCTGAAGATACCGCATTTAATGCTCCTCAACTACCCAGCTGGAATTTCAAATTGCAAGCCTTCTTCATCAAGACTCAAGTCATTAACTCCTCCTATAAATAGAGGACTTAAAGCATTGAAGAGGGTTGGTGAAAATAGTGCATTGAAGAGAGTTGATTGTTTAGAGCATTCATTAAAGCTCAAACATTTTGTCCAGATAATCATTAGAACATTTATTAGGACATACACGTGTGCACAAACTCATCAACATTGTAAGTATTCCTGAAATAGATTATTCTAAGGAATACGTTGCTTGAGTTATTCAGACACCCACCTGAGTGAGATAAGTTCTTTTGGACTTGCCGCTCAAAAACATTTGGTCAGTATTTGTATCACGATCCATTAGTGATCTCTAGAGTTTAGTCTTTGTATCCAGCAAAGCCGTTCTTGTAATAGACTAGGGATATCTAATAGTGCTCTTAACCCAAATCTAAGTTCTGACCAAACTTGGTAGAGGACGTAGCAGTATTTACACTGTGAACCTCTCCAAATCTTTGTGTTCTCTGTTGCTTACTTTGTCCCTGCCGGTTAGAACTCTATCACTGGCAGATCGTACTTGTTCTTACTGATTCATTGTAATTTCAATTTACCAATCTCTTGAAACTGCATTGAACTTTTAGAAATCACTTTGTGTTTAAACCAAGCTCTCAAAACCATTTCACTGATTTTGTGTGAGTTAAACTAAGTCATATCTTCTCCGCTGCGCTTACTGATAATAGTTTGCAAACTGATAAGTGACTTTGCATTTATAAAGTATCTCTTTGAAAAAGTTTTAATTAGGCTATTCACCCCCCCCCCTCTAGCCTATTTTCCTACCAATTGGGCCTAACACATCCTCTATGTGTATCCACATGCGGACGAATATCTAGAACCATTCTAGATATGGATTGCTAGACCCATTAGAAAACACACTTTTCTAATCTTCAAAGCCTATATAAAATTTGGTGTTCTTGATCTTTGATTCACAATCTTGGATCAAGAGTTATGTTTCTCAAACATACTAGGTTGCATTAGTTTAATGGCTGATGAAAAGATATATTTATAGTCCCTAATCATTAACCCTTAATGACCTAGAGGACCTAAATCCCGTCACCCAATTAAACTGCACAAATCTGGCCCCAGGAGCTTTGGCACGGTCGTGCTCACCAAATGGCACGGCCGTGCCACTTGGTTCGAGATTGACTTGCTGCAGTTCAATATTGGCATGGTCGAGTCTGTTGATTCGCGCGGTCGTGCATATCGGAACGGTCGTGCTTTATAACTGGCACGGCTGTGCCCGCCAGGAATTCAACTTTTGCCTTTTCTTGATTCGTCCTTTTGTGTGTGACCCCATATGATTATATTAAATTGGTAATGATTCCGACCAAGGTCAAACCCATAAATCATGAGCGGACTCTAGCAAGCCATTATGACTACCCAATTAATATAACTTAACGACGTTCGTTCATCCTTATAGAACATATCACAATCCTTTTGTCAAGCGATATCATATTGGACATAAGTCATGGTCCACGTCAACTTATGTTGTCCAATGCTTTCTCGATCCCGAGTAGATTGATATGAGCAAATGACATTGAACAGTTCAATTCATTTGGGTACGGCCGTACACTATCATCAATCTCACTCATCGAGAGGCCAAGCAGATATCTCTCTTAAGAGAGGGACAAATCTCATCTTGAGTTAACATTCTTCCCTACATGAATCCGATTATGCCAATCGTAACCTTTATAACCACCCGGTTAGGGGTAGCGTTTGAGTACGTCAAACATAATGTTCATCATGTGGAAGACTATGATAATCTTAGGTCTAAGGATAAATGATATAACTATTATGAGATTTAATTATGACATCTGACCATGACATAAATCTCATAGGTGGGTCAAGTCCAGTATTTGTTCTCTAACAAGTACCCATAAGTTTATTTTGTATCACATACACATGATCATCATATGATCATCGATTAAACTTATACTAGTCCTTCATAAGTACTAGGAACGGAGATTATTATAATAAACATGTAAAACATATAATAATCCAAGGTTGTTATCTCCATAACAAAATAGAACATGATGTAACGTAAGGCCTTTCTCAAAGGCCCAGGGCATAATCTCCAATAATTATCTCTTCCCCATCAATGGATTCTCTCGTCTTTTCCTTAGTCTCCCTATTTATTCACCATTGACACACACACTTAACGCAAACATGCACCAATTCGGGTTCAAGCACGGCATCAACATGTAATCAGGTAAGCAAATCCCTAACCCTCTTAGGTGTTCCATTGAAATATCCCAAAACCCAGTTGATTCAACCAACCCCTTACCTAGTTGATTCAACCAACCCCTTAAACCCATTTTTATCTAAATTATTATTATAATTCTTTGCTTCAGTATCTGATGGCTATCCAATTCAACTCCATCTAAAACCCTACCCCTAACATCTCTCCTCTGCAAAACAAAATTTCATGCCTTGAGAAAGGATTTCACAAATGGGTTCTTGATTAGGTGTTCCGTTGAGATTGCTTGGTTCTGCGATTGAGGTTCAATCGAAAAGTGCTATGGGGGAAGAAGATGAAGTGGAACTTTTTTTTACAAATGGGTTCTTGATTTTCACAATCTTTCCTCGGATGTCGGCCCTTCAGTTCCTGATTTTCACAAATGGGAAAGAACAAATTAACTTCTGTTGAGAGATTAAAGAGAAAAATTGGCGTATTGTGACTGATTTTTTGCTTGGCTGATTGCTTGGATATATACTAAATTATCAACTTAGTTTAGGAATGAAGAATATGGGTTTACGTTTTTAGTGTAAGGGTTGTTAATTGTTTAAAGGTTGAAGATGAGGGTAAATAAGTCATTTATATATGATGTGCACAAATCAAGCAAAATGACCAAAATGCCCTTTAGAAACCATGTGTCATGCACATGTCTCATAAAATGGTCAAAAAATTAACGATTCGTTAGTTTTTACACTTAATTGCAACAAAATGACAAACTTAGGAATCAGTTGCAATAAAATGACAAGCTTAAGAATTAGTTTTGCACAAATTAAAACTTAGCCAGGGTATTGCAACTGTGTGTAAAACTCAGATTAACAAAATGCAATTTGCCCTAAAGTGTTACTCTAGGACAAAACTGCGAGGTGCAAAATAGGATTCATTGGATACTTTAAGGGGTAAACTAAGGGGTAAACGTATTTTGGCCTAATATTAATTTCCTCATCCCTTTGGTCAACTATCGTATTCTTGAGAGAGACCTTTTATTTTACTACATACAAAACTGCTAAAAAGAAAAAATCATTTAATAAAACAGGTAATCCCAAAAAAGGAAGTGCTATCTCTCAATTTCTAATAAATGCTTATTTTTAAGCGTAGAATAATTGTCATTAGACATTTTTAGTATATCATTGATTATCTTATTTGAGATTATAATGTACTCCTTCAGTCTCATAACAGCAGTTATTAAAATTACATATATATAAATAATGAAAAAATAAATATAATGCTAATAATAAAATATGTGTTGCAAGTATGAAAAGTAAATAAAAAATAAAAATGATTGTTGACAACTAATAAAATCAAAAAAATCAAAAGATGACCTAAGGCCATGTCCAATAACTCAACCATAAAAAAAGATTCAACTACCCTAATATTACGACACCTCATCTTCTTTATCCATCCACTTAATCATTCAACTACTTTCTCAACTACACCCCCCACAATAAGCTAATTTAGTTTAAAATTCAACTCCTCCCAACTCATCATTCTATACCCCACCACTTTTTATTTTATTTACAATATTTATTTTATAATTAAAAAAATAATAAAAAATTATTATTAAAAAATAAATTATTAATATTTTTATTTATAAATTTGAGATTTTTTTTTTATTTTTTTTAATCCACACTTAATTAATTTTTTTCGAAGCAATTAAATAAATACGAGAATATTTTAATTTTAATAAAAATAAGAAAAGTTACAATAAACTTAGCTCGTTCCACAAATGATGAAAAACAAAAAAGCATACGATACATAGACTCGACTCACAGTACAATAAAATTTAAAAATCACTAATTTCTGAACTTTGCCCATATGTGTTTGACTAGATCGTTCTGCAATTGTTTATGAGCCCTTTGATCACGCAAATCCGATCTAGTACGTACATGATTTTCAAACGCTGGTAATACCTCAGTTGAGAATGGTTGTTGTGTACTAGACCCACTTGCCCCGGGCTGATCCTGATAGTCAAGCCAATTTTGAGAATACGTACCACGTTCATCCTCAACGATCATATTATGTAATATGATACATGCTCTCATGATCATAGCCAAGTCCGCTATCTCCCACATTCGAGCTGGTTCTCGAATGATTTTAAACCGAGCTTGGAGCACTCCAAATGCACGTTCTATATCCTTCCGATATGCCTCTTGATATTTTGCAAATAGCTTGTCTTTTTCACTTTGAGGAAGTTTAACGGATTTGACGAAGGTCGGATAAGAGGGGTAGATACCGTCAGAAAGATAATATGTCATATTATACTGACGTTCATTCACAAAGAAATTGACTCGTGGAGTATTTCCTGCTTCAATATTCAACAATCTTACCCCAAAACGCTTCACTCTTCTGATTTTTTCGGACAATACTGTCGGTTCCAAACTTAATCCACCCACTGATTAGCACTATATTGTCCTTCGTGCTCCATTTGACAACTTTTCTCCGACTAGCGGTTGAACCTCCTGCATCTGGAGTAGCTTCATCAGCACCGCTATTGCTACCCAGAACTATTTGTGTTGAATATTCGGGATATTCTGATTCTTGCGAGGGTGGTGGTGGTGGTGGAGGTCGTTGAAATTGCATACCATAATATGGATTCCAGGTGGGTACAGCTGAAGGCATGGCATTTGGTTGATAATAAAATGGTGGGACATTTTGAGCACGTGGTTGGTTAGAAAATTGATTTGGCGATTGAAAATCATTAGGATTGTAGTAATTTGGTGGAAAATTACTTGAATTCTGAGTGTTGAAATAAGGATTATTGGGATTATTAGGATTGTTGGCATCCATTTCACTAAAAAGATGTTGAAAAATTTTAAAAATAAGGGTTAAAGAAGGATAATTAAGATTTTTTGAGAGAAAAGAGAGTTTTTTTTTGTGTCCAAATAAAATGAAAGTTATATCAATTTATAGAGAAAAAAATCCAGAATTTTGGCGAAAAAAAAAAATGCTGTAAAATAATTGAGGTCGAAAATTTGGGTTGAAAATCAAATCTAAAAATCCGGAGGACCAATCGTAGGCTGACACTTGGCAAAAGGAGAAAAAAAAAAGCTGAAGGACGCTGCCCTCATGCGCCTCTGTCGGCGGTGAGGCGCACGCGCCTTGTCGGCACCAACGCCTGGCCGACGCGTGTCCAGGCGGGCCCCACCCAAATTTCTCTCAACCCGGTTGACAACCTTCAACCCCTCCCCCTTCAACCCCCCTTCTCAACTCCCTTATTGCACCATGTAAACTAACTTAATCCCACTCAACACCCTCCCTCAACCCCTTATTGGAGTTGGTCTAAGTTCGTAGTCATGTCAACACTTACATGATACTAATAAGTTCCTTTTTTATTTATTGGTAACGTGCAAACAATTGTTTGTTGAGTTTTTTCCGAAATGACATGCGTACTATCAATTTATTGCATTTTAACCTTTGTACTGTCAAAGCGCTTAATGTCACATACGTACTTTTGTTTAATATCCAATGTGACCAAGTTTTCTAATGGATGTTAAAAACTTAACGACTTTGTATACATATTTTTTTAATGTGGTCATTAATTTTTTTATTTTTTGCAATTTCCTCATCCTTCTCAAAGAATTGTCAAATATTTAACTGCAGTTGGTCATGTGCTATCATGTGACTAACATTCATTAAATACTTAACCACCATCTATCAACTAACCCTCGCTAACACCTACACCACTTCCATTTTTTCCGGCGACAAAATCTTCAACACAACTGCACCTGCCACCAACCACCGCCACCACCACCAAATTTAGAAATTGAACAAACCAACAAACCTAGAAATTGAAAGAACCCGAAAATTCAAAGAACTAACACACCCATAGATATGTGAAAAATCAATTTTACATATCTGGTTTTCTTAAATTTGTGAAAAATTACAAATCAATGACGAAACCCAACAAGTCTTCAAAGTATTAGTGTAACATCCCAAATTTTCAGAGTAATAAAATATCCTTTAAACAAATAACATCCGTCCCCAACTCGGGAAAACAACGGTCTTTAACCATAATTCAAATACCAACGGCTAGTCCATAAACCAACATTCAAAAATAAACGGTACTAGATTTTCCTTCAATTTCTTAACGGCTAGTAGACACCGTCATAAAACCTCTCGTCATCAATGATCTTCAACTTCACCTTAACAACGTCTTCTCGTCCTTTGAAATCCTCCCCCTACTTATTACCTGAAGAACAGTAATTATGGAAGGGGTGAGCGAACAATGCTCAGTAAGTTCATACGGGATCTCCCCGGGTACTAAGGAGAGATGACCGGAAGAACGAAACAATAATAATACTTTCAAAGATAGGCTTTTATAAAATATCAAGTTAACCGTTAAGTTTCAAAGGCGGTTAACAATAGACTTTTCAAAACGAAGAGTGGCATTTATTTTCAAGTCCGTCAATTCCAAGATAACGTCACCATTTCAGGTGCAATGCCTGATCAGGGCATTTAAGTAAATAAAAGATCCTACCCTTTTCAGAATATTCCCTTATTTAAGATTTATCATGATAATCTACCGCTTCATCAAGCAGCATAAAAGTCTAAGTTCTTTTCATATCAAACTAGACTATTGTTCTTAGTCCTTTTCATATCAGACCAAGTTTTGCTAAGTCCTTTTCATATCAGACAAAGCTAACGTCTATACCCGTTAAATTAGATATAGCGAAGTTTCCACTTAGTGTTCGTAGGTACAAGAACACCATAACAAATTCAAAGATATTTAGGTACCTATTGAGTTAAAACATATCAAAGGGTAAGAGTCATACAATAGACGTTCGCAACTTTTAGGAATTCAAAATGTCGCAACCCCGAACCCCGCGGGCCCGAGATCGCGAGATGGACGTCGACTTAAAACCAAAACTCTAAAATATAGAAGTTAAAAATTCCATTTTGAACCAAAAGATGATAACACAAGGTTTTACAAATCCAAGTTTAAATCAACAAAGTACATCTAACATAAGCTCCACAGCTTATACTCAAAAGAATAAAATATACAATTCTTAATGACGTTAATAATGGTAAAACTATCCCCAAAAGGTTATACATTTAAATAATGTAAACCGATCCATAACAACCTGCCCCAAAATCTCAATCCTCTCGACGTCCTCCTCGATCCGCGAATCCTAATCCTTTTCCTCCTGGGGGGTAAGGAAAAACAAGATGGAAATAAACGGGGTGAGATAAAATCTCAGTAAGTTACTAATGCAACTACATGACATGCTATAATGCAATAAGCAATAAACAATGATAAATATCACATAGCATGTAACAAATAACAGTCAACAGATAGCAGCGGAAAGTAAACACATAACAAAGGATATTAGCCAAGGTTTCCCAACTGATAGAACCAATTAAAGGATCGCTGCGCAGCTTCAACAATCAACCAATCCATATCTTCACAGTAGCATAAAAGCCGAAGAGAAAACCCCGGTCAGAAGCGACCAATCAACCCATCAATCAAACAAACCATCTTCATAGTAGCATAAAAGCTGAAGAGAAACCCGGTACCGGAACCAATAACAATGTAAAGTGCCACAAGGGGCGGGAGTCATGCCACAAAGTCATGCTCCAAAACGATTAGCTAGAATACCCACAACGGAGCTAGCTCATCCCAACCAAGGCCAATCTGGATGAGGACAGAAGGACCAATGGGCGATGCTATACTGGACTTGGCTTGTGCCATTATAGCATTATCCATTGCCTGACTCGAAACACAATTTAACCAGCTGGACTTTCAATAATGCTAAGTAATGAATACTAGCTTTTAAAACATCAAAAGGGCTCCAAAGTAGGGAACCGTAACACAAATCACCATAAAGATACAACGATTACTCATTAAGAGTTTAACAACATTGATAGCAAGAAGTTCCTCATAAAAGAGTTCAATAACAGAAATGGAATTGCTCATAAAAGCCCAACAATACAAATCATTAAAACGAAATGATACTAGGACAAGGATCCATATCAAACGCATCCTATCATGATACACGCGAGTTACTCATAGATAATACTACCCAAATGGTCATTCCCCAAATAGCACAATGACTATCATTAAAACTATCCCAAACGTCCACTCATTATGAAAGTGTTCCCACATTTTCCAATAATCCATAACTAAATTCCATAACCCATTTATTCACAAAGGAACCAAGGTGAAACCACGCAAACCGATATTCCCAACTTGATTACAACGGACAGATTCTAAACACTTTGTCATAAGACACTAAATGAGATCTCAACACAATATAAACCTGAAACTCACCTAAATAAACCACCTCATCTCGAAGAGCTCAAGGAGAGCTTTAAAACGATAATTTATACACCTAAAATGGAGTCCGGATGAGGGAGATATGGCTCTCGAAAGATTGGACAAAAAGGGAAATAAATTTCACACTAGGGGAGAAGGTGCGCCGCCTCCTATGGGAGGGTGCGCGCGCCTCCTTTGATCAGAAGGAAAAATCAAGTTTGGAGGAGGAGAGGGTCCGCGCGCCTCCTATGGGAGGGTGCGCGCGCCTCCATCCATCAGAAGGTTTTACCAGAAAGGGGGAGAGGGGGGGTGCGCGCGCTTCACACCAAATGGTGCGCGCGCCTCCAAAGGATTTCAGCAAAACTCAGAATTCTTCCTGGATTCTTACATACCCGAAAATGGCACCCAAACAACCCAAAATTCTTACCATTCCTCAAATACTCAAAATCAAGACTTCCAATAAGCATAACAATGAACCAAAACAACTTATAAACTTGAATAGGACCAAAATAACACATCTAGAAACCCAAATCAAGGTTTAAATCCCAACCTTCATATAATCACCATTTTTAACCAAAAATCCAAATAAATTCCAAACTCAATCAAACTTCAAATATAACAACTAAAGCATTATATAAGCATGATATGAACAATTTAGCATATTAATGGGGGAAAAGCAACTTACCTCAAATTTATCAAAGATGACGGAACTCGAATATTTTTAGTCCCCCACGATCCTATCGACAATCTAAACACATTTCATTCAATGAGATTTAAGAAAATATGAGAGGAAGATGGATAAAATGAAGAGAGAAGGAAGAGGAAAACTTACCTTTTGCTATGGAAGAGAGAGAGAGAAATGAGCTGGGAAAGAGAGATGAGAAGTGAGGGGGAGGTGAGGGAGAAGAGAGGGAGTAGGGAGATGATAATTTCAAAACTTACACTTAGACCCCTTCCCCCACTAACTACACAACTCTACTACTTCCTTCTAACAACTAAGACCAAATAATACTACACTAGCACTAATGACCCAAATAAAATGCTAGGCATAAATTATTATGAAACATAAAATGCACACATAATTATTTAAATAACTAAATAATTTAAATAAATAAATAAGCCATAAATAAATAATTAAATATTTATTTCTAAGAAAATAGAGGCGGGTTTTCGGGTCGTGACATTCACTCCACCTTAAAAGAAAATTTGTCCCGAATTTTAAAGATACTTACCCGAATGATCAAGTAGCCATTAATACGATAGTTCTGTCATTTCCCGAATTCCTCAATCATCCATTCTAAACCACCACGTAGTAACCCTAAATAATGTTCACGATACCACGACCTCTCGCACATAACTTCCTTCAATCATAACCTTCACTACTAATTAGAATCCATAATCAAAATTGGAGAATCCCAATTGCTCCCAAACATAACTCTCGAGATATCCCAAGCTCACCTTATTCATAACCTTAATTACACTGCAAAGGTGTTTCCTTTTGTAAATCGCATACTTAGTAGTATTCCCCAGAAATTCAAAACATCACCATCCCGAGCCTAATTAGCTTTTAAAATATAAAAGGCTAAAGAAATTTCTATTTCCACAATATTCATCAAAATGGCTATATCTCGATGGACTACCATTATAGTGTCTTCACTTTGAGTTAACACCTTAAATTAATAGTACCATACAAACCCCAAAATTTCTCGTACAAAGTGTCCACTTAAATCTATGTTATACTCTCATCCCTTCATTAATCCGGTCTTGAAGCCTAAACAATTCAATATACTCAATAGTCCGCAAAACGATCCAAATTTCATCTTCAAAATATTTTCTCTAACTCCCATTTAAGTTATAATCCGTGCTCATATACCCAAAGGAAATCAATGAACCTTAAATTCAATAGCTAACCCCAGTTAGTCTCTCACGCATACATTTATTAACTTAATGATACTTAAGCTCAATGGTACTACCAAAATCATAAACCAATTAGCTAGCCTCATTCCAATAGATCCATTACCAAATCATAATATTCTTAATTATGCCCAAATATTGATACTCAACTTTCTTCACATACCCTTGGTCCAAATCGCGAAACGCCACCAAGGAGAGATTTAGGACCATAGAACTACTATCTAACCAAAATTCAAAATGCCTTTAACATAGATCGAGAAATTGTTACTCTCTCAAAATGTACTTATTAGTCCTTTCTAACTTAACACGCTTACCACCGTTATCGATTATAAATTCCACCATACACTCATTACCCATAACAATTCACGCATCCCTCCATACTAATCAATCCCGATGTACTCACGGAGATGTAGTAAACAAAATCTCTTAACAAGAAACCCTCGGTTGAATCCTCAACTTTTACAACTCAACCGTTACAATATAGATATTGATCTAATTAGCAGTACTACAACCTTGTACCACAACAATGCAATTTAACCCCAAGCTTCTCCTCAAACACTAGGTACTATTCGGAAGAAAATGAAAATCTTACGAATGATAAATACACCCAACAAATTGACCAAAACTAAATACTCAGATTTCAATTAAGAAAAGATAGGTATAACTCTACCCAAAGGAACGGTCTCAAACAGTTTTAAGAAATTAGGAATGGAGAATATAACAATCCCCCTACAACAATAGACTAAAGCAATAGTAACATCAAAATCTTGTAATAGCAACATGGCTAATTTAGCAGGTGAGACATAACCATACTTAAGCACATCATAAGCACATAAGACTTCATCAGATACCCTAAACTCCTCCATAGGAGTAGACACCTACAACACATAAGTCAAAGACTCAGAAGAAATAAATGCAACTAAATGCACAGAAACACATAAATGCGATGATCCTAAAATGCACGCGCTCGCTCTCACGACGCAAAATAATACCTCCTGAAATTTATCCGTTACCTGGTGAGTGATGATTGATCGCAATTACTCTACCCTATACCTTAGGGTTCCCCGAAGCATCTCTCTTCTGACCCGGTAAAGTACTGGTTCCTGTTCCTGATGATTGAACCTTAAACCTCGGACAATCTTTTATGAAGTGACCCAGTTGACCACAATTGATACATTTTCCCTGCTTCTTCCAACACTTATCCTCCAAATGGCCTTCCTTCTGACAGTAAGTGCAAAGCCACCTACCTTGTTTCCCTTGTTTCCCCGGAGTAGTACCCGGATTCCCTAGCGCGGTTTGTTCCTTAAACTGAGATGGTGCTCCCAAATTACCTCGGTTATCTGAACGGTGTTGTGGTTGAGATTTAGCATGGCTTACTTGTTTACCCGTATTTGCAACCTCGGTCTTCCTCTTATGCTCCCCAATATCTTGCTCGATCAAGTATGCCCGGTCTACCGCATCCTGGAAGGTCACAATTTTCTGGGCAATAAGATGAGTACTGATAGATGTCTTTAAACCGCGGATGAATCTCATGGCTTTCTGTTCCTCAGTCCTCACGAGATAGTCACAGTACCTGGCTAATTCTGTGAACTTAGCCGAGTACTGAGCTATAGACAACAAACCTTGCTCCAGGTTGAGCAGCTCGATCTCCTTTCGGTTTTGATCCACTACCGGAATGAAATTCTCCTTGAACTTTCGCACAAACAATTCCCATGCATACACTGTGTGAGTATCATCCCAACTCGCTTTAACACCCTTCCACCAATGCTCGGCGGCACCCACAAGTTTATAAGCCGCAAACCGGACCTTGTCTTCATCGGTGCAACCAAAGACATCATAAATTTTCTCCATCGACTCAATCCATAGCTCGGCCTTCCTTACATCGGGTTCCCCATTGAACTCAACCAGTTTCAATTTCAGAAATTGTTCCAATCCGTAGCGGGGTGGTGGTGCTTGTTCTACCCTCGGACCTTGATCATGTATGGCCTTCATGGCCGCCTCAAACATGCCCTGAAACATTGCACGGGCTTCATCCCTTGTTTCATTCTGATTTGCATTACCGGTATTACTTTCACCACTTCTCCTTCGAGCCATTTCAAACAAGTACCTGCATAAAACAACAATTGTTACTCACTCCGAACACACTACCCTCCTAGGTCATACTAATCCACCTATACATATACTTAGAGCTAATGCCATAGCTCTGATACCAGCTGTCGCGACCCCGAACCCCGCGGGCCCGAGATCGCGAGCTGGACGTCGACTTAAAACCAAAACTCTAAAATATAGAAGTTAAAAATTCCATTTTGAACCAAAAGATGATAACACAAGGTTTTACAAATCCAATTTTAAATCAACAAAGTACATCTAACATAAGCTCCACAGCTTATACCCAAAAGAATAAAATATACAATTCTTAATGACGTTAATAATGGTAAAACTATCCCCAAAAGGTTATACATTTAAATAATGTAAACCGATCCATAACAACCTGCCCCCAAATCTCAATCCTCTCGACGTCGTCCTCGATCCGCGAATCCTAATCCTTTTCCTCCTGGGGGGGTTAAGGAAAAACAAGATGAAAATAAACAGGGTGAGATAAAATCTCAGTAAGTTACTAATGCAACTACATGACATGCTATAATGCAATAAGCAATAAACAATGATAAATATCACATAGCATGTAACAAATAACAATCAACAGATAGCAGCGGAAAGTAAACACATAACAAAGGATATTAGCCAAGGTTTCCCAACTGATAGAACCAATTAAAGGATCGCTGCGCAGCTTCAACAATCAACCAATCCATATCTTCACAGTAGCATAAAAGTCGAAGAGAAAAACCCGGTCAGAAGCGACCAATCAACCCATCAATCAAACAAACCATCTTCATAGTAGCATAAAAGCTGAAGAGAAACCCGGTACCGGAACCAATAACAATGTAAAGTGCCACAAGGGGCGGGAGTCATGCCACAAAGTCATGCTCCAAAACGATTAGCTAGAATACCCACAACGAAGCTAGCTCATCCCAACCAAGGCCAATCTGGATGAGGACAGAAGGACCAATGGGCGATGCTATACTGGACTTGGCTCGTGCCATTATAGCATTATCCATTGGCTGACTCGATACACAATTTAACCAGCTGGACTTTCAATAATGCTAAGTAATGAATACTAGCTTTAAAAACATCAAAAGGGATCCAAAGTAGGGAACCGTAACACAAATCACCATAAAGATACAACGATTACTCATTAAGAGTTTAACAACATTGATAGCAAGAAGTTCCTCATAAAAGAGTTCAATAACAGAAATGGAATTGCTCATAAAAGCCCAACAATACAAATCATTAAAACGAAATGATTCTAGGATAAGGATCCATATCAAACGCATCCTAGCATGATACACGCGAGTTACTCATAGAGAATACTACCCAAATGGTCATTCCCCAAATAACACAATGACTATCATTAAAACTATCCCAAACGTCCACTCATTATGAAAGTGTTCCCACATTTTCCAATAATACATAACTAAATTCCATAACCCATTTATTCACAAAGGAACCAAGGCTAAACCACGCAAACCGATATTCCCAACTTGATTACAACGGACCGATTCTAAATACTTTGTCATAAGACACTAAATGAAATCTCAACATAATATAAACCTGAAACTCACCTAAATTAACCACCTCATCTCGAAGAGCTCAAGGAGAGCTTTAAAACGATAATTTATACACCTAAAATGGAGCCCGGATGAGGGAGATATGGCTCTCGAAAGATTGGACAAAAAGGGAAATAAATTTCACACCAGGGGAGAGGGTGCGTGCGCCTCCTATGGGAGGGTGCGCGCGCCTCCTTTGATCAGAAGGAAAAATCAAGTTTGGAGGAGGAGAGGGTGCGCGTGCCTCCATCCATCAGAAGGTTTTACCAGAAAGGGGGAGAGGGGGGGTGCGCGCGCTTCACACCAAATGGTGCGCGCGCCTCCAAAGGAATTCAGCAAAACTCAGAATTCTTCCTGGGTTCTTACATACCCGAAAATGGCACCCAAACAACCCAAAATTCTTTCCATTCCTCAAATACTCAAAAACAAGACTTCCAAAGCATAACAATGAACCAAAACAACTTATAAACTTGAATAGGACCAAAATAACACATCTAGAAACCCAAATCAAGGTTTAAATCCCAACCTTCATATAATCACCATTTTTAACCAAAAATCCAAATAAATTCCAAACTCAATCAAACTTCAAATATAACAACTAAAGCATTATATAAGCATGATATGAATAATTTAGCATATTAATGGGGGAAAAGCAACTTACCTCAAATTTATCAAAGATGACGGAACTCGAATATTTTTAGTTCCCCACGATCCTATCGACAATCTAAACACATTTCATTCAATGAGATTTAAGAAAAGATGAGAGGAAGATGGATAAAATGAAGAGAGAAGGAAGAGGAAAACTTACCTTTTGCTATGGAAGAGAGAGAGAGAAATGGGCTGGGAAAGAGAGATGAGAAGTGAGGGGGAGGTGAGGGAGAAGAGAGGGAGTAGGGAGATGATAATTTCAAAACTTACACTTAGACCCCCTCCCCCACTAACTACACAACTCTACTACTTCCTTCTAACAACTAAGACCAAATAATACTACACTAGCACTAATGACCCAAATAAAATGCTAGGCATAAATTATTATGAAACATAAAATGCACACATAATTATTTAAATAACTAAATAATTTAAATAAATCAATAATCCATAAATAAATAATTAAATATTTATTTTTAAGAAAATAGAGGCGGGTTTTCGGGTCGTGACACAAAATGTTACCGCCACTTGGCAACTACTCTTGAAAGAATATAAGAAATCCTACATTAAAGGATTGAAACATCAAGAACTAAGGAACGTAATCCTTACCTTAGCTTTGCGTTCTTCACTTAGCAACTCACGTGCACAATCTACAAACATGCAAATAATGTTTTCTTAGGAACCTGAATTACTTTAATTCTTCGTCCCCACTATACTTAATTTTACTTTGTTAACCTTATGAGTTATTTTCTTTAACTCCTTTAGGTTGAAATCCAATTTAGGGTTATACTATACATTAATTTATACCCAAAATACCCTTTGGATTTCATTGTTTCTATTCTCAATTAACATGTCTTAGGATTATTTTAATCCCATTAAAATACTATTCACAGCTTGTAAATTCACTATTCACAGCTTAATTCACTATTCACAGATTATTTACTATTCACGACCACTGTTCACAGAACACTATTCACAGAACACACAGCATATACATAACGCACACACACACACTTCATACAGTACTCACACACATATACACACATCATATTTCTCCTTAAACTCAATCTTATAAACCCAAATTCACAACCCTAATTATCCATATAACTTTTAGGGTTCATCAATTTATGAAGAAGAAATTAAAGAGTTTAGGGTTTACCTTGGTTTGATCTTCTCCTTCTTCCCCTTTTCTTTCCTCTCTTGCCCGACCTTTCTCTCTCTCTCTCTTTGCGATCTCTCTGCCGCCGCACTACTCCTCTCCGTCTTCTTTTCTTTTCTTTGTGATAATTATGAGAGAGTTGGGAATTTTGGAGAGTATTTATACTTTAGGGTTTTCCTAATTAGAAAAGGTTTTACCCTAAATTCTTTATTAGGTTTCAATTAGTTGGGCCCAATGTTTTCTAACCCAACACAATACTTAATTAATTAAGCCCAAAACAATTTAAGAGAGTTTTTAAAATAAATAAAAAATACTCCCTCTAAACCGGGTATTACAATTAGAAGCACTCAAACAATCTTCACATGATCTTCAAACCAATCCCCATTCCAAATCGCCCGAGTCAAACTCACCCGGTATTAAATCCCTTCTCGACTTTGATACCGAAGTTGATTCCATTTTCTCCAACGACCCACACCTTTCCAATCTCTCCCACCACCTCTCCACTATCAAAACCCTCATCGACACTTTCCATAACTACTCCGACTGCCACGGTCTCAAGTCATTTCTAGCTCGACGTGGTACTTCCTGTAACGGTCACTTAACTACCGAGGGCAGTTTAGTATTTTAATGGTTATTATTAAGGGTAAATTAGTAAGTTGTAATGCAGCAGTCATGTGGAGAACTCGTGGAGGGATGGGACGCTTGCTTTGGCCGTTAAGGGCATGGGCCAATCAGCATGAAGAAGGAGAGGGAATCTAGAAGGAGCGATGAATCGAGCTGGGATATATTCCATGGGGGACGCATTTTCAAAGTGTGGATGATGATGTTATTTCTTTTTAGTATAATAGAATAGCTCAGTTAATTTAGCTAGTCATAGTTGAATTAGGTCAATTTAGTTCAACTAGTGATACTCTGTTTCTGTTCTTGTTGAATTCTCAATTTGATCTCGTTGAATTCAGTGTTAAATTCCCAAATTGTGTTTAGAATTAATTGAGCTGTTACAAGTGGTATTCAGAGCTGGTATTGAGAGGCGATTGGGGGAGCAGGATAAAAGGATGGAGGACCTCAATGAGCTGATTACTAGAGGGATGGAGACGACGGACAAACGCATGGAGAATTCAGAGAAACGCATGGAGAATATGGATACTGTGTTGATGGAGGTGAGGGCTATGCTTGAAAACATTGGAGCAAAGAGAGATAGACCAGATTCTGGAAAAGGGCAGGCTGGATCGAGTGGTACGGGTAAGGAAGATGGATCGAACAAGGTTCATGAGGTCAGATTTGATGACGATGGCAGGTATTACTCAGTTCATCCACAAAATCAGAACCAAGTTACTTTCCAACCCCAGTTTACCCCTATAAACAACAATCAATATTTTGCTCACACACACAATGTTCCTCCACAAATAAATCAACACACAAACCATGCACAGCATGCTTATGCCACTCAACCCCAGAATCATAATGCACAATTCAACAACCAGTTTGCAAATCCTTATTTGTATCCCCCATACCAAACCCCACCTAACTGGCAAGGGCCATGGCATTCCAAACCCCAAAAATGGAGTTTCCGAAGTTTGATGGGAATGATGTGAGGGGATGGGTTATTAAATGTGATCAATACTTCGAATTCAATCTCATGGATGAATTTTGAAAAGCAAAATATTCATCCACCTACTTTGAAGGGAGAGCTATCCATTGGTATCAATTTTACCAAGTTGGCAAGGGGTATATACCTTGGAGGGATTTTGTTAATGATGTGGTGGCTAAATTTGCCACTAAAGAGCATAGGAACCCTCAGGGGGAATTTAATAAACTGGTGCAGACAAGTACTGTGGATTCTTACATTGATGAATTTGAAGAGTTAAGGGCATTGATAGTGCTACAGAATGATGGTTTCTCAGATGGTTATTTCTTGTCTAGTTTCCTCAGCGGGTTAAAAGAGGAAATTAAGGGGGCTGTAAAAATGGCAAGGCCTTCTTCTTTGCATGAGGCTATGGAGTTGGGGAGACAAGCTGAAGCAAATCTCAAATCTGCACCAAAACCCAAACTGTTCTCTTACCATACTAAAAGCCCCAGTTACTCTAAACCAACCACATACACAAAGCCATTAAACTACACTAACCCTACCCCTAGTGCCACTCCATACTCAGTTTCCAAGTCTACTCCAGGCAAACCCTTGCAAAAGACACTTACCAGTGCTGAGATAATGGAAAGAAGGAAGAATGGGCTTTGTTTTCATTGTGATGAAAAATTCAGTAGGGGCCATACCTATAGGACCAAGCTGTATTCATTGTATGGGGAGGAGGAAGAAATGGTGCAACAGGTAGAGGAAATAGAGGTACTATCAGAAGAGGATACGGGGGTAAACAATGATGAGGAGGCACAAATCTCAGTTCTAGCTCTAAATGGGGTACCTAATCACAGCACCATCAAGCTTAAGGGGAAGGTAAAGAAGAGGGATATTACAATTCTGATAGACAGTGGGGCCACCCACAATTTCATTGACCCTGACACTGCTGCACAATTGGGGAGCTTGGCTATCCAAACTCACCCCCTTCAGGTCACAGTTGCAGATGGTAACAGATTGTCAAGTGATGCCTTATGTACTGACTTTGCTTAGGAGATGCAGAGGTACAAGTTCTCTGCAGATTTGAGGGTCTTACCTTTGGGAGGGTGTGATGTCATATTAGGGGTTGCTTGGTTAAAAACCCATAGTCCCATAACCTTGGACTACAACAAGTTGGAAATTTCTCTGTTTCTGGGCAAGAAAAGGGTTACATTGAAAGGGACTGAAGAGGAGGGCACTTTAAGGTTAATAAGTGGCAAGGGGTTAAGCAGACTCATTAGAAAGACTAGACAAGGGTTAGTAGGGTATCTCTTCTACATGAATGGAGAACAAGTACAGCAGGAACCACATTCCTCTATTGTGGCCCTACTCAGCAAGCATAAGGGAGTGTTTGGAGAACCAATTGGGCTTCCACCTAAGAGAAGGCATGACCACAAGATTCCTTTAAAAGAGGGGAGTAACCCAATTAGCCTAAGACCTTATAGAGCCCCTCATTTTCAGAAGGCTGAAATTGAAAAGCAAGTGAAGGAAATGCTAAAGAGTGGGATTATTCAGCATAGTAGTAGTCCCTTTGCATCCCCTATAATCTTGGTGCTTAAGAAGGATGGAAGTTGGAGGCTATGTGTGGACTACAGGAGATTAAATGACATGACAGTAAAGAATAAGTTCCCTATTCCTATCATTGAAGAGCTACTGGATGAGTTACATGGGGCAAGGGTGTTTTCAAAGCTAGACCTGAGGTCAGGTTATCATCAAATCAGGGTGCCTAGTGAGGATATACCTAAGAGAGCATTTAGAACTCACCATGGGCATTTTGAGTTCAAAGTGATGCCTTTCGGCCTCACTAATGCACCTTCTAGTTTCCAAGCACTCATGAATGAAGTCTGTGAGCCTTTGCTTAGGAAGAGTGTCCTAGTATTTTTTGATGACATATTGGTCTACAGTAAGACCATGGACGACCATCTCAAAGATCTGGAACAAGTACTGGAGTTAATGGCACAACACCAGTTATTCGCTAAGGGGAGTAAATGTCATTTTGCCCAGAATAGTCTTGAGTACTTGGGGCATATTATTTCTAAAGATGGAGTGTCGGCAGACCCACAGAAAATCCAAGCAATGAAGGATTGGCCAGTGCCCAGAAATATCAAGCAATTGAGAGGGTTCCTTGGATTGACAGGATATTATAGGAGGTTTGTTAAGAAATATGGGGCCATTTGCAAGCCATTAACATTTTTGCTAAGGAAAAATTCATTTCAGTGGGGAAGGGAAGCTCAGAAGGCCTTTGAGGAATTGAAGGAAGCAATGGTCACTACCCCTGTGCTGGCAATGCCCAATTTTGATGAACCATTTGTTATTGAGACTGATGCAAGCAATATTGGGATTGGGGCAGTTCTAATGCAGAATGGAAGGCTAATTGCTTATCTCAGTCAAGGGTTGAGTCCAAAGAACCAGCTTCTCTCTACATATGAAAAGGAATTATTGGCTATAGTGATGGCAGTAAGCAAATGGAGGTCGTACATCCAGGGTAGGCACTTCACTATTAAAACTGGTCAACAAAGTTTGAAACTCTCATGCAACAGAAATGGTTGGCAAAGCTAATGGGATTGGATTATGAGATAACATATAAGAAAGGATGTGAGAATAAAGTTGCTGATGCTCTGTCTAGAATAGAGAACAAGGGGAGTAATCTGAGTATGATTTCATCTGCTGTTCCAACTTGGTTGATTGAAATTCTTGGTAGCTATGAAGGATACCCACAGGTAGTGAATCTCATTCAGAAGGCAGCACTGGGGAAGGATAATAATGAAGGATGGGTGTTTAGCAAAGGGGTCCTCAAAAAGGATGGAAAGCTATTTATTGGCAATGGTAATGGGTTAAAGAGAAGACTTTTACAAGAGTTACATAATAGTGGTATTGGGGGTCATTCAGGGAGGGACCCTACTTATCACAGGCTGAAACACTTTTTCTTTTGGCAAGGAATGAAAGATGATGTCATGAAGCATGTGCAAGAGTGTGAAAATTGTCAAAGGAATAAAGGTGAAACAGTCACATCACCAGGTCTTTTACAACCACTACCAATTCCTGAGCAAGCATGGGAGGACATTTCTATGGACTTCATTGAAGGACTGCCCAAATCTGAAGGTATGGACATTATTTGGGTTGTAGTAGACAGGTTCACAAAATATGGTCACTTTATTGCTTTGTGTCACCCTATAAGTGCTAAGTCCCTTGCTGAGGCCTTTGTGGATTGTATTTACAAACTTCATGGCCTGCCAAAGACCATTGTCAGTGACAGGGACAAACTCTTTTTGAGTCAATTCTGGTAGGAAATGTTTAAAAGGGTTGGTACTCAGTTAAATTTCAGCACTGCATATCACCCACAATCTGATGGGCAGACTGAGCGACTTAACAGGTGCTTAGAATCTTATTTGAGAGCCATGTCTGGACAAAGACCTAGGAAGTGGTGTCAATGGCTTTCTCTTGCTGAATGGTGGTACAACACCACCATTCACTCAGCCATCAAGATGAGCCCTTACCAGGCCTTGTATGGTTGTGAACCTAGGCAACTTATGTTACAACAGGACCATGTCACTCATAATGCTGCGGTGGGAGAGTTTTTACAAGAAAGAAAGGTCCTTAATGCGCTATTACAGAGGAACTTGGCTGCTGCACAAAATAGGTATAAGTTGTATGCAGATAAGCACAGAACGGAGAGGGAATTCCAGGTAGGAGAGTGGGTATATTTAAAATTGAAACCTTACAAACAACATTCAGTGCAGCTGAGAATGAATCAGAAACTTTCCTCTAAGTATTTTGGTCCATTTTTTGTCATTGAGAAAATAGGCAAGGTGGCTTATAAACTGGATCTCCCAGCTTCTTCATCAGTTCATCCTGTATTTTATGTATCACTGTTGAAGAAGAAGCTTGGGAGTAAGGCTATTGTCTCTACTGCATTACCACAGTTGGGTGAAGAGGTCCAATTTCTATTACAGCCTGCAGTCCTATTGGGAAGAAGATTGATCAAGAAAAATAATAAAGCAGTACCACAGGTCTTAATTCAATGGAGCAACACTGAGGAAGAAGAAGCCACTTGGGAGGATGCATCTTCCATTGAAGAGAGGTTTCCTGGATTTCTGCCTTGAGGACAAGGCTCTTTAAGAAGGATGGGATGTAACAGTCACTTAACTACCGAGGGCAGTTTAGTATTTTAATGGTTATTATTAAGGGTAAATTAGTAAGTTGTAATGTAGCAGTCACGTGGAGAACTCGTGGAGGGTTGGGACGCGTGTTTTGGTCGTTAAGGGCATGGGCCAATCAGCATGAAGAAGGAGAGGGAATCTAGAAGGAGCGATGAATCGAGCTGGGATATAATCCATGGGGGACGCATTTGCAAAGTGTGGATGATGATGTTATTTCTTTTTAGTATAATAGAATATCTCAGTTAATTTAGCTAGTCATAGTTGAATTAGGTCAATTTAGTTCAACTAGTGATACTCTGTTTCTGTTCTTGTTGAATTCTCAATTTGATCTCGTTGAATTCAGTGTTAAATTCCCAAATTGTGTTTAGAATTAATTGAGCTGTTACACTTCCCATGAAATCTCTCGCGCCTCCAGCACGATTGAGATCGAGATTCAGGCGTGGATTGATCGGGAATCAGTTGAGAAGTTGACTAAAGCTTTGCAGAGTTCGAATTCTTCGTTGGCTCAATAGGAAATTGGGTTTGTGGAACTGGTTCAACAGTTCAAGCGACGGATTTCTCGAGGGTTTGATCGGGAATTGCAGGATTTGATTCTCAAATCAAAGGTATTCAGATTGCTTGAATCGATTATGTGTGATTCCATATTCTCTAAAAAGGTTTGAGAAGAATTCGCTTTCGCAATATCCGAGCTGATTCGATTCAACAAGGATGTATTCGTGGGTCAAGCAATCTGAGCTCTAATTTCAATGGCGTCATTTCGTCTCATACTTCCGCAACAGTTATTTTATTTGACGAATGTTAGTCACGTGATAGCACATAACCAACTCCAGATAAAAATTTAACAATTCTATAAGAGTGATGAGGACATTACAAAAAAAGAAAACTTTAATGACCACATTTGAAAAATATGCATACAAAACCGTTATGTTTTTATCACCCGTTAGAAAACTTTGTCACATACGATATTAAACAAAGGTACGCAAGTGACGTTGAACGCTTTGACAGTACAAAAGTTAAAATACAATAAATTAACAGTAAGCAAGGTCATTTTGCAAAAAAACTCATTGTTTGTTCTGTGAAGTTAATATCATAGTAAACCGGTCGGGTTACAAACTTGGTTGTGAGAGGTCATGTTCTGAGTCTAGCGCTCTCATTTCTATGACGAACTATTATCATCATACTCCTACGCATAATATTAAGAGTATAAAAAAGTTATAAAACTTAAGTGTAATGATTTTATTTGTGTTTTTAATTAAAGTGTGGCAGGTCCACTATCGATGCTAAAATAAAATATCGCCAACTCATTGTGCGAGCAAAAATTTGTGAATTTATTTTGTGCCACTAACATTGCTCCCGATATGAGGGAAAAAATGAAGAATAAATTGGCCTTTTTAGTACTCTTATACCACATAAATGTTTTTTTTGGAAAATAGTCTATTCTCCCTCTCAAAAAAATAAATAAATCTATAATTTGAACACAGGGTGGGGAAATTATTTCATTTTGTTGATTACAATAAGTAAATATTACTACATAAAATATCTCTAAAGTTAAAGTTTGATCCTTTTTCTTTTTGACAAGTTAGTTACATATCATTCATTCAAGGTAACTGCCTCTTCAGAAATCTCTCAAAGATGTCTCGCGCCATCAGAGTGATCATATGTAGATGCCTCCAGCCGCCCACAGAGGGGCAAACGATAATTTCGATTCTCCACTTTTTCCCTCAAGGAGAAATCGAACCCATGACCTCCTATAAGTACCCCAATCTGAAATCGACCTACTTTAGAGGAATTCTTGGTACCATTTAAGGATAAACCAATGGGCCAGGACCTCACTAGGATAAACCTGACACTCCAGGACTGAACTGGAATTAAACTTGGAAAAATCCAGAAGCTCGCCAAGTCGAGTCGTACGGATGGTTTGGGCACATGAGGTCCCTAACCGTACGGCTACTTTGGGCACCCTCAGCCTCTATAAATTGAACCCCCTGCTGATCATTTCAGGGGGGAGAAACAACATAAGAGAGATTACTCTGTCAAAATCACTGCAGTAGTGTGAGAGGAGTGAAACAAAGAGTGAAAGAGAGAAAGGAAGATTGGCTAAACCAAAATAGGTAAACCCACCTTCTCCCCCTCCCTTCTCTTCATCTATAACTCTACTTTCTCTTTAATCTTTGTTTAAGTTTATGTTAATCTTTATATTACTTGCAAGACTTGTCCATTCAAGCACTTTTACATTACTTGCAAGACTTGTCCATTCAAGCAACTTTACATTTATGCAGGACTTGTCCATTCAAGAAAATATACATATATTACTCTATATTTCTCTTGTCCAAGCCATGAGATGATCTAAGGTTCCCTCCATGTCTTGTGTGGAAGAGGTTCAAACCTAGATGATCATGGCTTGTTGATTGTCATTTACATTTTTGTCTAGTTAGAATGATGCTTTTGTTGATAATAATGACCATTTGGATGATAAAGCTTCCATCTTTATCATCCAACATTGATCTAGCTCTAAAGTCCCCTTTGGGGTCATAAAGATTCAATCTTTATATGTTAATTTGATTCCTTAAAGGTTAATAAGTCATAAAAATGCCATCTTGGTGATAAAGTTTCAATCTTTAATCACCAAATGGTCAATTTTGGCCCAAAGGGCATGTTCATCAACTTTTCTCAATTTTCTCCAATGATTGCTTATGATCACACCCAAATACTTGTTTTGGAGACTAAGTGATGATCATTTGGCATAGGAATGTTGTATTTAAACTTATAAAGTGTTTTAAACAAACTGGAATCAAAGCAGTTCTGTCCAGTTTCAACAGAATGTTCTGTTTCTGCTCTGAAACTGGACTGTTCTTGTCTGAACTGCAAAATCCCAGGAAACTGCCTGTACATCCGTACATGCCTGTACATCCGTACAGCTATGTTGGGAACTGGGGGCAAAATGTCTGTTTTGCCCTCTGATCCCTGTTTTCTTAATAAAAAGACCCTTTCAGTTAAGTTTTTCCAAATAAAACCGATAACAGAAACTTTTCCGTTAAATACACACACACACATACACATTTCAAACTAACAAGGGAGACTCGGCTTTTTCGAGGCATTTTGGGTGAACCGCAAATATGTTCTTCCCAAAGTGTAGCCTGACCTCCGAACTCACATTATCTAACCATTTTCATTTGTTTGGTTTAAAATTAAGAAATGTGGCGACTCCGTTTCTTTTTCGTTAGGAAAGTTACCCGTGTTTGGCATTTATTCCTCGTGCGAACTTCGCTTGTTTCGCCCCGAGGGACGGGATCCTTACAGTGGCGACTCCGATGGGGAGATAAAGTGCTTATGAACTTCTCTTTAGAAGTTTTGGAAGCGCTTTTGTGTGGGTCAAACTCCCGTTTCCGTTAGTTAACTTTGTACATGATTGTGTGTGTTTGTTGTTTCTGTTTGAACTGTTTTGAGTGCATACGTTCTGAAAATGCAATAAATTGGAGCATGATGATCAGAAGTTGGAGAAACTGAGAAAAAATCTCAACCCTCTTGGTCTAGCCGTACGGCTACTATGGTAAAGGGCCAGAATGTTGCAAATTAACAATTTTGTGCAGGGCAGCAACATTCTGAATTGCCTTCTGCTTCTGCTTGTCCAGATTCCAAATTTACAGCCTTACTTGTGGACATTACCTTTATTCTTTTGGCCAAAACTTGGTTTTTAAAACTTGGTTATGCATAATCTTTTGTCCATAAAAATGATTTCCAAAATCTCATTGTGCATAACCCCCTTTTTGTAAAAATTTCTTGACTCTTCGCGTTGTGCACAACTTGCTTTGTACAAATGGTTTCAATGTAAAGATTGTTCTTTTGGCAAAATGGTGATTCGAAAATTTTTTGGTTGTGCACAACTTGGTACATGTACAAGTTTTGGTCTTTGTTTAATCATGTTCTTTTGATTCATTGTTGTAGACACCCCGCCTTGGACCTCTCACCCCGATTGCATACATAGTATTTTTATTTAACTTATTTTTGTTGATTTCTGTTACTTCGGTTAAGTTCCTAACTGATTCCGTTAGTTTTGGACTAAATTGCATAACAGAGTTAACTTTTAGAGTCATTTCTGTCTTTCTGTCATTTTTAGAATCGCGCGCTTCCGGCACAGCTAACGGGCCGCGCGCGCCTCCCGTCCCAAAGGCGGGACTCGCGCGCTGTCCGATATGGCAGTAACGGATTGCACCTTATTTCCCTCCTTTTTCTTATTTACAAACATCTTTTCTTGATCACAAAAACCATCTTTTTACATCCACATTCATCCCCCCTTTTCTCATTAACTCCCAATCCCAAATTCTAAGCTTTTTCCCAAAAACTAATATTTCTTTCATTTATTATTTGATTTCTTTTATTTCTTTTATTTTTCTTTTATTCATTTATCTTATTTGTGATTGGCCCATTCCATTTCACATGGATGACCAATTTCCCTCCATCATTTCCCTCTTTTTTTTACCTATAAAAACCATCATCTTCTACCTTGGAAAGGGACTTCTTTTTGGACTCCAACCTTGATTCACCAACTACACTATACACAAATTCTCCCAACAAGAGTTCTTAGTAACAAGACTCTACACAAATTGTTCTACAACAATTTCATTACAACAACAACACTTTCAAGTCAAGGTTCCAAGTCCTCTTTCTCAAGGTATAACTCCATTTTCTTCCTTTGTTTTCTTCTTCTTGATGTATGCAATCCCCATTAATGGGACATGACCAACATGACTACTTCACATATTGAAGTTAGTTAAGGTTATCTCCCTACATTTTAATCTTAACTTTAATTCACCATGTTAATTCCTCTTCATCTCTTAATGTAATTCTTTAACATTACTTGTTACATGTAATCTTTATCATTAAATAAATAAAATAATTCTATTTTATTTCCCCTTTATTTCCTCTTTTCTTCTCATCACAATTGTTAGCACATTTCTATTTAATTAATTGAAGGACATGTAAATATTAGAATACCAATAGTAGCAAGACCCGCGTAAGCGGGGCGGAGTGGGTGTTTAAGTACTTTCCACTCCGTCACCTAACCCCCGAACCCTTCTCTCCCGAATCTCTGGTTTTGTACATAAATTAGGCTATTTCTAGGTTTTTCTTATGTTCCTTTAAAAACATAGGTGGCGACTCTAAACAAATCTAAAACAAGTTAGACATCCTAGGATAATTCACCGCTCTAGCCAAGCCGTGGTTCCCCGGGGTATCTACAGTGGCGACTCTGCTGGGGACGATTTAGAGGGTTAAACTTGCGTTCTTAACTTTTGGTGTTCTTTTATTCTGTTTTCTGGGCATTCTGGTAAAAATGGTAGGAAGCGCGCGCCTCTGGCCTTCTTGGCCTAAAGCGCGCGCGTCCGACCCTTATTACCAGAATCGCCCGCCTCCTTTCTTGTCCTTCAATTCCATGTTTCTGTGCTAACAAATTCTGCAGGGGAAAGTTTTCTTAATTAAGGGTCAAGGCAATCCCTTGAACCCACTGATTTGCAGGTTCTCACCCAGAAGCGAGCGCCTCTGCCCTGCTTCCTCTCACGCGCGCGCCTTCCGCATAGGCAACACAATGCGCGCGCTTCTGGGCGCATTCCCGGAACAGAACAGTGCACAGAAACAGAACAGAATGACAGTGTGTGGGCACCGGGCCTGCACAGAACTTGTTTTACTTTCTGTTTATTTTTATCGGTCACACGGGTGATTCGAAAGTTGTAATTATGTGCTTATTTGTTTTTTTTATTTATTTCTTTTGAAAAAAAAAAAAATGTTTTGTCACATGTTAGACCTCACACTACATGCACATATTCTTATCAATTGCTCACTATCGAGTCGCACAAGTCCAACCCCAAACCCGTCGAGGCCCGTCCTAGAAAGTTTCAAGCTCCACTCGACCTTGGCTCTTTCGAAGCGGTAAACCTCAGCCCGTGGCGTAGTTCATGACTACATGCCGGGGGTGACCTTTGAGCCTCATATTCAAGCCGAGCACAAACCACACAATTCTAGTTAGGGTCTAACACTCCGTGACTCAAGTCGGTTTTCATGTACCGAGATTTATCTAAACTAATGTCTTCAAATCATACATGCCAATTTGTTGCAATGGACGAAATAAAACTCCGTCCCCAAAAGTGGCTATCTTGGACGAAAATAAAAAAATCCGTCCCCGCATGTATGATTTACTACATTAATTTAGTTTAATCCCATCACATGTAGGTATCACAAGCGTGGTGGAATCCGATGAGTATATGGGACCGCGAGAAGGTCTATATACTAGTGTGACGATTCCACTATTTTTCTAGAAACCCCAAAAAGGACTCCGTCCTTCCGACTTTGTAAAAAAAAAAAAAAAAAAAAAAAAAGAGTCGTTTTTCCTTATATGGTTGAGTCTTTTCTTGTTTGTGGGTGAAATCATTTTACTCAAAAGGTGTTTGTGGGGCCATCCTAAGATCAACTGTGTTCTCTCCATAGGTCCAATGGCTTCAAACGACAACGTCATTCCCGTGTCCAACGAAGGGTTATTCCGCATGGTGGAAGCATTGAAAGAGCAAGTTGATACACTAGCCGAGAATGTCCGCCGCAAGGATGATTTATGGCGAGCCCGTTACGAGCATGTGAAAACGGCCCACAAGAAAGAAGTTGCTCAACTCAAGAACCAATTGAAAGGGCTCACGAGTGAAAGAAAGGTCCAAAGCATTGATACCGGTTTGGTCAACACTCTCATGTCCTACATTGACCAAAAGCTTAGTGGGCTAAATTTGCACAAGAGCCCAAGCACCGATCTTCATCAAGCTTCTCTCCTCCTAAACACAATGGAGACTCTTCCCGAAAATTTCAAGATGCCCGATATTGGTAAGTTCAAAGGCACCTCTTGTCCCGACGCTCATGTCGACTCCTACATTTGGGCCATGCTACCAAAGAAAGTGTCTCCTCAAATAATGGCACAATTCTTCCCGCTTACTCTCGATGGGGTCGCAAAAGATTGGTACATGGGTCTTCCAATTTCCACCCGCCTCAATTGGGATTCCGCCATGCTTGCCTTCAAGTCACAATACCAAGGCAACTCCATGTTCCGTCCCACCAAGAAAGAATTGGAGAGCAACGTGCAAATGGGTGATGAATCATTTGGGGGCTTCTATCGCCGTTGGAACAACAAGCTAGCCGAGATGGTTGATAGGCCTTCCAAGAAGGAACAAATGGACATCTTCTTGAAGTGTTTGAAAATGGACTACCGCGCTCATCTTAGTGGGGCTTTTCACTCCGATTTTTCAAGCATGTATGATGCGGGGGTTAGAATCGACAATTTGCTCCGAGAAGTGGCCGAGTCCTCCTATGACACAAGCTTCAACGACAAAGGGTTCCCAAGCAATGACATGGAAGAATGTAGTGATATGGGAGACTACAACGACAATGGGGACTACAACAACAATCTCCGTTTCTCTTTCTCTACCTAGTAATAGGAATTAAAAAAAAAAAAAAAGAGTCAAAGTCCTCTTAAGTGTGCATTAAGTTTTCTTTGTCCAATTAATGTGAAATTTTGAGTCAAGTCTCATCATCAAATAAAA
Organism: Campanula takesimana; assembly: GCA_026119855.1. Lineage (NCBI taxonomy): Eukaryota > Viridiplantae > Streptophyta > Magnoliopsida > Asterales > Campanulaceae > Campanula > Campanula takesimana. The sequence continues at coordinate 1,323,165 of JAOWBW010000265.1, read as the reverse complement.
GTCGTTCTTGTCCTCATACACTCTTCCAAGTTGTTCAATCTAATTCTTGGCAAAATGATGAAAAGATGTCTAAACAAGTTTTAGAACAAGGCCATCACTTGAACGCCTAGGGGCTAAACATCGACGCCAACATCAACGACGAAGCCAAGACAAACAAGGTGGAACAACAATCATGAAGAAGTCAAGCAAAGTTTTCAAAGGGGGATTAAAAAAAAAAAAAAAAAAAGAGCTCACTAGGTTGAAACCATCAAATCAACCTAGAGCACAAAAAAAAAATAAAAAATTCCCCTCAATCAAAGAAGTTCACATCAAGATCAACATCATTCCATCCACCAAAGGAGGACGAAGCTACACGACGAAGCAACAATTCCATCCCGAAGAATGGAGAATCCACAAGAACTACGGTGACCTGAGCCTCTACACTGGAGGAGGGCAACCTGCGGGTCCGGTCTCATGCAAGAAAGAAGAAATGTTTAGTCCTAGCGCGTTATGGTGATCGACCTTCATCTCGAACTTATCAACACATCTTTGTACGATTCATTTGCCAATGAATTAATCATCAAAAAGATTGAACAACTTTCTTAGATTTGGAATCATTTCGCGTTCCTTGTCGAGTCTAGGGACTTCTATTCTTTCAATCAAATTGGGGTTTTCCTTCTCTTCTCTCTTAATGACTTACTTGCCTTCGCGAGTCATTCAATTCAATAAAAAATACATGTCAATACTAGGGACACTTCCCTAGTCAAGTCAATGTCACTCATCATTAGTGACAAAAGGTCTCTACCGCAAAATCACATGTCTTATCTCCTCAGCTAGAGTCAATGCACACTTCCTCATCAATTGAGTCAAAAAAAAATGATGAAGACGCAAAAGAGATGCCCGCTAGATTGAAAACCCGAAAGGGCGGTCTAGGCAAAAAACAGGGTGCGTCATAAAAAAATATAAAAAAAATGAGAGAGTCAGAGAGAGAAGGGAAAGAGTAATGGAGATCCCCGGCCTCTAAAGAAGATAAGTTCTACATTGAATCTCCTCAGCAAGTCAATTCCCCACCGAGTCAACTTTGGGATTGCAAAAGGCTCGACAAGATATAGCACCATCAAAGGTTGTCTTGGGTTATTGGCATCATTCTCCAGCAGTGTGCATTTTTGGGTTCATGAAAAGAAGGCCCGTGGTAACCAAGACCCATCCGAGAACAAGCCCATCATAAAAGGGTACGAGGTTGCACAAATAACCCATAGCTAGTCAATTGGCTTAGGCAGCAAATAGCAACAACATGTGTCTCATTTTTCAAGCTTCTTCAAGAATGTGCTTCTAAAGTACGCCGAAAGGCTCCCGAGAAATGGAGTAGCTCTTGCCATATCCTCTCATGTTTGTTCCCTCGCACGAGGACGAGTCACTCTTGCTTTTCTCAACAAATGGTGACGCCCTAGGGACTATATGACCCGAGAACAAGGGCTTCTTTTGACAATCAACAAGCCCTAGGGGCTATGCTCGAAAAAAAAAAGATGTGTGAGACTATCCTCAAAGTCTCTCAAAAGGGATGTCAAAAAGCCCTCTTGTCACGTGTGCCCGTGCTCGTTCCCCCAATCAAGGATGGACCTTTCTCGCAATCAATGATGGCACTCTAGGGGCTACGATCAAGTCTTAAAGGCTCCCTCGGCAAAGAGCAATTAACTCCCCAGTAGTATCCCCAGCCAAGTCATGTGCAACATTGGAAGCTTCCTCAATTCGGCACCGAAGGTCTCAACGGGCTTCACAATCTACAATCTTTTAGGCTACGGCATTACAGTAATTCAAGCAAAGGACAGTATTAGGGCTTCGCGACCGACAGTCTTTTGGGCAACAATGCTCAAGCAATGCAATGTGGAGTAGTCTTATGGCTCCATGAAAGAGATCAAGCTTCAAAGGTCTCTCAACACTTCAAGTCAAAGGCCTCTTGGTTTTAAATGAAGACTCCGATGTTATGAATGAAGTCGATGATTTTTGTTAGAACTCACAGCGAGATTTTGAAGGAAGTCTTAGAGAAAAGGAAAAAGATTCAATATGCTAAACTCTAATCAAAACAGGGTTATAGCGGGAAATGCCACGGCCAATCCCAATGTTTCTGCAATTCAGCACCCCCTTCTCCAAGATCAAAAGCACAAGGTGCAGCTCAGATAAAGTTGGGCCACAGCACTAGTTGCATCCGAAGATCCGTCATTAGTTCAACTCAAGAAGAGTCAAGCAAGAATACTCATTTGGGACTTTATCACACCAAGACCTTATCATCCGCGACCTCGATGGCACCGCAAGACATTACTGCGTCCTTTGACATAAGCCCTCAGCCATTTGGGTATCGACCACAATGAGGCCATTCATCTCCCTAGTAAGAGCAAGAAGGAGATCTCTATCAAGAATTCTACCAAACGGTGCATCCGCTCTCAATGCCGAGCCAATCACGAGATAATTTGGGGCTTTACAATGAAAGGTCTTCACATCCCGCCATCTACAAGCCCACGACACTTGGGGCTTTGCAATCTCTCGAAGCTTGGCATCGACGATCTCCTCTTGGGGCTTGCTCACTACAACAACAAAGGGCGATTTACTCGAATGGGCCAAGAGCTGATTTATCTTGGAGCTATGCAAGTCCCTCAAAATTTGGCATCAAAGGCATTCTAGAGGCTTTACAATCAGCAACCCCTCATCTCAGCATCAAAAGCCTTTTGAAGCCCCATAATCGACAAATCTCTTGGGGCTAGACATCAATCTTCGTTGGGCACAACGGCGACAACAACAGAATTCAAGCGAGGCAATCCGGACTTCGACTGAACATGACTTGATCTTGGGTTGGCTTCACAAGCACACAATGGTTAAAATGGTTCACCCACGAACTTAAAAAAAAAAAGAGATTATTCTTTTTTCTTTTTCTCCTTCTATGTGCAAAAGTATGTGCTTTACTTTGCTTTGCTCCTAGCCTCTCCTCCAGCGTTCTCCATCATCCTTGAACTACGCTGGTCTGATTCTCTTCAAGGGATACGTAGGCAGCCTTTTGGCACGACCAACCCATCATCCAGAGTACCATCTCGCCAACCCAACATCAAGGGCATTCTCTCATCAACATCCAAAGAATGGACATTCTCCATCAAAGCATCCTCCGCGGACATCAGAAATCCATCTCCACTCAAGCGGCAATGGTAAGTGAAGGTATGAATACATCCAAAGCTTTCTTCAAATCACACCGCACACAAAAGCAATTTCTCCATTCTTGTAAAATCTCTCTCTCAAGCAATCTCTGCTTTTCAAATCACAACGCACCACAAGCACAATTTCACACTTCACACAAGCACGTATATTTGCAAATCACACACATAACAGGTACCATAGCAAATGCGGCTTCAAACAGCATACAGCAAATGCGGCTTCAAACAGCATACAGCAAGTACGGCTTCAAACAACAAGCAAGTGCGGCTTCAAACAGCATACAGCAAGTGCGGCTTTAAACAGCAAGCAAATGCGGCTTCAAACAGCATACAGCAAGTGCGGCTTCAAACAGCAAGCAAGTGCGGCTTCAAACAGCATACAGCAAATGCGGCTTCAAACAGCATACATCAAGTGCGGCTTCAAACAGCATACAGGAAGTGCGGCTTCAAACAGCAAGCAAATGCGGCTTCAAACAGCATACAGCAAGTGCGGCTTCAAACAGCAAGCAAGTGCGGCTTCAAACAGCATACAGCAAGTGCGGCTTCAAACAGCATACAGCAAGTGCGGCTTCAAACAGCAAGCAAATGCGGCTTCAAACAGCATACAGCAAGTGCGGCTTCAAACAGCAAGCAGGTGCGGCTTCAAACAGCATACAGCAAGTGCGGCTTCAAACAGCATACAGCAAGTGCGGCTTCAAACAGCAAGCAAATGCGGCTTCAAACAGCATACAGCAAGTGCGGCTTCAAACAGCAAGCAAGTGCGGCTTCAAACAGCAGAAAACAAGCAAGTGCGGCTTCAAACAGCAGAAACAGCAAATGTGGCTCCGAACAACAATTTTGGTCCATTGTGAACCACTAAAATCACCATACCTCTTCCATCAGCAAAATTCGCTCACACAGGGAGCGCATTTCTATCCTTTGTAATTTCAAATTCCTGCTTTATCGAGTCTTTGTTTTCACTTGTCGATGTCCTCGGCGGTTGTCTTTCTTTCGTCGACGCGTTTTGCCTCGCAATCCACGTCGCCGAGGGGCTCTGTAGACACCCCGCCTTGGACCTCTCACCCTGATTGCATACATAGTATTTTTATTTAACTTATTTTTGTTGATTTCTGTTACTTCGGTTAAGTTCCTAACTGATTCCGTTAGTTTTGGACTAAATTGCATAACAGAGTTAACTTTTAGAGTCATTTCTGTCTTTCTATCATTTTTAGAATCGCGCGCTTCCGGCACAGCTAACGGGCCGCGCACGCCTCCCGTCCCAAAGGCGGGACTCGCGCGCTGTCCGATATGGCAGTAACGGATTGCACCTTATTTCCCTCCTTTTTCTTATTTACAAACATTTTTTCTTGATCACAAAAACTATCTTTTTACATCCACATTCATCCCCCCTTTTCTCATTAACTCTCAATCCCAAATTCTAAGCCTTTTCTCAAAAACTAATATTTCTTTCATTTATTATTTGATTTCTTTTATTTCTTTTATTTTTCTTTTATTCATTTATCTTATTTGTGATTGGCCCATTCCATTTCACATGGATGACCAATTTCCCTCCATCATTTCCCTCTCTTTTTTACCTATAAAAACCATCATCTTCTACCTTGGAAAGGGACTTCTTTTTGGACTCAAACCTTGATTCACCAACTACACTATACACAAATTCTCCTAACAAGAGTTCTTAGTAACAAGACTCTACACAAATTGTTCTACAACAATTTCATTACAACAACAACACTTTCAAGTCAAGGTTCCAAGTCCTCTTTCTCAAGGTACAACTCCATTTTCTTCCTTTGTTTTCTTCTTCTTGATGTATGCAATCCCCATTAATGGGACATGACCAACATGACTACTTCACATATTGAAGTTAGTTAAGGTTATCCCCCTACATTTTAATCTTAACTTTAATTCACCATGTTAATTCCTCTTCATCTCTTAATGTAATTCTTTAACATTACTTGTTACATGTAATCTTTATCATTAAATAAATAAAATAATTCTATTTTATTTCCCCTTTATTTCCTCTTTTCTTCTCATCACAATTGTTAGCACATTTCTATTTAATTAATTGAAGGACATGTAAATATTAGAATACCAATAGTAGCAAGACCCGCGTAAGCGGGGCGGAGTGGGTGTTTAAGTACTTCCCACTCCGTCACCTAACCCCCGAACCCTTCTCTCCCGAATCTCTGGTTTTGTACATAAATTAGGCTATTTCTAGGTTTTTCTTATGTTCCTTTAAAAACATAGGTGGCGACTCTAAACAAATCTAAAACAAGTTAGACATCCTAGGATAATTCACCGCTCTAGCCAAGCCGTGGTTCCCCGGGGTATCTACAATTGTGTGTATAAGATACTTACTTGCTTGTTCATACTTGTTCATATCTTGCTTATGCCATGCTCATCATGTTGAAAAACAAAATAAAAATCTCTATTTTGACTCAAAAAGGGAATATAGAATTGACTTCACACAACGCGCACTTGGCCTTGCACGTTCCAAATACCCTTTAAACCCGGGATGGATGCCAGATGCAGCTCGATTGGCGCTCTTGGTCCCTTCGAGCGCGCACGGGTCCATTCCACCTCCCCTTCCGAGCCGAGTCAACCACACATGTCCGTGACACACAAATACCGTGACTTTGGTTGGTTTTTGGTCTAGTTCACGTTGCCTTTATCTTTAAGCATGTGTCCAAAGTCAATTGTGGCCAAGTTAATGCCCGGGTTACGACTCCTTGATGTAATTCAAGCGTGGCCTAACCCGTCTCTAACTCGTGTGTTAATGACGACCACAATTAACAAAGGTCATGTGCTAAAGATAGGGTAACACCGTGTCGTTAAGCCCTAATGAACGGGTCATGTTAATTATCCTTAAGCCCATGGTCGAGGATTGAGACACCTCATTCAAAATGGGGTCATGTCAGAATGTCGGTGCAGCCTTCGGAACAGTCTCGATCCCGACTGGGGCTTAATCATGATTGGGATGACCCGCACCTCGGGAAACTTGCGACGCACTAGACCTTAGGATCATTTCTTTCGGTCGGTGGTAGCCGCTTGCCCTATAGGACCCTCACCCGGGATAGTCCGTCCTTGGAAGTGTGCAGTACAGGTGAAAAACGAGGGGTCTATAGGCGTAGTGATGGCCTCCACTGATCCAGGATTTAGAATAGTTGTGCAAAAGAAGAGAAATCTTTTCCAACCAATTAGGAACAAAACGTGTTTTGAGGATACATGAATAATAAGTGTTAAGTCATTAAATTGCGCGCTAACGTTTGCTCGTGTGGTAAAACCGCTTAATAATGATTATGGAAAATAAGCAAAATCCTTTTCTAAAAGGTGGAAATTGTTGAGTTCATCCAAAATGCATGGCTTGGGCTTCCCCCCAAAAGGGTCAAATTCGTTTCTCTCAATGAGTCAAAATCTCATTTGTGCCAAGTCCCCACCTTACTCAAAGCATGACTTTTCGAGATTCTTTCCACAGTGCCCTCATGGCTTGTTGGTCCTTTGTAAAATAGGAAATGGATGCCCGAATTGGAGTCATCGAAGGAGCCGTGAACGCTATATAGCAAGTAGTGAGGCGAATGGAACACGACCAAAGTCGTCTGCTAGGGGTCGTCGCCAAAATGGAATAGAGGCGAATCCCTGACCTTGAAAAGGAAACCGAAAGGATGTGGGTTCAAATGGTACACCCTTGCCTCCGAGAACTCCTGAAAGACAGGGAAAACGATTGGCACCAAGAAAGGCAAAGCGTGAGAAATGAGATAAACTCGCTCAGTCACAGCCACCAAGAGGACATGAGAAGGGTAGGGACATGCATAAATGCAACGGTGGATGCGATCCTTGACATCCGAGCATACCTCAGAGGAAGTCCCCAGAACATCCCTGTTGGGCAAGCGTCCAGCACTCCGAACACCCATACCGATCCCCGGACAACCTTGAATCATCTAGAAGATCCACCATAACACCTAAGTAAGAAACTGCCGCTGAAGAATGACAGACTCAAGGCGGCCATCCCCAAATCAGCTCACAGTCAAAGGTTTGCCCCGTACCGTCGTTTTCGGGAACTAGGGATTACAAGAGCCCAGTTGTTGGACCTATTGCTCAAAGAAGGAAAGATCCAGTTGCTCGACCCTAGCGTGATCTTAACTGAGCACCCAAGTCAACGGCTCGACGACGCTCTCTTCTGCCAATACCACCAAGGGGTTGGACATTCTACCGGGGCTTGTGATGCTTTAAAAGACAAGATCCAGGAGCTCGTTGATGAAGGGATCATCACGAAGCAAGGCAATAAGTGGGTATGAAATCGGAAAAGGAAGAAGGAAGGAAGGAACGAAGATGGTTAGGAGTGGTCCGGTCTCGTAGGTTCTAGAGAGTCTTTCAAAAGTCCGTTGTGGACAGTGTTTTGTTGTTACTTTCCCTAAAAACCCTGCGTGGTAAGTTTGACCAGTCATGGTTTGGTCGGTTAATAGTCGAGTCAGTCCCTTGAGTCTGTAAAAAAAAAATCAAGTTGCTCCTCGTTAATGAAGCAAGCTATTTCTCTTCTATTCTCTCTAGACTTGAGGCATTATCTTGAAAAACGCATTAACTCTCGGAATCGTTTTGATTAATGTTGTCAAGTGATTGCTATATCCCCAAAATGATGAGTTGACTCCCAAGCATAATAGTCAACAACGACTCATTAAAGGATGAATGGACCTAAATGCAAAAGAGTACGAAATACAAACAATCAATCTTAATATGGATAAATGTTGTGATCAATTGGCATGAAGAAAATCATTAATGGCAAATCTTCCCCCATACACTCTCCCGATACACAACCCCATACACCTTTCTAAGATAAATTCCTGATACATGCCAAAGATATCCCCAGACAGTGAAAAAGTGAGGGCGTTGTTGCTCAACCACCAAGGTTTAACCGTAATCACATGCGCGCAGTCAGGCAAAGGGCTTCCCAGACTTTCAAAGTCAGCCCAAAGTGACAGGCACACCACCAAGGGGATATAAAGGAGCTAATACCCGAAAAAGATAGCTAGGGCTAGTGTTGTCCTCCTCGTAAAAAAAAAAAAAAAAGAGGAAAAATTGAATGATGAGAAAGGAAAATGAATGAAAGGAAAGAGGAGAGGAAATAGCGAACGCTTGTCTCAAACCCATCCATACCCAAGAGGGTTCATCCCAAGAGATCCATCTCAAAAGGATCTCCGCAAAGCGGAAGCGAGCAATGTCCTCCAAGACGACATCAAAAGAAAGCCAACTTCAGCAAAAGACGGCCCATGGCCGAACCACGGCGACCTGAGCTCCTCACATCGAGGGGAACGTAGGCAACCTTCGGGTCCGGTCATAGCCTGAAATGAATCCATCAAGCCTCGGTCCTCCCAAGAGGACCCGGCTCTCTTCCATTGATCCCGTCAATGACCGATCTTCCGGATAATGACTAATCCCTCCTAAACACACTTCGATCTTGCCATTGGTCGAGTCTGAATCTCAAATGATCACAACATTTATGCATGTTAAGGCTAATTTCTTGAATTTTGACCTAATGCTGGACACGGCTCATTCAAGCAATCATTTTGATGACATTAACTAAGGCTGATTTCGAATGCCTCGACAAGTCTTCGTTTCCACATCTTAGGAAAGAGCCAAACACGTGAATTTCTTTCCATAGGTTTCCTTCCTCAGAAAAGGGACTCACTCCCATAAATGCCTATGTGTGTCTATCCGTGTGAGCAAGCATGATCTGCTCTTGTCCGTGTCAGAGTCAACTATTGCTCTTGTCCGTGTCAGAAGCCGGCTAGGCCACTCCTAGAAAGAGAAGATGGTGGGAAATGTGAGAAAAGGGAAAAGTGATATGATTGGATGCTTAGGGAGAAGAAACCCGTGAGAAGAGCGAACCGCGTCTCGAACAAGGGAAGATGCGCACCCAAAGGGAAAGGGTGAAACCCGAGGAATAGTTCCGGGCGAAGGCAAAACACTGGGGGTGGCAAGCCATAACTGTGAAACCCGAGGAATAGTTCCAGGCGAAGGCGACGCACTGGGGCTGGCAAGCCATAATCGTGCAATGGAAGGACCAACGAAGAGTCATGCTTTGGGTAAAACGGTCTGAGTCAAACAAGGTCCCCCGTCTGTCAAAATTCCCTAAAAATCCTCAGAAAGTTTGGTCGAAAAGTCAACCATGCTTGTATGATCCGTACGGCTGGTTTTTCCATGTGAAAAATTTCACATCAACAGCTTGTATCAGCTGATTTCCCACAAGTGAAACTCATTTTCACTTGTTCAAAAAACTGTCAGATACGTGTCAAGGTCCAAATAATTGAGTCCAAACACGTTCCGGGAATCCCCGACGGTCCAGAAATGACCACAAAGCCCTCTCGAGGCCCAATCTATGCATAAATGGTGAATTTACAAATAAAAGGGACAATGTTTTAAACAACCAAAGATAGCAAATTTTCATACATTGTTTTTGAATAAAACAAATCAAAAGAAAAATTGTTCAGGTTGGTGCATCCTAATCTGAGTCCGGATAAGGGTCCTCCGGAGGCGAATGAACCCCCTCCAAAGGACGAGGTGGGTACATGCTGGGGTCAAAGAAGAAAATGGACTCTGCCATGCTTGAGCCTTCACCCGAAGAGGATTGGCCCGGAAAGAAGGAAGGAGGAATCTGGGAATAAGGACTGGGATGTCTGATCGGCTGGGGCTCCACACGCTCCAAGGCTAAATGAGCAAAGGGATCTGGGGTGAGCTCGTGAAAGCCGAGGTCACGGAGCGAGTCCCGAAAGGCCTCCAAATTAGCTCCGCCTAAGGTGTGGCAATGGACAAAATACGGGGGTAGCTCCACGCTTGAGGCTCGTCGGAAAGACCTCTCCCCACCACTCACCGAATTTCTGCCCGGCGCGAATCGTGATTCAGTCCGAGGCCCCTTGGAAGAGCGACCGACAAACCTCCTGAGCCACCTTTTGGCCCGCTTCATGAGGGAAGGTTTCTCTAGCAAAGCTCGTGCAGTGACTTGCACATGAAAGTGAAACTGCTCAGCGAAAAGGAACAGGGGTATGTGATAAGTGTGTGGAAAGGGAATGAATGAAAGCATACCACGCCCTCGGGAGCATCCTCAGGAGGGGCCCCCTCGGAGGAACCACCCCAGAAGCCACTACATGCGGTAATCTTAGCCTCTGGGCCATGAAACGTCCGTATGGCTCATCGGTAATAAAATGGGATGCATCCGCCCCCATGAGGTAGGGGTCGCCCCCTCGGTCTGCTACAAACATGGTGTCAGGAGGGTCGACAGGAGCCCTCTGCATGAGACCAAGCCCGTGCTGCCAGAGCACCCTCTCTCCCAAGTAAAAGGCCTCTCCCCAGAACCCTACGAGCAGTCTCCTCTCCCGGGTTACCCGCAAAGCATCAGATGGGTCAATGCCTAGCCATTGCCCCTCATACCTCGACCAAGGAAAGAGTTTAAGCCCAGCCGGCATAGCCCCCCTTAGCACTGCCCTGACATCGACATGACGGACGGAGACTCGTCCCTTGGATCCCCTCTTCTTTCGGTCCTCTCGAGCCCAATAGACCATGGCCGGGAATGTGATAGTGGGATCAACGGTCAGCTCTCATGGATATCCACCAAAGATATCGTAGTACCACGCCTGAAAGGAAAAGGCTAAAAATCATTAAGGCGCCGAAAACCGAAAAGGTGACTGAGAAGGAGAAAACAGAAAAATGGGGAGAGAAAGGAATGTACCTCCATGGCGAACTGGAAATAAGCCAAGGATTTGCTCGCTTTCCGGCTGAATTTATTGAGCTCCATGTACAGCTCAGCCAACTCGGCTTCTCCCCAAGCAATACTCTGGATGATCTCGGGAGTGGACAGTGATCCCAGTAGGGGGAACATGCATGTGGTATCGGCATTGGAAAAGAGGGTGTTACTGAGAAAGAGCCACACGTAAGCTCGCCCGAGCTGCTCCGCCGACACCAAACCCGCCAAATACTCCAGAATTCTGACCCGAATGGCCCGGTCAACATCCTGCACCAGGATCCCCAAGCCCTTGGTAGGTCCCGAAAAGCCAATGAGTGCCTCAATATCCGCGGCCGAGAGCCGGTCAGCCCAGATAACTGGTCGGCCGCCGAATGAGAGCCCGGTAATGGCAGAAAAGTCTGCGAGAGTCACGGTCACTTCCCCCAGCTCAAATGAAAGGTGTGGGTCTGTAGATACCCCAGGAAGCCACATCTTGGCTAGAGCGGTGAATTATCCTCGGATGTCTAACTTGTTTTAGATTGTTTAGAGTCGCCACCTATGTTTTTAAAGGAACATAAGAAAAGCCTAGAAATAGCCTAATTTATGTACAAAACTAGAGATTCGGGAGAGAAGGGTTCGGGGGTTAGGTGACGGAGTGGGAAGTACTTAAACACCCACTCCGCCCCGCTTATGCGGGTCTTGCTACTATTGGTGTTCTAATGCTAAATGTCCTTCAATTTATTAACAGTGCTAACAATCATAATGTAAAGAAAAAGGGGAAGAAAAGAGAATTGTTTTATTTATAAATTTATGCTAAACAATTACATTAAGAAATGTGTAGGAAATTAAAGTAGAGATTAAAATGTAGGGAGATAACCTTGACCAACTTTAATGTAGTAAAGTGGTCATTTGGTCATGTCCCAATTGATGGGGATTGCATACTAGTAAGACTAGAATAAAAGAGAAGAAGAATAAAAGTACCTTTAGAAAAGAGGACCTTAGACTTTGACTTGAAGATGGTGTTGTTTGTAGAGAAATGGTTGTGCAACACTTTGTGTAGTGTTTGTTTGTAGGGAAAATGTGTTGAGAGAACTTGTGTATAGTTCTTGTAGGGAAGATGAAGTTGGTCCCCTTTCTAAGGTAGAAATGAGAGGTTTTTATAGGTAAAAAGAGGAGGGAAAACTTGGAGGGAAATTGGTCAATCCATGTGAGATGGAATTGACCAATAGAAAATAAGATAAATAAAATAATAAATGAAATAAATAAATAAAAGAAAATCAAATAATAATAAAAAGAAATATTTTGTTTTTTAATGAAAAGACTAGAATAAAGGATTGGGAGTTTTTGGAACAAAGGGGGGATGAACTTGGATGTAAAAAGAGGTTATTTTGTAAACTAGGAAAAGGAGGGAAATAAGGTGCAATCTGTTACTGCCAAAGTGGGAAGCGCGCGAGTCCCGCTTTTTGGGCGAAACACGCGCGCAGCCCGTTAACAGTTCTGGAAGCGCCCGCGGCAGAAAAGGACAGAATGACAGAATCACCCTAAAAGTTAACTCTGTTTATGCAGTTTAGTCCAAAACTAACGGAATCAGTTAGGAACTTAACTGAAGTAACAGAAATTAACAAAAATAAGTTAAATAAAAATACTTTGTATGCATCAGGGTGAGAGGTCCAAGGCGGGGTGTCTACAGAGCCCCTCGGCGACGTGGATTGCAAATCAAAACGCGTCGACGAAAGTAAAAACACCCGCCGAGGACATCGACAAAGAAAAAGAAAGAAAAGAAAGAAAAAACTCGATGAAAGCAGTAATTTGAAATTGCTAGAGATAGGAATGCGCTCCCTGTGTGAGCGTCTTTTGTTGGTAGAGGGGGTGGCATGATCCGTTGGTAAACCTGCCGGCTGAATCCGTTAAGTGGGGCAGTTAGTGAACCCTTGAATGAGGCCGTTAGTGAACCTTCAAATGAGGCCGTTAGTGAACCTTTGAGGAGGCCGTTAGTGAACCTTTGAGGAGGCCATTAGTGAACTTTTGAGGAGGCCGTTGGTGAACCCTTGAATGAGGCCGTTAGTGAACCTTTGTTGTCGAATCCGTTAGTGAAATCCGTTGATGAGGCCGTTAGTGAACCTTCGAGGCCGTTAGTGAACCTTTGTTGATGAATCCGTTAGTGAAATCTGTTGATGAGGCCGTTAGTGAACCTTCGAGGCCGTTAGTGAACCTTTGTTGACGAATCCGTTAGTGAAATCCGTTGATAAGGCCGTTAGTGAACCTTCGAGGCCGTTAGTGAACCTTTGTTGTCGAATCCGTTAGTGAAATCCGTTGATGAGGCCGTTAGTGAACCTTCGAGGCCGTTAGTGAACCTTTGTTGTCGAATCCGTTAGTGAAATCCGTTGATGAGGCCGTTAGTGAACCTTTGTTGTCGAATCCGTTAGTGAAATCCGTTGATGAGGCCGTTAGTGAACCTTCGAGGCCGTTAGTAAACCTTTGTTGACGAATCCGTTAGTGAACCTTCGAGGCCGTTAGTGAACCTTTGTTGACGAATCCGTTAGTGAAATCCGTTGATGAGGCCGTTAGTGAACCTTTGTTGTCGAATCCGTTAGTGAAATCCGTTGATGAGGCTGTTAGTGAACCTTCGAGGTCGTTAGTGAACCTTTGTTGATAAATCCGTTAGTGAAATCCGTGCATGAGGCCGTTAGTGAACCTTCGAGGCCGTTAGTGAACCTTCGTTGACGAATCCGTTAGTGAAATCAGTTGATGAGGCCGTTAGTGAACCTTCGAGGCCGTTAGTGAACCTTTGTTGATGAATCCATTAGTGAAATCCGTTGATGAGGCCGTTAGTGAACCTTTGACGAATTGCTGCTTTGAAGCCGTGTGCTGTTTGGCGTTGCAGTTGACTTTTGCGGGGATGCGGGCATGGTTGACTGTGGACCATTTTCTGCTGGGGATGAAGTGCCTCGAGTTGCGGATGCTGTTTGACTTCGCGGTGGTACCTGTTATGTGCTTTGCAGGTATATGTGCTAGTGCAAGAAGATGCATGAAGTGTGAAATGAAGAGAGAAATTGTGCTCCTGGTGCAATGTGATTTGAAAGCAGTTTTGCATGAGAGAGAGATTTGCAAGAATGAAGAAATTGCTTTTGTGCTGTGTGATTTTGAGGAAAGTATTAATGAATCATGTTCATACCTTCACTTACCATGGCCGCTTGATTCAGGATGGAGATGTTGTGGCTTTGATGAAGATGATGAACTGCTGCTGCTTTCGATGGAATGTTGGTGAGATGACATTCTGAATGATGGGTTGGTCGTGCCAAAGGCTGCCTACGTATCAAGGATGACGAAGAACGCTGGGGAAGAAGCTATGGAGCACATACTTATACGCAAGTAAAGAAAAAGAAGAAGAAAAAGAGAGAATCTTTTTTTTTTAGAAGGAAAAGAATATGTACACATGCGAGAAAAGGATTTTTAGTTCGTGGGTGAACCATTTTAGCCATTGTGTGTTTGTAAAGCTAACCCAAGATCAAGTCATGTGCGATCGAAGTCCGGATTGCCTTGCTTGAATTTTGTCGTTGTCGTCGTCGTGGCCCAACGAAGATTGATGTCTAACCCCGCCGGTATGCCCAACGAAAATTGATGTCTAACCCCGCCGGTGTGTCTGACGAAGATTGATGTCTAGCCCCAAGAGATTTGTCGATTATGGGGCTTGAAAATACTTTTGATGCCGAGATAAGGGGTCGCTGATTGTGAAGCCCCTAGATCGCCTTTGATGCCAAATTTGGAGTGACTTGCATAGCCCCAAGATAAATCAGCTCTTTGGTCCACTCAAATGAATCGTCTTTTGTTGTTGACGTGAGCAAGCTCCAAGCTTCGAGAGATTGCTAAGCCCCAAATGTCATGAACTTGTTGCTTGCAGGCTTGGAGATGGTGAAATGTGAAGACCTTTCATTGTAAAGTTCCCAAATTATCTTGTGATCGGCTCGGCATTGAGCGCGGATATACCGTCGGGTAGAATTCTTGATAGAGATCCCTTTCTTGCTCTTACTGGGGAGATGAATGGCCTCATTGTGGTTGATACCCAAATGGCGGAGGGCTTATGTCAAAAGATGCAGTAATGTCTTGCGGTGCCGTCGAGGTCGCGGATGATAAGGTCTTGGTGTGATAAAGTCCCAAATGAGTATGCTTGCTTGACTCTTCTTGAGTTGAACTAATGACGGATCTTCGGATGCAACTAGTGCTGTGGCCCAACTTTATCTGAGCTGCACCTTGTGCTTTTGATCTTGGAGAAGGGGGTGCTGAATTGCAGAAACATTGGGATTGGCCGTGGCATTTCCCGCTATAACCCTGTTTTGATTAGATTTTAGCATATTGAATCTTTTCCTTTTCCCTAAGACTTCCTTCATAATCTCGTTGTAAGTTCTAACAAGAATTATCAAATTCATTCATATCATTGGAGCCTTCATTTAAAACCAAGGGGCCTTTTGACTGGAAGTGTTGAGAGACTCTTGAAGCTTGATCCCTTTCATGGAGCCATAAGACTATTCCACATTGCACTTGCTCGAGTATTGTTGCCCAAAAGACTGTCGGTCGCGAAGCCCTAATACTGCCCTTTGCTGGAATTACTGTAATGCCGTAGCCCAAAAGATTGTAGATTGCGAAGCCATTGGAGACCTTCGGTGCCGAATTGAGGAAGCTTCCAATGTTGCACATGACTTGGCTGGGGATACTGCTGGGGAGTTAATTGCTCTTTGCCGAGGGAGCCTTTAAGACTTGACCGTAGCCCCTAGAGTGCCATCATTGAGTGCGAGAAAGGTCCATCCTTGATTGGGGGAACGAGCACGGGCACACGTGACAAGAGGGCTTTTTGACATCCCTTTTGAGAGACTTTGAGGATAGTCTCACACATCTTTTTCGAGCATAGCACCTAGGGCTTGTTGATTATCAAAAGAAGCCCTTGTTCTCGGGTCATATAGCCCCTAGGGCGTCACCATTTGTTGAGCAAATCAAGAGTGACCCATCCTCGTGCGAGGGAACAAACATGAGAGGACATGGCAAGAGCTACTCCATTTCTCAGGAGCCTTTCGGCGTACTTTAGAAGCACATACTTGAAGAAGCTTTGAAAACTGAGACACATGTTGTTGCTATTTGCTGCCCAAGCCAATTGACTAGCTATGGGTTATTTGTGCAACCTCGTGCCCTTTTGTGATGGGCTCGTTCTCGGATGGGTCTTGGTTACCATGGGCCTTCTTTTCATAAACCCAATAATGCACACTGCTGGAGAATGATACCAATAACCCAAGACAACCTTTGATGGTGCCATATCTTGTCGAGCTTTTTGTAATCCCAAAGTTGACTCGGTGGGAAATTGACTTGCTGAGGAGATCCAATGTAGAACTCGTGTAGTTGTCTTCTTTAGAGGCTAGAGATCTCCATTTCTCTTTCCCTTCTCTCTCTCACTCTCTCATTTTTTTTATGACGCACCCTGTTTTTTGCCTAGACCGCCCTTTCGGGTTGTCAATCTAGCGGGCATATCTTTTGCGTCTTCATTTTTGACTCGATTAATGAGGAAGTGTGCATTGACTCTAGCTGAGGATGAGAGACATGTGATTTTGCGGTGAAAACCTTTTGTCACTAAAGATGAGTGACATTGACTCGACTAGGGAAGTGTCCCTAGTATTGACATGTATTTTTTTTTATTGAATTGAATGACTCACGAAGGCAAGTAAGTCATTAAGAGATAAGAGAAGGAAAGCCCCAATTTGATTGCAAGAAATTGGGAGTATGCAGAAAGAATAGAAGTCCTTAGACTCGACAAGGAACGCGAAATGATTCCAAATCTAAGAAAGTTGTTCAATCTTTTTGGTGATTAATTCATTGGCAAATGAATCGTACAAAGATGTCTTGACAAGTTCGAGATGAAGGCCGATCACCATAACGCGCTAGGACTAAATATTTCTTCTTTCTTGCATGAGACCGGACCCGAAGGTTGCCTACGTTCCTCCAGTGTAGAGGCTCAGGTCACCGTAGTTCTTGTGGATTCTCCATTCTTCGTGATGGAATTGTTGCTTCGTAGCTTCGTCCTTTGTTGGTGGATGATGATGTTGATCTTCTTTGATTGAGGGAGATTTTTTTTTTGTGCTCTAACTTTTGTCTAGGTTGATTTGATAATTTCAACCTAGCGAACTTTTTTTTTTTTTTTTTTTTTTGTGCTCTAACTTTTGCCTAGGTTGATTTGAAGAGTTCAACCTAGCGAGCATTTTTTTTTTTTTTTTTAATCCCCCCTTTGAAACATTGCTTGATTTTTCTCCATGGTTGTTGCTTCACCCTTGATGTCTTGGCTTTGTCTTCGTCGTTGATGATGTTGCCTTCGTCACAATGTTTAGCCCCTAGGCGTTCAAGTGATGGCCTTCATTCCAAAACTCGTTTAGACATCTTTTCATCATTTTGCCAAGAATTAGATTGAACAACTTGGAAGAGTGTATGAGGACAAGAACGACTTTTTATTTGATGATGAGACTTGACTCAAAATTTCATATTAATTGGACAAAGAAAACTTAATGCACACTTAGGAGGACTTTGACTTTTTTTTCTTTTTTTTTAATTCCTATTACTAGGTAGAGAAAGAGAAACGGAGATTGTTGTTGTAGTCCCCATTGTCGTTGTAGTCTCTTTGTGGCATGATTTCTTGTAGAAGCCCCATTTCGAAACCAAATCATTCTTCTTTGATGAGTTCTTGCACGTTGGCACTCTCTAAAGGTTGCTTTTCACCCATAGTAAATTCGCCGTTGTCGAACAAATCTTGGATGATGTTTCGGAGAAGGAAGCACCCTTCGGTAGTATGGCCACTATGCTTGTGGTAGCCGCACCATTCACCATGTGCATGATTCTTCGGTATCGTCTTCGGCTTGTACCCCTCCAAAGGCTTGACCTTTCCACTTGCCACCAAAGTTTCAAATGCTTCGGCTTGGGTTACTCCTAGGAGAGGAGTGAAAACTCGGTTGTTGGCGGTACCTTTGTAGCTTTTGAGGGACAGGCCACTTGAGCATCCTTTACCCTTAAAGTTTGCCTTGTTGTTGGTGAGCTCTTGCAAACGGGCTTTGAGCTCGGAAACCTCTTCCTTGTGAATCTTCCTCTCGAGATCAAAACGGGCTTGCCACAAATCGTCTTTTCGGCGGGCATCCTCGGAAAGTCTATCCATTTGTTCCCCCATGGCTCTTATTATGTTGAAGAGTCTTTCGTTGGACACGGAGAAGTACCCACCATTGTTGTTGTTGCCGTTAGATGCCATTGGACCTATTGAAAGAACACGGTTGATCTTAGGTTGGCCCCACAAATACCTTTTAAGTAAAATAAATTTAACCCACAAACACGAAAAAGACTCAACCATATAAAGAAAATGACTCTTTTTTGTTTTTTTTTTTTTATTTACAAAAGTCGGAAGGACGGAGTCCTTTTTGGGGTTTCTAGAAAAAATAGTGGAATCGTCACACTAGTATATAGACCTTCTCGCGGTCCCATATACTCATCGGATTCCACCACGCTTGTGAGACCTACATGTGTCGGGATTAAACTAAATTAATGTAATAAATCATACATGCGGGGACGGATTTTTATTTTCGTCCAAAATAACCACTTTTGGGGACGGAGTTTTATTTCGCCCATTGCAACAAGTTGGCATGTATGATTTGAAGACATTAGTTTAGGGAAATCTCGGCACATGAAAAACTGACTTGGTCACGGAGTGTTAGACCCTAGACTAGAATTGTGTGGCTTGTGCTCGGCTAAAGAGAGGCTTAAAGGTCACCCCCGGCATGTAGTCTTGAACTACGCCACGGGCTGAGGTTGACCGCTTCGAAAGAGTCAAGGTCGGGTGGAGCTTGAAACTTTCTAGGACGGGCCTCGACGGGTTTGGGGTTGGACTTGTGCGACTCGATAGTGAGCAATTGATAAGAATATGTGCATGTAGTGTGAGGTCTAACAAGTGACAAAATATATATATTTTTTTCAAAAGAAATAAAAAAAACAAATAAGCACATAATTACAACTTTTGAATCACCCGTGTGAGCGATAAAAATAAACAGAAAGTAAAAACTGTTTTGTGCAGGCCCGGTGCCCACACACTGTCAAAACCACTCTGTTCTGTGCACTGTTCTGTTTCTGGAAAATGCCCAGAAGCGCGCGCATTAGGATGCCTACTCGGGAGGCGCACGCGTTATACAAAGAGGGGCAGAGGCGCCCGCATCTGGGTAACAACCTGTAAATTAGCGGGTTCAAGGGATTGCCTTGACCCTAAATAAAAATGTTTTCCCCTGCAGAATTTGTTAGCACAGAAACATGGAATAGAAGGAAAAGAAGGAAGACGGGCGATTCTGGTAATTGGGGTCGGACGCGCGCGCTTTGGGCCAAGGAGGCCAGAGGCGCGCGCTTCCCACCCTTTTTACCAGAATGCCCAGAAAACAGTAATAAGAACACCAAAAGTTAAGAACGCAAGTTTAACCCTCTAAATCGTCCCCAGCGGAGTCGCCACTGTAGATACCCCGGGAAGCCACAGCTTGGCTAGAGCGGTGAATTATCCTAGGATGTCTAACTTGTTTTAGATTGTTTAGAGTCGCCACCTATGTTTTTAAAGGAACATAAGAAAAACCTAGAAATAGCCTAATTTATGTACAAAACCAGAGATTTGGGAGAGAAGGGTTCGGGGGTTAGGTGACGGAGTGGGAAGTACTTAAACACCCACTCCGCCCCGCTTATGCGGGTCTTGCTACTATTGGTGTTCTAATGCTAAATGTCCTTCAATTTATTAACAGTGCTAACAATCATAATTTAAAGAAAAAGGGGAAGAAAAGAGAATTGTTTTATTTATAAATTTATGCTAACCAATTACATTAAGAAATGTGTAGGAAATTAAAGTAGAGATTAAAATGTAGGGAGATAACCTTGACCAACTTTAATGTAGTAAAGTGGTCATTTGGTCATGTCCCAATTGATGGGGATTGCATACTAGTAAGACTAGAATAAAAGAGAAGAAGAATAAAAGTACCTTTAGAAAAGAGGACCTTAGACTTTGACTTGAAGATGGTGTTGTTTGTAGAGAAATAGTTGTGCAACACTTTGTGTAGTGTTTGTTTGTAGGGAAAATGTGTTGAGAGAACTTGTGTATAGTTCTTGTAGGGAAGATGAAGTTGGTCCCCTTTCTAAGGTAGAAATGAGAGGTTTTTATAGGTAAAAAGAGGAGGGAAAACTTAGAGGGAAATTGGTCAATCCATGTGAGATGGAATTGACCAATAGAAAATAAGATAAATAAAATAATAAATGAAATAAATAAAATAAATAAAAGAAAATCAAATAATAATAAAAAGAAATATTTTTTTTTTTAATGAAAAGGCTAGAATAAAGGATTGGGAGTTTTTGGAACAAAGGGGGGATGAACTTGGATGTAAAAAGAGGTTATTTTGTAAACTAGGAAAAAGAGGGAAATAAGGTGCAATCCGTTACTGCCAAAGTGGGAAGCGCGCGAGTCCTGCTTTTGGGGCAAAACGCGCGCGCAGCCCGTTAACAGTTCCGGAAGCGCCCGCGGCAGAAAAGGACAGAATGACAGAATGACCCTAAAAGTTAACTCTGTTTATGCAGTTTAGTCCAAAACTAACGGAATTAGTTAGAAACTTAACCGAAGTAACAGAAATCAACAAAAATAAGTTAAATAAAAATACTTTGTATGCAATCGGGGTGAGAGGTCCAAGGCGGGGTGTCTACAGGGTCGTATCCCACCAATGCTCGCCCAAGGCAGAGATGAGTCCCAGGCTCCTGTTAGTGCTAACCAGCTGGCCTACGGCATGGATGAACGGCACCAAACCGGTACGCTCTACCCACTCTCTCGGACCAGACCCATCGCCAATTGCCTCGGGCATGACCTCCCACAAGGAACAGCACATGTCGGGAGATCCTCGAGATTTGGGATCACCACCCTGCAGGTAAACACAGCAAGGTATGAATAACACAATTTTAAGATACCAATGCGTATGATAAATGGATATGACGAATGAATCATGCAAAAAATGTGATTTTACCCTTTTAAACTGCGTTGGGTATTTAAGGGTGTGTTGCTTATGAAATGGATGTGTGAGGTTTTGTCCAAAAGGATTTCTCCCCTATCCCAAAGAACGAAATCCGTCCCCATTTTGAGACTTAATGTCCCGAATTTCCACAAACATGCAACGACTTATCCTAAGAAATGCTAGCATGCACTTGAATATGTCAAAATGGCTAGTCGCACTTAAGGTACAAGTCTTTTATGCACAGATTACGGGCAATATACTTTGACTTCGAAAAGTATAGCTAGGCATGACCCATCGAGAAAATGAACACATGTCCACAATCTTAACAATCCCAATTCCATCATGATGGTACCAATTTCACAAAAATGCACCAAGAAGCACAAAATGCCCAAATTGCATAAACATGAACCCTAGTACTAGGGGGTGCACAAAATGGACAAAGATCGAGTGGGAAAGAAGACTTACCACTCGGTCATGGCATAAATGAGTGTTAGGGGACTTATAGAACTCCGCTTCCACGTCATTAAGGGCAATGGTGTAGCCCCAGAAATTGCGGACCATGTCGAGCCGCTTGTCCGACCCTCTCGGGTAGCCCCTTCGCGCCCGAGCATCCATAAGTGAATCTTGAACGATTTGGAGAACGAAATCCGGAGAATTTTGATGATTTTCCCCCTCGAAATCGCCTCTCTCTCTCTAGGATTTTCGGCTTGGATTTTGAAAAATGCAGCAACCATCCGTATGGCTGCTGTTTTGAAAAAGAAGGAGACGCCTTCCTAAGCCGTACGGCTGGTTTGGGCGAGAAAGAATCTCAGCCCACAAATTACATTCTGGCCCCTGACACCTTAAACATGGTTCCCCCTAGGTTTCCGAAATAGAACTTAGGTCCCCGCCCTTTGGAAAATGTCTAAAATCCCCCTTTTGGCTCATGCAATTTGCTTTGAACCTAGAACATTAATTAGGTTCCCACTGAAAATGTGTCGGGCAGTCCATAGATGGACGTAAGACCAGCTTTGTTGAAATTAACCCGGCCATACTTTGTAAGCCCAGGTTAAGAATGTGATTTAGCCCGGCCGTACTTCGTAAGTCCAGGTTAACAGGTTAAAAATATGAAAAAAAATTGGCCGTCCCTGACGTAAGCCCAATTAAAAATCATTCGATTGACCAAAAGAGACTCAAATCCCGACTTCGACCAAATGAGAGTCGAGAAAACCCCTTCGGTTGACCAGAAAAGAGTCAAGCCCCGACTTTGACTCATTGAGAGTCGAATTGAATATCCAAGAAAATTGGCCGTCCCTGACGTAAGCCCAATTAAAAATTATTCGATTGACCAAAAGAGAGTCAAATCCCGACTTCGACCAAATGAGTGTCGAGAAAACCCCTTCGGTTGATCAGAAGAGAGTGAAGCCCCGACTTTGACTCATTGAGAGTCGAATTGAATATCCAAGAAAATTGGCCGTCCCTGACGTAAGCCCAATTAAAAATTATTCGATTGACCAAAAGAGAGTCAAAATCCCGACTTCGACCAAATGAGTGTCGAGAAAACCCCTTCGGTTGACCAGAAGTGAGTCAAGCCCCGACTTTGACTCATTGAGAGTCGAATTGAATATCCAAAAAAATTGGCCATCCCTGACGTAAGCCCAGTTAAAAATCATTTGATTGACCAAAAGAGAGTCAAATCCCGACTTAGACCAAATGAGTGTCGAGAAAATCCCTTCGGCTGACCAAAAGAGAGTCAAGCCCCGACTTTAACTCATTGAGAGTAGGGATGGCAACGGGTCGGGTTCGGATCGGATCATGGCCGACCCGAACCCGATCCGAACCTCAAACACACCGATCCGAACCCGACCCGATCCGAAAATTCAAGAAATCGTGATCGACCCGATCCGACCCGATCCGACCCCAATCTTATTAAAAGTTTATTTTTTTAGCTCAAAATTAATTAATTAAAAAATATTTTTAAGCACAATGGTGAATGTTGTATGGAAAATAGTCTAAAATCATCAAAATCTCACTTACAAACACAAATTAGAAAAAATAAAATTTAAAATAATATTTAAAATATTTAAAATTCACCTTTTATTAAGGATTCGGGTCGGATCGGATCGGATCGGGTTCGGATCATTATGGTTCGGATCGGGTCGGATCGGATCATCAGCATGATCCGAATCCGATCCGAACCCGCTCGGGTTTTAAAAATTGCAAACTAAGCCCTATTTTTTCGGATCGGATCGCCTTCGGTACGAATCGGATTCGGTTAAATTGCCATCCCTAATTGAGAGTCAAATTGAATGTCCAAGAAAATTGGCCGTCCCTGACGTAAGCCCAGTTAAAAATCATTTGATTGACCAAAAGAGAGTCAAGCCCTGACTTTGACTCATTGAGAGTCAAATTGAATGTCTAAGAAAATTTTCCGTCCCTGACGTAAGCCCAACAAAGGCAAAAATTAGGACCGTTTTGAAATAAAAATTAGGTCCCCCGAGCGACCGTTGTGAAATGAAAATTAGGTCCCCCGAGCGACCATTGTGAGATAAAATTAGGTCCCCCGAGCGACCGTCTTAAGATAAAAGTTAGGTCCCCCGAGCGACCGTCTTGAGATAAAAGTTAGGTCCCCCGAGCGACCGTTGTGAAATGAAAATTAGGTCCCCCGAGCGACCGTCTTGAGAAAAGAGAAAACTTAGAATGAGAAAGGCAGTCCTTGACGTAAGCCCATGATTGACTTTGCCTCTGACCAAATGAGAGTCACGCCCAAAACTCGCCTCTGACCAAATGAGTGTCACGCCCAAAATTCGCCTCTGGCCAAATGAGTGTCACTCCCGAAACTTCGCCTCTGACCAAATGAGTGTCACGCCCGAAACTTCCCTCTGACCAAATGAGTGTCACGCCCAAAAACTTCGCCTCTGACCAAATGAGTGTCACGCCCGAAACTTGCCTCTGACCAAATGAGTGTCACGCCCGAAACTTGCCTCTGACCAAATGAGTGTCACGCCCAAACCTTGCCTCTGACTAAATAAGTGTTATGCCCGAGTCCCCGCCTCTGACCGAGTGAGTGTCATGCCCGAGTTCTCGCCTCTGACCAAAGGAGAGTCACGCCCGTTCCTTAGGAAAGGATGAAAAATATCCACCTAGGTCCCAAAGGTCTGAGATGCCAAGTTCTCCACTCGACCTTAAATGGTCACCCTTAGGCTTAAGAAGCTAAGTTCTCCATTCGACCTCGACGGTCGCCTATAGGTTTGAGCAGCCTTAAAATCTCTCACCCTTTTCGAACTATGATAGGCTTGATTCCCTCGAATAGGGATACGTAGGAACCCTATACCTCTAGGTCCAGCCATAGAAAAAATCGGCTATGCCGTCCTCCCATCAGATTGGGATGCATTTATCGACAACCCTGCTTTCTTCAAAAGCGACGTTGCCGAGGGGCTCTGTAAGTATCCCAATCTGAAATCGACCTACTTTAGAGGAATTCTTGGTACCATTTAAGGATAAACCAATGGGCCAGGACCTCACTAGGATAAACCTGACATTCCAGGACTGAACTGGAATTAAACTTGGAAAAATCCAGAAGCTCGCCAAGTCGAGTCGTACGGATGGTTTGGGCACATGAGGTCCCTAGCCGTACAGCTACTTTGGGCACCCTCAGCCTCTATAAATTATACCCCATGCTGATCATTTCAGGGGGGGGGAGAAACAACATAAGAGAGATTACTCTGTCAAAATCACTGCAGTAGTGTGATAGGAGTGAAACAAAGAGTGAAAGAGAGAAAGGAAGATTGGCTAAACCAAAATAGGTAAAGCCACCTTCTCCCCCTCCCTTCTCTTCATCTATAACTCTATTTTCTCTTTAATCTTTGTTTAAGTTTATGTTAATCTTTATATTACTTGCAAGACTTGTCCATTCAAGCACTTTTACATTACTTGCAAGACTTGTCCATTCAAGCAACTTTACATTTATGCAAGACTTGTCCATTCAAGCAAATATACGTATATTACTCTATATTTCTCTTGTCCAATCCATGAGATGATCCAAGGTTCCCTCCATGTCTTGTGTGGAAGAGGTTCAAACTTAGATGATCATGGCTTGTTGATTGTCATTTACATTTTTGTCTAGTTAGAATGATGCTTTTGTTGATAATAATGACCATTTGTATGATAAAGCTTCCATCTTTATCATCCAACATTGATCTAGCTCTAAAGTCCCCTTTGGGGTCATAAAGATTCAATCTTTATATGTTAATTTGATTCCTTAAAGGTTAATAAGTCATAAAAATGCCATCTTGGTGATAAAGTTTCAATCTTTAATCACCAAATGGTCAATTTTGGCCCAAAGGGCATGTTCATCAACTTTTCTCAATTTTCTCCAATGATTGCTTATGATCACACTCAAATACTTGTTTTGGGGACTAAGTGATGATCATTTGGCATAGGAATGTTGTATTTAAACTTATAAAGTGTTTTAAACAAACTGGAATCAAAGCAGTTCTGTCCAGTTTCAACAGAATGTTCTGTTTCTGCTCTGAAACTGGACTGTTCTTGTCTGAACTGTAAAATCCCAGGAAACTGCATGTACATCCGTACGGCTATGTTGGGAACTGGGGGCAAAATGTTTGTTTTGCCCTCTGATCCCTGTTTTCTTAATAAACAGACCCTTTCAGTTAAGTTTTTCCAAATAAAACCGATAACAGAAACTTTTCCGTTAAATACACACACACACATACACATTTCAAACTAACAAGGGAGACTCGGTTTTTCTGAGGCATTTTGAGTGAACCGCAAATATGTTCTTCCCAAAGTGTAACCTGACCTCCGAACTCACATTCTCTAACCATTTTCATTTGTTTGGTTTAAAATTAACAAATGTGGCGACTCCGTTTCTTTTTCATTAGGAAAGTTACCCGTGTTTGGCATTTCTTCCTCGTGCGAACTTCTCTTGTTTCGCCCCGAGGGACGGGATCCTTACACCTCCCCTAACAGATGCCCTTACACACCCACCCGGATACCACTAGGCCAGAAGGCCATTGATGTTTGATCCTTTTTCTTGTCTCTTAATTAGGGACGTCTTTGAAAAAATTAGCAGAGAGTCCGGACTCAACCTTTGATCTCGAGAAAGGAAACGGCTCAAGCGGCGAGCGAATATTTTTAATAAAAGGGAGTAAATTATACGATGAGGTATAACTTTGTACAAAAGAAGGCAAAAATATTACATAGTGTAATTTTTTCTAATGATAAGGGGGGAAAATTGAAAATATACTAATTATAATGGTGAAATATAACATTTTTTAAATTTACAAGAGTGAAAATTGTTAATATTAAAAATTCAAAGGGGAAAACTGCCCCCCTCCTCTCTCGCTCATGTAGCTCCGCCTCTGACTCAAACGACTAAATGACGTGAGCAATGCTAGGGGCACAAAAGAAGTTCACAAAATGATGTATACAAAATGAGGTGATGATATTTTATTAGTTGCATCGGATGTGGACTCGGCACACTCTAATTAAAAGCACCAATAAAAATCATGACACCTCATTTTGTAAACCAAAATTTGTGATTTTTTTTGTGACTTTATATTTACCCATGTTTCGGGATGAAAAATTGCATACAACAACTTGGGGCCAATTATTGCACATAACCAAAATATTCTCTTCGTCATAAAATAATTTTACACTAGTAATTTAGCTCGTGCTCCGCACGGTAAGGGATTGAGAGCACATAAAGCAATGAGAAGACAAAGATTAGTAAACTACTTTTCTTAGATATTGAGTTCAAAAAAAAAATGAGATACATCTAACAAATGACAATTTTACCCATGTCTTTGAAAAGTTATCTATTTGGATTTCAGTATAAAAAATTGGGGTTGACTTGCAAGCCAATAATGTTGAAGTATGAGGAGAGTGAACAATCAAAAATCTTTTTGATAAAGTTTAAGCCGTTTATCAAAAATTAATGAGACCATTCATTTATGTGTAGAGATTAGTTAATATACCATACTCCCTCCGTCCCACTCGAATTAGGACAAATTTCCATTTTGGGTGTCCCATTCGATTTAGGACAACCCAAAAATGGAAATGTTTTATTTAATGGAACCCACATTCACACTCACAACAAATTTCCACTCATTATTCTCTACCCCACTTTCTCCCTCCTACTTCACTTTTCATACTCATAACACCTACTCCACTAACACTTTTTCCTTAATCCTCATGCCCAATCCAAAAATCATAATTCGGGTGGGACGGATGGAGTGTTTGGTTTATTTTTAGATGAACATAAACTTTAGTGGTTCATTCGTTGAAGATATTGTTATACATTCGATGTAAATTTCATGATCTTTAACATGTTCTCAACCTTTGAAATTCTATGACCTATAATTGTAACTGAAGTGGTAATTGCTTAAGTCATAATAGTTTGATTTTGTTAATTTAGTGTTATGGATTATCAATATGACTATTGAAAACCTTCAAAATTTAATAATATATTAAAATTAATTATTAATGAATAAATGATTGCTCACAATAAATTTAGTATTAACTTTTGACCTTTTAAGTTTATATTCTAGATTATATATATGAGTATTGCATCTATAGAAGATGACTATAAGTAGAATTAGTCTTTTATAGTATTTTAAAATATTAAATTAAAGATAATAGCATCTTATATAGTTACTAATAAAATTAGCTAATACTATTAGCTAAGAATGAGAAAAATAAATAACCTCTTAGTTGTTGGGGCAATGCTGACATCGCTTCGTGAGACGTAAGATTTGGTTAATTAATATTATAAATAATAATAGTTAATATATATAATAACTATTATAATTAACAAATAATATTAATAATAAAAGTTAACTTATAGTAACTATTATGGTTAACTAATGTTATTCATAGTATTAGTTAACTTATATATATAGTAACTATAATAGTTAACTAATACTATTAATGATAATAGTTAACTTTTATAGTAACTATCATTGTTAACTAATTCTACTAATAGTAATAGTTAAGTTATACTCCCTTTGTCCCGCCCGACTTGGGATTCTTGGTCAAGCAATTTATACTTTGACCAATAATTTGAACAAAAATAATTATCTTAATGAAAATCTAAAATTAGTTATTTAGTTTATTATTAATCGTGATACAATAACAAGTTTTAAATTTTTATTAGCATCATTATATTTCTTCAAATACTTTGACCAAAAATTCTAAGTCGGGTGGGACTAGGGGTGTCAGTGGTTCGGTTCAAACCGCGGTTTGACACCGAACCGAACCAAACCAAACCATACGGTCTGGTTCGGTTTCCAAACACGAGTGGTTCGGTTCGGTCTCGAAAATTGGTAAACCGCGTGGTTCGGTTTGGTTTGTGGTCTGACCTCTTCAAACCAGACCGAACCAAACCATACCAAACTACGAGACCGAACCGCAGACCAAACCATCAAACTTGATGAGAACCTAGCCAATGATGACTAGACCCAAATCAAACGCGGAATTGTCGGATCGTTCTAACTCGGTTTTGATATGTGGAACCTCGACCTAACGCTTATTAGAGACGCAAATCTCGGTACAAGTGAAGATGATGGAAGGTGGAACCTTGACCCGTCGTCTATATGTAGACAAGAACCTTGGTATCAGAAGGTTTAGAATTTTGAAACAATGAGGGAGCGCACGCCCCCCAGAATGTGGTGCGCGCGCCCTACAAGATCAGAAGGTTTTGTTTACAAATGGCATAAGGGTGTGCACGCCTCCCCTGAGAGGGTGCGCGCGCCCCCTTGCCCGGAGGGGCAAATTCCGGCCAAAATCCTGGGTTCTTCAAAACTTCCAACCAAAATCAAAACCAAACCAAAATCCAACCCTCTTAACTAGCATATTCAGGTACTAGAACAACTTATAGGTCCAAAAGGAACCCATATAACAACACCTAGCAACCCAAGTAAAGAATTGATTCAATCATCCAAAATTTCACAAAAATGGATAAAATGCAAATAAATTCCAAATCAAACAAAGAATCCATATATATCAACTAGAGCATTAATGGAGTTAAAGATGAACATTTTAGCATAAAAATAGGGGAAAAGCAACTTACCCGGATTTCTCAAAGGTGACGGAATTCAAATATTTTGGTTCTACGCGATCCTATCGACGATCTAAACACATTTCATAAAATGAGAAATAAGGAAAGATGAGAGGAAGAGGATGAAAATGAAGAGAGAAGGGAGAGAAGAAAAACTTACCTTTCTTGGAGAGAGAGAGAGAGAGTTGCTGGGAATGGGAGTAGGGTGAGGGAGAGGTGAGGGAGAAGAGTGGGAGTAGGGAGATGATTAATTTCAAACTTACACTTAGACCCCCTCCCCACTAACTACACAAACTCTAATACTTCCTACTAACAACTAAGACCAAATAATACTACACTAGCACAAATGGCCCAAATAAAATGCTAGGCATAAATTATTATAACACATAAAATGCACACATAATTTATTAATTAAATAATAATTTAAACAATTAAATAATAAATAAATAAATAATTAGATATTTATTATTAGAAAACAGAGACGGGTTTTCGGGTCGTGACACTTGAACTCGGGATGCCAAAAGGATCCTTATAACAAGGATTATATTTAATTTCCTCAAACTCAATTATTCTCTTTTCTTCATCATCCTGTAGACCCTGATCGTTTTTATTTTCCATCTCCATAATTTCGATAAACTCTCTACTCCCTCGTTCCTCATTTTTAATCTCTACACTTTCTTGAATATTTTCTCTCTCTCCACTCCCATTTTGATTTTCAATTTCTTCAACAACCTCATCAACATTTTCAATCTCTTTTTCTTTTTCACTCACACTTTCCTCACAACATTTTTCTCTCTCATTCTCACTTTTGCTCTCAATCTCCTTTTTTTCACCCACGCTTTCTTCTATTGTCTCAACACATTTTTCAATTTTACTCACTTCCTCTTTTCCATTCTTTTGACTCTCTCTAATCTTACCTTCTAATTTACAAAAAATATTTCTAATGTTGGTCCAACACTCTTCTTCTACATTTTTAAACCTTGTCTTATCTCTCCATGGAGATATTCTCTCTTCTTCCCGGGTAGGATGATATGTTAGGATGTTTGTGATATGATCTTTCGATCTCATCAAACTTCCTATGAATTTTCTCCATATGTGAATCGAGCTCGCTTTTTATTTTACCCAAATATTGCTCCATGAAATAATTCATATTTTGAGACATATTTTCGATGAGAAAAATTTATGAAAACAAGGATTGATGAAAACAAAAATTTATGAAAACAAGAAATTGACGTAAACAAGAATTGATGAAAACGAGAGCTGAATTGATGTGATAATTTCAATGGCACTGGAAGAAATGATTTTTTTTTAAGAACAAGATTATAGAAGAGATTTAAGTTTTTTTTTTTTTTTGGTAGAACAAAAGATGACACAAATGAAAGATAGATAGGATAGACAAAACTTGAATTAGAATCGAAGCTCTGGATACCAGATGATGAGAACCTAGCCAAGGATGACTAGACTCAAATCAAACGCGGAATTATCAGATCGTTCTAACTCGGTTTTGATATGTGGAACCTCGACCTAACGCCTATTAGAGACGCAAACCTCGGTACAAGTGAAGATGATGGAAGGTGGAACCTTGACCCGTTGTCTATATGTAGACAAGAACCTTGGTATAAGTGAAGACGCCACAAACAGGGATGGAAAACCGTTTGATAAGTCAAAGAAACGAGCGCCACGAGAATCCTCTCGATAAGCTCAAAAAAGAGAAACTGTAATATCCTGAAAATTGATTGTATTATTTTAATTTCCTTAATTAATTTGGGTTATTAAAAATTAGTTAGTTATGACAATTTATTTATGTTTGGGCTTTAATTTTTGGCTTCAAGATTAGTTTGACAAAACAAAAAAATTAAGTTAGGCTTTTTTATTCTAATATCATCTTGGTTCATTTTAGTTAGTTAAATGCTTCTTGGTGAATTAATTGGGCTTAATCCATTTATTTATTGGGTACATTAGTAATAAGATCAAAATATTTTTATAAGTATCGTAACCCTAGATTAGTTAGAAACCAAAACAGTTTCATCGCAAAGAAAATAGAGAGGCGGCGATACACTGCGGTCTCGAGGAAAAATAGAAGATCGGCACCTAGAAAGAGAATTGAAGCACATCAGTTGAGGAGTTATGGTAAGAGTTTCACCATGGTTGGTCATAATATTTTGGATAGATGGAATCTATATTTTACAATTTTGTAGTTGTACTGTCAATTATTATAGAAGCAATATAAGTTGATAGTTTTGATGAACTAAGAATTTATTATTTGATTTTGAGAAAAGAACGAAGGGATAAATATGGGCTATGTACTTATGTGAATTTAATTGTATGAGTAGTATAAAGGGGGAGGATGGAATGCAAAAGAGACAACAGAGGAGAGGGGCGGACACGGAGGGAGCATTTCTTTGGGTTTCTAGGTGTTTGGTAAATATGGACTTTTGGGTTGGTATACATTTTGTTATTGGGACTGGTGGTACCACTACAGTAGAAATTAAATATTTTACGCTGCAATTTTAAGTTAGTCTAGTATTGTTATTAACCATAATTTTATTTTGGAATATTAGATTTTGGCAAGCGTGCATTGGCTGATTCATAATTTTGGGCATTCTTTGCAGACTCATTTTAAGGTAAGGGATTGTACATCATTTAGGTTATTGCTTCGTTATATTACCGTTTCAGTTATTAGGCTTCCGCATTATTTTTGGCGATGTACGTTCTTTTATACGGTCAAACTGACATCGTGTCAGTATTTGCATTGACTCCCTCGGTCACCGTCTTTTGATAATCTTTTGTTATTTCGTTGCTAAATTCATATCATTTGTTAGCCATTTGTTAATTCGTTTGCTAAATTTGTATCCTTTGTTTGTCAATACGTGATACCTTTTGTGAGCTTTTGAAATTCGTATTTCGTATAAAAAGAGTTTTGATGAGATGCTTTGAAAACATTTTGTATCCTATCAATGAGCACATAAGTTAAACAACTCGTTACAGCGGGGTATGTTTGATTTTGGCCTGAAAAGGCAACTTTGTTCACTGCTCAAGAGGAGTGGTGGGGTGATCCGGATTCACTGGTTAGACCCTGCGGGGTAATTTTGTGTGCTCTTCGGAGTATTTGTCCCTTCGGGGAATTTAGGTTTTAAAAGGTCACTAGACCACTTATGTGATCATGATATCTGCGAGGGGTTTCGTTATTTACGGTTGGTATGGGACAGTCGTAAATAATTAGATCTCTCGATTTTGTTTTGTTCAGTTATCAGTCCTTTGAAATTCTGAAATCTGTGAGTGGTTTAATTATTTATAGCTGGTATGGGACGGTTATAAATAGTTAAATCATTCGAGTCTTTTTGCATCAATTTGTCATCGTTTGGAATTCCATAATATCTGTGAGTAATTTAGTTGTCTACAAACGGTATGGGACGGTTGTAGGTAATTAAATTACTCGAGTCTGTTCTCTTAAATTTATAAAACCTTTGAAATTTTGTTAAAGCGTTTGAATTTCCTTTTTGATTTCGTACTCGTTGATATTCCTTCGGGTCAACTCCTCTTTAGTAACCGGAGGGGTTGTATATGAACTTACTGAGCTTTTGTTCACTCACCCTTTCATTCTCTCTTTCTTCCAGGTAATAATAGAAAAGATTTGAGACAGTTGGAGAAGTATTAGCGAAGGTTCGCGGAGTATTTTAGATTTGATTTCAAGGTTCAGTTATTGTATATTTTGAGGTTGTAGTAAGTGATTGAGAATGTTATGTATGGGTGATCATCAAGTAAAGAAAAATATTGTAAGTGTAATTTAAGGTTATTTTTTTGTGTCTTAGTTTGTGAGAATGGTGACGTGGCCGGACTGTGGGCCCGTAAAGTTGGGACCCGGGTTTCGGGGCGTTACAGAAACACTCTCAATTTATCATTAAACTCAACATTCGATATCTTTACAAATGAGAAAAATTGGCTATTTATAGCCTTCTTGGAACATCCCTCCAAGTATAGGATAACTATGAGATTAAAGCTTAATGGATAAACTAGACATTTAATGAAGAAACTAAACAATGAATCTAAGAAAATTAAAGGTTGTGTTCTTTGGACCAGCTGCAAATATCTGATCATAACTTCCCCTAGAAACTTCCAAATGCGAATCCGTTTCTTGAGTTGAAAAGTAGACATTCAGACCTTTCTATCCATATTTTATTTGAAATTTTTGGCCTTGTAGATTGTCCGGGGCGGTCAATTAAAGTTGACCCAGAAAAGCTGAAAATGCTGAAAATCCGAAAATTGCTAATAAATTCCAAAAGATTGCATAGAAAACATGGCCCATGGAAAGTATCATGAATAGGCCATGGTTAAGGCTGAAACTCCCACTTAAATGATAGAAAATCGGCACCTTCCACACCTCGTGATATTTCCCTAACCGTGTTCGTATCAAAACCGAACCACCAGACCAAACCATCAGACCGCATATATTAGTCATATATTTGTATATTAAGTAACATCCACATTTGAAATATTAAAAAAAAAAAAAAAAAAACTACATTACATTAGACCATTCTTAAATCTCATTTTATACCTTATTCCTTATTCATTTCATCACATGTTATATTTGTTGAGGCACATACTTAACAAAATTATGATGTGTTTTCACTTCATTCGGCTTCTTTATTCGTTAAATATTCTTCTTTCTCTGAATTTTCTCTTTTAAAAAAAGTTTAAAACATGATTTGAATCGTCATATGAACCTCGGTCTGAATGGTGGTTTGAACCACTATCTAAACCACGGTCTGAACAACGATCTAAACCGCAGTCTGAACTACATTACTGAATCGCGGTCTGAACCAAACCGAATCAAACCATGACGGTTCGTTTCAGTTCGGTTTGAACTTTTTTGTGGTTCGGTTCGGTCTGAAATTTTTCCAAACAGATGACTAGTGGTTCGGTCTCTAAAATGGCCGAGACCGAACCAAACCTAACCATTTACACCCCTAGGTGGAACGGAGGGAGTATAGTAACTATCATTGTTAACTAATACTACTAATAGTAAATGGTTAACAAATACTATTAATAGTAATAGTTAACTTAAATAGTAACTATTATGGTTAACTAATACTATTAATTGTAATACTTAACTTATATAGTAACTATTATGCTTAACTAATACTATTAATAATAATAGTTAACTTATATAGTAACTATTATGGTTAACTAATACTATTAATAGTAATAGTTAACCTATATAATAAATAATATCTTTAACTAATATTATTAGCTAATAAAAAGAATATCAAAAGTCACTTAAAGTTTAAGGTGGTGATGACATGGCTTCACCAAAAGCAACCTTTAGAAAAAAATGTCCACGTGGCGAATCCACATCCCTCCGCCTCAGCTTTTAATATATATAGGTTTGTAATTTTTCATTGTCCATTTTTTTTTTAATTTTTACAACTTATACTTAAAAGTGCAAACATAATATGACTAGTTAAACAAGTGTTCATATTCTTATAAAAATTTAGGAATCGCCCATCTACATGAAAAACAAGGTCGACAAATAAGTTATGTCGGGCCAACTTTTTTTTTTCTTTAGCAAACGATAATTCAATTTCATTCACAATTTAAAAAGAGATGACACTCCAACCCCGAATAACAATAGCGGTTTCATTTCTTAACATACAACAATGATATTTTCGATCTAAATTTTGAGACGTACTAATTTTACTCCAAGTCAAACTTGGACACTGCCTCAAAACGACATTTAAAAAATCTCTTTTCTGGTGATATTTTGCGCTGAGCCCTTGATATGTAGAATTCATGTTGACGAGTATATGTCCACTAGACATCTCAAAATCCGCGAACCATCCTTGTGCAGTAAGACAATTGGCATTCACTTCATTGTGCCAACATGCAAGAACCGTCGTCATTCTATTATGAAAAAACAAAAAACAAAGTAACATAGGCTCTCACAAAACAAAGGAGAGAAAACAACGACTCTCACGATAAAGAGAATACAACGACTCTTACAAATGAGAGAAATTTATTATACGACAAAAGGGAAATACTAGAAAAGAATCAACAACACAACTGTTTGTAATCTCAAAAGGTTGAGATTACAAAAAAATGTGCTGTTGTTGAATGCGTACATGAGAATGAACAACAAAATGAAGAAAAATAATGGAATTAATGGAAATGGAGAAGAAGAAGCTCGTGGTTTTGGGATGGTTAGTTACTAGGGAGAAGGAAAGAAAAAGGGGACGTTTTTGTGAATTAATGAAATACTATAGCGAAAAAGCCCAATAATTTTACATGAAAAAACGGTCGACAAGTTAGTTACGTGAATCCCTCGATGCCTGAAGTTCGATTCACAAGAACGTTTTGTCGTTGTACCAAAAAAAAAAAAAGAACATTTTGTCGTGAAGCTGAGAGGGGTAGGAAAAGTGTAAAGAAACTGCAAATCCGGTAAACTTTAAATTTACAGTTTCATGAGGGGTCGGAAAAGGCGCAAGATTAAACAGAGGCGGAACGCCACAATTGTGTGGTGTCCTGCAGCCGGCGCAGTAAATCAAAACTCCACGCCACCTCCTCCTTCCTAATAGAAATTCCAACAAACAGTTGGTGTGCAGTCGCTACACTCCACCACTGATGGCTTCGGTTTCCCTCCCCTTTATCCACCCCCTTAACCAACCACTCCCCAATCGCCACCGGCCACGACTGACTGACAACCGCCGCCGCCCACTCTTTATAAACCACTCAGTCTCCACTTCGTCACTTCGCCGGCAAGGACTCCGAAGAAGTTATGGGAGTTCCAGCTTGGTTACTTCTGCTTATATAACTGGGCCGGCGTCTGATGCGATCATCGGCGCCGATGACCCGAAAATGGATGAGTTGGAATCTGGAACCGAGGCTGCTGAGGTTCAACCGCCTTGTGAGATTAGTTTGGGGCTGTTGTGGAGTCTTTTGGCTCGGCACAAGTTGAGAGTAGCAGTTTCGATTTTTAGTCTCATTGGTTGCACGACTTGCACTCTCTCTATGCCCTTATTTTCCGGTAATATTCCGATATGACAACACATAGTATGTTTTCTTTGTTTACAAACTTAATTGCTTAACTTTCTGTCTGTGTTTTGATAATATGTGAATTTGTTTCATGGTATTTATTGGCTGTTGTTGGATTAGTTTGAATCATTAGTGTTTCAGGTCATATATATATATATATATATATATATATATTTACTCGAAATTAAAGGTTGATAATCATATACTCAAAATAATGCTGAAAACTCATTGTCCAATCATCGGTTTGTTTGTTCTGAAAGTGAGGTCGTTGGAGTTTGAGAATTAAGAACCAGCGCTTTCATGAGGTTGCTTAACTTTCTTAACTACCAGACAGAGATTAACACAGTCTGGTTGTTGGTTTGATAGAAAGTAATGGAAAGTTTAGAAACTATCTGTTCGGGTCCCCAGATGAATAAATAGACCAAGAGGAAGTTTGGAGAATTTTTGCTATGTGGTAGACAAAGGCAGAAGTTAATGTGAGAAGGTTGATTATACCGGAAATCATTTACTTTACTCCATACTTCCTGAATTAGTCCACTTTCTGCATTGGAAAGTCAAACCAAAACATTATCCATCTGCAAAACAGTTTCATCTAGTCAGGTAATTTTTGCTTTGTGGCGCTGAGGTACATTTACTTATTGATATATGATATTCATACATTACAAAGATTGAAACAAATAGGAAAGTAAATCTCCTTGGAAAAAGCCGTGGAAGTAGGAGGATTGTTGAGATCCTTAACATGCTATCAGTAGAAATTTTGGAGTTTCTTAAGGAAAAGTAAATTTTACCAACTGTTGGTCCAAAGTAAAGAAGTTGACCAAATAAAGTCAAAGTAGGACTATTTTCTGGGAGCATCTATGCAGACTTTAGTTGGTTTTATTTGAGGCATTTGTGGTGTGGTTCAGGTTTAAGAAGATAGATGCCTAGGCTGAAAAAATGGAGGGGCAAAGGGAAGTAGTTGGAGCTTCATGTCATTAGTTAAAGCTTCGATTTCGTGATGTTGTCTTAGTTCATATCCAAATTGAATTAACAACCCTAATTCGTAACAATCGGGTGGGGGGGGGGAGAATTACACAATTCTTAGGTCAAGGGCATGTTATACGTATGAATAAAACAATTTAACATGAGTTTGATGTGATTTAACTTAAAACACTTACTAAAGAATGTAACAGGTTACTTTTGATGCCGTAATGAATAAATCTGGTGTTAATGCAGGGAGATTCTTTGAAGTACTTATAGGAACAAGACCAGAGCCTTTATGGAAGTTGCTCAGCAGGATTGGACTTCTATATACATTGGAGCCCATTTTTACGGTTATTTATGTTGTAAATATGAACACCGTATGGGAGAAGGTCATGTCAAGTTTAAGGGCACAAATATTCCGTAGTGCGTTGATTCACAAGGTAGGCTTTAACATTTACATTTTTGGTTCTGGGCTAGAGATGCATACACATGAACGTACATACTTGTTATTCGGGTATCATGTGCTGCATGTGTTTGCGAGGTGGTTACATTCATTACTCTTAGTAGTGTCTTAGATGGTGAGTGTTCTATATTGAAATATAAAACCTAATTTGATATTTAGCAATATTACATTGGGGCAATTAGTTTGATGACAGTTGATTATTATTATTTGGGCAACAAGAGCCTTCTTTTGTAGGGTGAAGCACTTAACTTTATTTGGGAATAGTA
Source organism: Campanula takesimana (assembly GCA_026119855.1). NCBI lineage: Eukaryota > Viridiplantae > Streptophyta > Magnoliopsida > Asterales > Campanulaceae > Campanula > Campanula takesimana. The sequence continues at coordinate 1,285,458 of JAOWBW010000265.1, read as the reverse complement.
CATGTATTAAGTGGTCCCCAAGTATATTATCATAGAACAAGCTCATTGCTCAATAACTTTTATTTGTTCAATTCATTATTTTGTGAAGTTCCTTGTCTCAACTCTATACCCCGATCGTCTGATATGTTAATTATATTTCCTTTTTCAGGTGGAGTTTTTTGATCGATACAAGGTATATGGATGAAATCCTACTCTTCTTTAACTTCAATTATATTTTCCTTTTTTATTCCCATCAGTGTTTTTTTGTTAGATTCTCGCAGAATTGCTCATGTACACTCAAGTATGAAGAAGTATTACTTTTTTGGATGGAGTTTTGAGATCTATAAACCTAAAAAACATTTATACTCTTTATGCTGCTTAAGGATAGCATAGTATATCTCAGTTAAAATTTTGAAACTTAAGAAAAAAATAGTTTAGAATAATGCATTGGTTTCAAAATTGAACTGATATCCCACAAAGATTTTCGGATGTGTAATTTTAGAGAGAGAAATAATGAAGAATTTGTTCATTGATATGCCTAAACATTTTATATCTTTTTTATTTCCCCAGTTTACCACCTAGGTTCAAGCTCTAAAGTCTAAACTGCTTGTATAAATTAAAAGAAAAAATGGTGATGAACTAGCTCACATACTTTATTTCGAGGAACCATTGCTTAGAACAATGAAGTATGATTATTAATATATTCTGCTTACAAAAATATACAACTCATCCTACTCCTAGTAGGGTGAAACGGCATTACGGTCACCAGTGTGATGGATCCATGAACTTCGACCATGCCTGATGTCGATATGACCTTACATATGTTGTTTACTTGGACAAAGATCACAAACTGAAACACTTAATACAATTAACCAGTTGAAAGCAATGACTAAAATATGGCAACGCAAATTTCCTAATAAAATCTATGATATGCTCAACCATAACTGACTTCCTGAGCAAATGATTACTGTACATGCTCATACAGAAAATTTCGAAAATACTATATTGAGGTTGGATATGTAAGGCTATGTTATCTGGATTAAATTTTGGATCAGGTCAAAGCACATTGATTATTTCCCAAGAGGACAAGCAGCTTTTCAGTTGTGTTGGTTAAATAGACCCACTTGTTTATTTGTCATGTTATATTATCTGTGTCAGGCGTTTAAAAAATAATTAGAGCATTTATCAAAATATTAATTTGCTAACAGTTGTGACTTCGCGTTTTATAGGTTGGGGAACTCACTGCTTTATTGACATCTGATTTGGGTTCACTTAAAAACATTGTGAGCGAAAACATATCAAGGGATCGCGGTTTTAGAGCTTTAACTGAGGCAAGCTACTCTACACTAAGCAAAAGTGAGCTTATGCTTATTTTGTTTATCCCTTTACTTTAAAGTAGAAGATTATGCTTTTTGATACACATTATTGTTGCTTACAACAATATTTCTTGCTCTCAAAAGTTTAGAAAAACATAAATGTCTTGGTTCCTACTAGCTCTCAAAGTTTCTTTTCATTTTTGAAAAAGTTGAGTTCAAAAATATAGGAGAAGCTTTTGATGAGTTGGCTAGTCAACTGCGATGATCTTTTTAACCTTGTGTTGTCATCACTTTACTTGCAGGTTGTTGGAACAATATTCTTGCTATTTTCTCTGGCGCCACAACTTGCTCCCGTTTTGGTTATACTTATGCTTACCGTATCTCTTTTAGTTGGTAAATATTTTTGCCTTCCAAAGTAGATTCCAGTTGCGTACTCGTTTTTATTTGAAACTTCAAGCTCCTTTACTTCATTAAGGAAGTCTAATGGAGGCATACCATACATAGTAGAAGTCATGATTTTTTTACTCCTATCACATCATCTGAAAATGAATTTTGACGGTTGAGATATGAGTGGTTGGTGAATGACGTTCTTGTTACCAATGGTGCTGTTTTTGAAAGGAGCGAAAGGAAACAACTGAAAGAAAAGGGAAGAAAGAAAATTACCTTCTATCAAACACCAGAGAAAGAAAATAACCTTTTGTTGGAGTATCTTTGCGATATCACTCATCACACATCGGAAAGATGAGGACTTTGATTGCGATATATAGTTCCCACCCATTATCCACTGCGCACCAACATCATCCATGGACTTTTGGGTGGGCTGTGGGAGGGCAAAAGAACCCAAGGTGCTTGTGCTCAGCGGGTCAGTGCGTGGTGCTTATGTAGCGGACCGGGAAGGAGCAGCAGGCCGATGCGTGGTTCGTATGTAGCGGGTCGGGTTTTCCGGCTCAAGACGTTACAATGTGTTTATTTGTTGGCTAACTTTATTGGAAATGGATACTATTATTTTGAAGTACCTTTAGTCACATAGGCGTATCTAAAGACAAATCCCAATAGGACATGACATATGGATCTGCTCAACATTTTTAAACCATAAGTGTAATACCGGTCCTTGGTGGCCTTTGATTGAAATGAAAACGTGGTGTTGGGTACTAAACAACCAAAATGGTACCACCATGCGCCAACCCTTTCTCGCATCTGGAGCCACACCTTGTTAATTTTTAATACATCTAGTCCTTTTTACATTTTCTAATATTCTGGTTGTTGTCATATGGGATTCAGTTGAAGTTTGTGTCAGTGACGAGCCACATCCAGGTTTAAGAGGTTAGCGATCGGTTAGTTTTGAGATGATGACATTTAGCACCTTCAACTATAGAAGAAAACTTGCTTGTTTGTTTGTTTGTTTTTCCTATTGAAATCGCTATTTTATCAATTTTGACCTCCTTTCTTGAAGGAAAAAATTGCAATACTCAATAATTATGACCCCATTTCAACCACATTCAGATGCAACCACATAATTTGATATCTCTGTTTTTTTACCCCCTTTTAGTATAATTATGGGTTTGCCACTGGTTTGCACTGCAAATTTAGTCTTTGTTTGCGATAGCTGTATTTCAGTATGAAATGTCTCTCACTAGTGAATAATAGGCCAAAATATGTTTACCCCCCAAAGTATTCACCGATTCCCACTTTGCACCCCCGTTTGAAAAGTCAGTCTGTTTGGTACCTAAACTTTCAAATTTTCCCACTTTGCACCCTAGCCCTAACGAATGTTAGAAAATTTAACAGAATAGGTAACGAATGGACTAGTTTGTAATGATTATTAGTTTTTAAGCGTCAAACTTGTCCATTCGTTACCTTTGGGGGTGTGGGGGGGGGGGTAAACGTATTTTGGCCCTGACAATATATTGCGCTTGTAAAAGTGATATACTTACATGCAGTATTCTACAAGCATATCATTTTGGTAATGATATGCAAATGCTCAAGTTCATGCTCATTATTTGATGAGGTAGTCAAAGCTAGTTAAAAATCTTGCAAACATTTTTATCAGAAGCTTGTCTTTGATATTTCATGCATGTTACTGCTGACTATTATCTATTACCAGCTGTATACAAGCGATCTACAGTGAGTGTATTTAAAGCTCATGGGACTGCCCAAGCAATGATAGCTGATTGTGTGACTGAAACCTTTTCGGCTATTCGCACTGTAAGTTCATCAAATTTGATGTTTTATGTTGGCCAAAATGCGTTTATCCCCCCGAAGTATACACCGAATCCCACTTTGCACCCCAGCGCGAATTTCGTCCCACTTTGATACCCGATGTTAAAATAATCTCACTTTGCCCCCTGGATCCTAACGAATGTTAGAAATTGAACGAAACTGGTCATGTGCGTGTCATGTGATGTGTGTTAAAATATTTTAACTCCAAAATTCAAGGGTTTAAGTGACATTTAACAATCAATTTTTTTTGTTCCTTCATCATCATGCAGCAACTAGACCACCACCAGAAAACTTCCGCCACTGCCACCATGCCGCCACTGCTCCACCACCACCACCACCACAACCAAACTACCACCACCGTTTACCGTTGTAAACAAAATAAACATCAATTTCAGTGTCTCCGCTTGAATTGTCTCAATCTAGATAACACAGTAACAAGAAATTGATCCATTTCAACACCAAACTACAATATTTACTCGAAATCGAAGACCAAACTTTAAAAAAAAAAAAAAAAAAAAAAAAAAGCAAAACAAACTCAGATTAGAGTCTGATCAAATTCATAAGAGTGGGGGTGGAAGACGAGAAGAGTGAAGAAAGAGGGATATGATGATATGAGGAAAAGGGGAAACGTAGATCCAAATCAATTTTTTTTTTTAAAAGGAGAGAGAGAGAGAAGAAGCAAAAAACCCAGATTTGGGTTTCATTTAAATCGCGAATCTGCGAATGGGTGGTGGCGACGGGAATAGGGAAGGGAGAGAGAGAGAGAGATGGAGAGATGGTGGTGACGGGAATAGGGAGAATGGATAAAGCTAGGTCGAAAGCTTCTTGCCATTGTCGATGGAGCTTTTGCCATTGTTGTAGGAGGTGGTGATAATGGGAGTTAATGAAATGGAAGAGCAAGGGAAGTGTGAGGGATGTAGGGGAAAGTGGTGCTTGGAGTGGCAGGTTGCAGTTGCAATAATGTGTTAGGAGAGGGGGTCACCGGAGAGGTGGAAGGGGAAAGAGGGCCTGGGATTTGGGAAGAAGTAGCATAAATATTTGTCTTTGCTTTTCTTTTTAGTATTTTTTTTCCTTTCTTTTTTTTATTTTTTTTTTCCTTTTTCTTTCCCTTTCTATGATGTTAATTAAAATATTTGTTATCTACTTTTTTTTTGAACAAAGTTATATACTTTTAGTTCATTATTAATGATTTTTTTTTAATGTAATAGGAATTTATAAAGTATTTATTTTAATTCAAGTACATTGAAGGAGTAAATTAAACTAAAAATAAAAATTAAACATTAAACTGAGAATGAATGACCAAAACACCCATCACATGACACGCACATGACATATTACGTTAAATTTCTAACATTCGTTAGGATCCAGGGGGCAAAGTGGGATTATTTAAACATTGGGTATCAAAGTGGGACGAAATTCGCGCTGGGGTGCAAAGTGGGATTCGGTGTAGAATTTTGGGGGATAAACGTACTTCGGCCTTTTATGTTGGACATCTCATATTTTGGTTATTATTATTGATGTGAAGTTAAGCTAGCTAGTTTGAAGATGGAACTTTATTTCTACTAAATCCTCATTCTTCATTCAGGTAAGATCATTTGGGGGAGAGAAACGGCAAATGTCAATGTTTGGTAGCCAGGTTAGATTCTGGCCATTATATTGATTTGTAAATACTTATAATTATTAATGCTTATCTGGAGATGCTATTGAGATATTCAAACATGTAGCATTATTCTGTGGAGATCGGCAGGTGCTTGCTTATCAGAGTAGTGGTATAAAGCTTGGAATTTTTAAGTCTGTTAATGAGTCCGTGACTAGAGTGGCTGTTTATGTATCTTTGATGGCCTTGTATTGTCTCGGAGGAAGCAAAGTGAAGGCGGTAAGCGCTTTCAAGCCAATCTTCTCTTTTAATTCTCTTTAAATGCGAGTTATGGAGCAACTCAGATCATTTTATGGTCTAGCTCACCTCATCCATGGGTAACGTTAATACCTACCCGTTAAGATGCATGTATAGTCTTGCAACTTTCTGTTATTACATTTAATTATTTTCAATAAAAAAATTCATTTTAGAGTTCACCTTTTTGATGTTATTAAAATGTGGTGCACGTAGGGAGAACTCTCTGTGGGAACTGTGGCTTCCTTCATTGGATACACTTTCACAATAACGTTTGCTGTAAGTGCTCTTTTTCCTGTCATCCCCTTTGTCTTTCTTTACTCCATATCCTAGCTGAAACTCTATTATCCAAAGGTTCAAGGGCTAGTTAACACATTTGGGGATCTACGTGGAGCTTTTGCTGCGACGGAGAGGATTAACTCGGTATTATCTGGGACTGAAGTTGATCTTGCTCTTGCTTATGGTTTGGAAAGAGAAATTAAGCAGAAAGACGCACGGGATAAGAATTTCTGGTTGTATTTTGGAAATGGATCCGATGACAAGAGGGCAGCTCAGAATCAGAGGTATATGTCATCCTTGAAAGGAGCTAGCAGTGTACGTAGACTCGCACAATCTGGTGATATATGCCTTGAAGGTATTATGAGATATCAGTTGTGAATGATAATAGCAGTTACTTTCAAGATTATGTGTGTGTGGAGCGATTAGTAACTGTTTCATTCTGTTTCGCAGATGTGCACTTCTCCTATCCATTGAGGCCTGATGTGAAGATTCTAGACGGTCTTGATCTGACGCTAAAATGTGGAACTGTAACTGCTCTGGTTGGCTCAAGTGGTGCGGGAAAGAGTACCATTGTACAGCTATTGGCCCGCTTTTATGAGGTTTTTTTTTTTTTAAGTTGCTTTATTTAGTACAGGTGCTTCTGTCATGGCTTGATGAACAATGACATTCATTAATGTTTCTCCTAATCTGCAGCCAACTGGAGGTCGAATAACAGTTGCCGGAGAGGATTTGCGGTCATTTGATAAGAGTGAATGGGCTCGAGTTGTCTCCATAGTGAATCAAGTATTTCCTTGAATCTTAACTATCCTTGTCCAAGCACCTAAACCACCATTTTTTATTTCATCATTTACATTCACCCCTGTGGCAAGCTTTAGTTTAGGAGCCAAGCTACCCACCCAAACTTGCAGTTCCACTGGCATTAATTTGGTGAAGTGGTGACCAATCAGAGAAGTGACTATGCTGATCAATGTCATCCCACATGCTATAAAAAGTTGCATGCACATATGAAGAAACATGTACTTGCAATGCTGACATGCATGAACTTTGCTGTAGGAGTTTTTAGTAAATCAAGCCGGCTTGACCTGAAACTATGCTAATTTAAAGTGTGATAGAGCCTAGGTGTCCTGGCCTCTGCTCGGCTTGTATAAGCTCGGTAATCCCCAGACGTATGCAATATATGCGTACACACACACAAACATATCTTTACATACATACACATACAAGAAATAAAAGCATGCACAATTTGATAAATTGATGGTTAGTTGTTTTAAAGAGGTGGTTTTATAATGAGAAAAAGCTAGGAGAGGATGATTAGTTACATGGAGACTCCAAGAGTCCAAATGCCTAATCTCCCTTGCATGGAGGCCCCAAGAGTCCAAATGTGCTTTTGTTCTTTCGCGAAGTAATCAAGTCAAACAACACCATATTTTTTTCTGGCTTGAGTTGAGCTCACTGGCAGATCTATGTGGAGTGTATTGGGGTACCCGCCCCCCTTTTGTTTTTAATTTTTAATTTTACTAGTGTAAATATTTTAATAAATTAAGGATATTTGTATAAATTATTGAAGCTTGCCCCACCTTGTATGAAGAAAAAAATGCACTAAATTTTATTTGCCCCCTATTACTTAATGAAAATTATTTTGCGACCCTTTCAAAGATTTTCCGGCTTTGCCACTGGTTGAGCTTGAGCGTTATTAAAATTAAAAGAGACAAGATCGAACACTCTAAGCTCAGCTCGGTTTGTTTTGTTTAACCGAAAACATACTAGTGATATTGTAGATTCTGCTCATATAGAAATCTACCTTGCCTCTAACATTTCATCGTTACAATGTTGTTGGTTCTTGAACAATTGAATAAGGATTGAAGAAGTGTATAGGTTGGATCTGCTTTGTATCTTGTTTAATCCCAGTATTGTTGGAATGAAAATATGCTGCTTGTGCAGCTGTGCTGTTAACTAATATCTATAAATATATAAACTGGATAGGAACCTGTTCTTTTCTCGGTATCTGTGGGAGAAAACATTGCATATGGGCTTCCTGATGATTATGTATCCAAGGATGATATAGTAAAGGCAGCCAAAGCTGCAAATGCTCATGATTTCATTATTTCACTCCCTGAGGTTTGACTTTTCTAAGACCTGCATAATTACTTCTTCCAATGTATATATATAGGGGAAATGACAATTTAGGGTCCAAAGTTTGGGGGGTGTGTGCCAATAGGGGTCTGATGTATCAATTTTGTCAATTTAGGGTCCAAAGTTAACAACGTTAGTCAATTAAGGGTTTTTGGACTAAGTTGCAAAGAAAATCCAGTTAAGTAACAGAAAAACTTAACTGAAGTTAGTTTTGGATGTTCGCCTGGGCTGTCATTTCACACACCCCTTATACAATGGACCCTAAATTTTCTTTCACTTTTATTATTGAATTTTCGAATAATTTTAATTAATTCAAAAATAATAATAAATAAAATAATAAGCAAATAAAAAATTAAAGTGGTTTTTTTTTAAACCGCAAATAATGAAGTTATAAACAAGGAAAATTAATAATAAAAATAAAAAATAATTTTATAAATAAAATAATAATTGGAATACTAATATTAATAATGAAACAATACTAACCACCACCACAGAAAAAAAAAAAAAAAAGAATTTTCCAAGTCCCCACTTTCTTCTTTCTAAAAAAATAAAGTGGTTTTTTTTTTTTTTTGGAAAATAGTTTTTTTACACTTTTTCCTTTTTAAAAATTATACTTTTATTTTATAGTGGTTCTAATGAAAAAAATATTTTTATTGTATTTCTTGAAAAAATATTTTTGGTAAATGACGTCTTAATTGTTAGTTAATTTAATATAAGAAAGTAAAATTTAATATTTCAATTTTTTTATTAATTTTCTACATCTGAAATGACAATATGCTCATGCAAATAATAAAAACAAACTCCAGTTAAGTCCATGTCAAAACACTTGTGACTTAACTGGATTCCGTTAACAAAATCGTTAAAAAACCCTAACCTGCACAACTTTTGCAACTTTGGACCCTAAATTGACAAAATTGATACATCAGACCCCTATTGGCACACCCCCCCAAACTTTGGACCCTAAATTGTCATTTCCCCATATATATATATATATATATGTATATATATAGGTAGGGGTAGGTGCTCAAATGAGAACCTAAATATCGTGAGAACCGTGAGAACCAATCATAACCATTAGATTAGAAAAAAAATCAAGGGTCCATATGTTAGATACAATTGATACATTTAGATACATTACAAAAAATTCAATATTACACTTGGATACAATAGGTTAATAAGTATTGTATCTAAGTGTTGCACTTGGATACACTGTTAAAAACTAATGTATTCAATTGTTTTTCGAAAATTAACTAGTGTATCCAATGTATCTAACATCTGGACCCTTGATTTTTTTTTTCTAATCTAATGGTTATGATTGGTTCTCACGGTTCTCATATAAAATGGTTCTCACAGGAGCGCGACCCTATAGGTTGGTGCTCAAATGACAACCTAAATATCGTGAGAACCATGAGAACTTGGATACATTAGGTAAGAACCTAATGTATCCAAGTAATGTATCCAATGTATCCAAGTGAACCATTGGATACATTAGTTTTTACCTAATGTATCCAAGCAATGTATCCAAGTGAACCATTGGATACATTAGGTAAAAACCTAATGTACCATTGGATACATTAGGTAAAAACCTAATGTATCAAAGTTCTCACGGTTCTCACGATATTTAGGTTCTCACAGGAGCACGACCCTATATATATATATATATATATATATATATATATATATATATATATATATATATGTTTGTTTCTTGCTGAATATCATTTGATTGGAAGGGTTATGACACACTTGTCGGCGAGCGAGGAGGTTTACTTAGTGGAGGACAGAGGCAGGTAAAAATGTTTACTTGAATACAGGCAATGTGTGAGATAAATAAAGGTTTAGAGAGGTTATTGAACGTCCTCTTTGGGTTTTGCAGAGAATTGCCATTGCCAGGGCTCTGCTCAAGAATGCTCCTATCTTGATTCTTGATGAGGTAAGTTTGTTCAGTTTGTTTTCTGTTAAGAATTCTTCGTCAAAGTGGGTGTCTTGGTTTATGCGTAATTCTTATGAACTCCATGCATGTATACTTGTACCTATGTATATCATCCTTCTGATCAAATAAGTCAACTTGACTTTTCTTTCGGTCAGCGTGATTAATTTTTTTACCAAATATGCATAAATATATACTCTTATGTTTTACAATTTTGTAAAAGTTGCCAGTAACATTAATGTAGTTTCTCATGAATGAGACCTCCTTTTTCTAAAACATGTCAAAGACGTGTTAAATTTTTTCAATCTGATTTAACACCATGCAGGTATACTTGTCCCTATGTATATCGCCCTTTTGGAAAAAAAAAAAAAAAAAAAAAACTCTAGTTGACTTTTCTTTCTTGGTCAATATGACCAAGTTTACATAAATTTGTACTCGTATGTTTTACAATCTTGTAGAACTAGCCAGTATTCTCAATGCAGTTTCTAATGAATGAGACCTCCTTCTCTAAAACATAGCAAAGAAATGTTGAATTTTTAATCCCAAGTTGGCTTACAAATTTATAGTGGACTCTTTGATCGATATGGTGGCAATAATAATTAAATGTTAATTTGAGAGTGGTGATAAATGAACTTGGCTCCATTGACTCTGACGGATGCCCCGCCTCATTTTCTCATGTATATATTGGCTTTAGGCAACTAGTGCATTGGACACTGTGAGTGAGCGCCTGGTCCAGTCAGCTCTGAACCTGCTGATGAAGGGACGGACAACTTTAGTGATTGCTCACAGATTAAGCACAGTTCAGAATGCAGACCAGATTGCTCTTTGCTCTAAGGGGAAAATTGCAGAGCTAGGGACCCACTCTGAGTTATTGGGTAAAAAAGGCCAGTATGCTTCTCTTGTTGGCACTCAAAGACTTGCATTTGAGTGAGAAGTAGTTTTAGTGTCAACAGTTAGTAACTTTTTATTCTTCATATGATATCATGTTCTAACCAAAGCTGTTTAAGAAATACTTATTCAGTTATACTAAAAGATAAATGTATAAACATAGGTTCATTTATACCACAGGTTGTAATATAATAGAATTTTGTATGTGCATCCAGTAATGTTCTCGAACCCTTAAGCTAATTCGGTGGATGTCTATTTGCCGGAAAGCTTGGCTCGGCCCTGCCAGTCTATTAGAAATGAGACGCAGAAATTACATATCAATAACAAATTGTGACACTTATTATCATCGGACAGAAGGACAACATATACTGCTATAGATTGTAATATTAACAAGTCAATTGTGACCCTTGTTATGAGACAAATGGAATACATATCAATAAAGAAATGCGACAATAATTGGAAAGGAACGAAGCAATGTCAAACAATGCCATTTACTCATATAGATTTACCGTGCATTGTTTGCTTGAAAAAAGTCATTCTATTATTTCCATCTCCCACATCAAGTTTATAAAATGAAATTTTTGTGATCCAACATCATGCGTTATTTATTTATTAGTTCCTTCAATTATAAGTGAAAATAGAGTTGGTATCCCGTAAAACGCGTTTTTCCTAATGGTTAGGAAAAACATGTTTTTCAAAACCTACATAAGCCTTTATATTGATATCCAGAAGGCTTTATAATGATATCCAGGACCCTTCTGGCTATCACTTTCAAAGGTTCTGGCTATAAATCTTATATCCAGAAGGCTTTATATTGATATCCAGAACCAGAGAACCCTTCTGGCTATCACTTTCAAAGGTTCTGGCTATCAATCTCATATCCAGAAGACTTTATATTGATATCCAGAACCAGAGAACCCTTCTGGCTATCACTTTCAAAAGTTCTGACTATCAATCTCATATCCAGAAGGCTTTATATTGATATCCAGAACCAGAGAACCCTTCTGGCTATCACTTTCAAAGGTTCTGACTCATATCCAGAAGGCTTTATATTGATATCCATGACCCATCTGGCTATCACTTTCAAAGGTTCTGGCTATCAATCTCATATCCAAAAGCCTTTATATTGATATCCAGAACCGTTGAGAAGTTCCGATTATTTACAAAAATGCCACCGCGTTTTTTTTAAAACACGTTTTTCCTAAGTGTCTAAAAAACCGCATTTTTCCCAAGATTTTGCGAAATTTTCGTCGATGTATCTCTAATATGACTAGCAATAGGCCATCTTTTATGTGATTTTAAAAATTCTTGTACTGCGTATCATATATATAAGGATCTTTTGCTTATTTTTAGAAACTAGGGATTAACCTGTGTTTTTTTTTTGTGCGTGGATATTTATAATTGTATTATATGATTATTAAATATTTTAAATAAATATAAATAAATTTAAAGATATATATAAATCTACTTGTGATTTTTTTAATAATAGTGGAAATAGTTTTAGTTATTATAGTATAAAATAGACATTAAGATTGATTAATAGTATTAGTTAAAAATAACTTTATAATTTTTTAAAAGAAAATTATTTCGTTTGTCCCATAATGATGTCAATTTTTACTCTTGATCGATTGAGAAAATAATGTTTTAATTATAGTTAACATTATAGTAATTATGAGCTTAAATAGTAAATTAAAAAATAATGGTTACCTAAGTATTGCACCCTCCGTCCCATAGTAAAAGTCATACCTCTCATATGCACGAAGAATAAGAAATGGTGTAAGTGATTTAAGTGTTGTGAGTGTAAAAGTAAAGTAAGAGAGAGAATGAGTGGGTGGGAATAGTAAATTGATTGGTGTTGTGAGTATAAAAAAGAATGAGTGGGATGAATAGTAAATTGATTGGTGTTGTGAGTATAAAAGTACAGCATGATAGAGAATGAGTGGGATGAATAGTAAAGATTATTTACCATTTTAGGAAAAAGATTCTTACTCTAAGATGTACCAAAATAAAAAGTATGACTCTTACTCTGAGACGGAGGGAATAACTTTTATCGTAAATAATAAGTTAAAAGTAATAGTTATTGTATATAGTAACTAATACTAATAATAGTAAATTTTTTCAAAAAAAAAATACTAATAATAGTAATAGTTACAATATAATGTAAATATTCTAACTAGTTAATATTATTGTTAATAATAGTTACTTTATATAGTAACTATTACACTTAACTAATATTACTAATAGTAATAATTATATTATATAATTAACTATCACAATTAACTAATACTATTAATAGTAATAGTTATCTTATATAATAACTTTTACATTTAACTAATACTCTCTCCGTCACAAAATGATCTTCACGCTTTTTTCGACGTTACTACGAAAGAAATTTGAGCTATGATTTAAGATTAATTTAATTATCCTAATGAAAATCTAAAACTTGTTATTGATTGTATTGTTGATGGTGTGTCAATAACAAATTTTATATTTTCATTAGGATAATTAAATCAACCTAAAATCATTGCTCAAAGTTCCTTCACAGTAACATCAAAAAAAGTGTGAAGCTCATATTGGGACGGAGGGAATACTATTAATAGTAATAGTTATCTTATACAATTAACTATTATAGTTAACTAATACTATTAATAGCAATAGTTACCCTTTATAGTAAATATTATAATTAACTTATACTATTAATAGTAATAGTTATCTTATATAGTTAACTATTATAATAAACTAATACTATAACAGTAATAGCTAACTAATATAGTAACTACTACAATTAATTAATACTATTAGCTAATAAGAGAAAAATGAAGAGTCGCCTAATTAAAATGCTATGGATGATGTGTGTTGGGTTTAGTGCAATTCATGCGCAGCGGAAGAATAACATGAAGAAACATAATAGCCTAGATCCGTTATGATCAACAATTCATAATATGAAGATGAAAGAAACTAACCCTTGTAGATCGATATGCAAAACTTGGATTAAGACGTTAAGAGAAACGCCCTCTACCGGTGATCCACACAACGAACAGATTTCAAGAACGCCTTCTTGAACTTGACTGCTAGGCCTTTTGTTTGAAAAACAATGGTGAAGAACGATTTTTCAAAGCTCCTAAAGATTATTGTGGTTTGATAATTTGGAATAATCAAACACAATGATCCTAGTATATTATGTGTATTCTCTCTCTCCAAAAAAGAGTTTGTGATTTGCAAAATTAATGCATTGAGAACTATTCCCGGTTGTCCACATTATATACAAGGGGTTTCCAAAACCCTTTAGGACTTGGGTATTCTTGTCCAACAAGAACTGTCTAAAATTAAACTGACAGCCGGGGGGGGGGGGGGGGAGCGTACAACAGACTTCCAGCCGTACAGTGGCAAGCCAGCCGTACAGCTCCCCATCTCAGTTTCCTCGTTTTTCACTCCTTTTAATTATCTGTTCTGCGTGTGTGACCCAATAATATTATACTAAGTTGACAACGAGTCCGAACCATTCAAACCTCGTAAATCATAAGCGGACTCTAGCAAGCCATTATGACTACCCAATTAGTATAACTTTGTAATCCAAAGTTTCCTAAAATAGAACATAACACAATCTCTTTGTTACACGATGTTTATTGAACGTAAGCCATGGTCAATGGTCATCTTACCTATGTTCAATGCTTTCTCAATCCCGAATGTATTAATAATACAAATGACATTGATCCAATCAATTCATTTGAGCATGGCCATGCATTTCATCAATGGCGGACCACCGCAACTACATCTACATCGGTCTAGGGACCACCTCTTTGCTTGGGCTCACCCATGGCGGACCACCGCAACTACATAAAAAAAAAATCGCCTACACAGGGGGCGCCTTCTCCTTATTTAAGTCTGCTTTATTGAGTCTCTTCTTTTTATCGAGTCTTTATTTCTCTTGTCGATGTCCTCGGCGGTTGTCTTTCTTTCTTCGACGCGTTTTGATTTGCAATCCACGTCGTCGAGGGGATCTATAGACACCCCGCCTTGGACCTCTCGCTCCGATTGCATACATAATATTTTTATTTAACTTATTTTTGTTGATTTCTGTTACTTCTGTTATGTTCCTAACTGATTCCGTTAGTTTTGGGCTAAACTGCATAACAGAGTTAAATTTTAGGGTCATTCTGTCATTCTGTCATTTTTACCCGCGGGCGCCTTGTCGCGACCCGAAAACCCGTCTCTATTTTATTAATAAATAATTAATTGTTTATTTATTTATTTGATTATTTATTTATGTGCGCATTTTATATCTCATAATATTAATTTGTGTCTAGCATTAATTGGTTGATATTGTGTTAAGTGTGAAGTAGGGGATTAATTGGTAGAAGGGTTATTTGGGTTTTAATTGTACTAGGTAGATGAGGAGGGGGTCTTAGTGTAACTTTTTAAATAATCATCTCCTACTCCCTCCCTACTTCCCCTTCTCCCTCACTCTTCCTCACCTCACACACTGCACATCTCTCTCTCTCTTTCCATGGAAAAGGTAAGAAATTTCCCCTCCCTTCTTCCTTCATTTTAGTCTTCTTCCTCTCATCTTTTCTTGGTACTCATTTTATGAAATGTGTTTAGATCGTCGATAGGATCGTCTAGAGCCAAGAATATTTGAATTCCGTCATCTTTCATAAAGTTCAAGTAAGTTTACAATCAGAATCAAGCAAGTCCATCCCATGCGCCAACTCCGGATGCTGCGCCAGAAGTGACGACTCCTGATGCGCAAACACCTCCTCCTGCGCATGATGTTTCTCCACTTCAGTAAATCATTTTTGATGACCTTAATGCTGGAGCAAATGAAGTACCCATTGAAGATCTTCGTATTCCTACCACTCAACCTAACTTAGCCCCTGAGGTTCGTGAAGTTAGAGATCATCCAACTTCAAATATCATTGGTGATCTCAATGTAGGGGTTCGTACTAGGAAAGCATCAAACTTTGATGATGAGTATCACTCTTTTATCTCCCAAATCGAACCAAAGAAGATTGATGATGCGCTCGAAGATTCAAGCTGGGTTACTGCTATGCAAGAAGAGCTTAACCAATTTGAGCGCTGCAAAGTTTGGACTTTAGTACCCAGACCTCATGATCAAGGCGTTATTGGTACAAAATGGGTATTTAGAAACAAGATGGATGAGAACGGAAGAATCACCAGGAACAAAGCAAGGTTGGTTGCGCAAGGCTACAGGCAAGAGGAAGGAATCGACTATGATGAAACTTTTGCGCCTGTAGCAAGACTAGAAGCTATCAGAATTTTCTTAGCATATGCCTCTCACAAGAAATTCAAGCTTTATCAAATGGATGTGAAGAGCGCATTTCTCAACGGTGAACTCCAAGAGACGGTCTACGTAGCTCAACCTCCTGGATTTGAAGATAGCAGATTTCCAAATCACGTCTTCAAGCTTCAGAAAGCTTTGTATGGACTTAAGCAAGCTCCAAGAGCATGGTACGATACTCTATCAAAATTCCTGCTAGTAAAAGGCTTCAAGCGTGGTAAAATCGATACAACTCTTTTTATTGCTAAGTATAATGATCATTCTTTACTTGTTCAAATTTATGTCGATGATATTATATTTGGTTCTACTAATGAGTTACTTTGTAAGTGCTTTGAGAAACTCATGAAAAGCAAGTTTGAGATGAGCATGATAGGAGAACTCACATTTTTCCTCGGACTTCAAATCAAACAATTAAATGATGGCATCTTCATAAATCAAGCCAAGTACACAAGGGACTTAATCAAGAAATTTGGACTTGAGAATGCTAAAGCATACGACACTCCAATGGCTACGGGCAATAAGCTTGATAAAGAGTTAAAAGGTAAGAAAGTTGATCAAACTTTATATCGAGGTATGATTGGCTCTCTACTCTACCTTACTGAAAGTAGGCCAGATATTATGTTTAGTGTTTGTGTCTGTACGCGCTATCAAGCGGACCCTAGAGAAGCGCACTTAACTGCTGTTAAACGCATTATTCGTTATCTTTCTGGAACTATTAACCTTGGACTTTGGTACACCAAATATTCGAATTTCGATTTGCTAGGTTATTCAGATGCAGATTACGCAGCATGCACAATTGACAGGAAGAGCACAAGTGGAACTTGTCATTTCCTTGGAAATCGACTTGTTGCGTGGGCAAGGAAGAAACAAGCTGCTGTGTCCATATCCATTACAGAAGCCGAATACATTGCTGCTGGAAGCTGCTGCTGCCAAATCCTATGGATGAAGCAACAACTAGTGGATTATGGAATTAATGAAGGAAATTGCCCAATTTTCTGTGACAATATGTCCACCATATGTCACGCCCCCAATATTCTGCTCCTAATTAAATCTTATTTGGGCATGAATGATGTCCACATGACATCACAACTCTCAAAACTTGTGAAAAAAAACTTTTCTTTAATCGACATGACCACAACTAAGAGTCACACAACTCTTGAAACAGACACCGAACCATGACAACAACTACAATAACAACAAGAGTTTTAAGAACTCTTGTACCACCAAATATAACTCCTTACATTTTTACTATGAGTTTACCAAATTAATACAACACTGAGGCATACATATGGCCCCAATACAACTCATGTATATAGTAATTGGTTCTACAACAATATAGGTCATAGCCCTTAAAGTACTACCCAAATTTGGCCCCTTCTATCCTCACTTGATATATTTGTCTTCTATAGCTAGACACGTCCTGTTTCAATATTGAAACAAATAAGAGTGAGTATAACTCAGTAAGAAATTCCTACATCATATACTATGCGGAAGCATTTAAGTATAGTAAACTATACAACAGTTTGTAACATGACAGTCTATATATTGAATCAAAGAAATGTGAAACTCATATATAATAAGCAGTACCACCATTGTAGTCACATCCACTTCCTCATTTCCAATTTCCTGGCAATACAATCCATTTCTCTTTTTGGACAAATATATATACCACTCGACTCTCATATCCATATATAGTGAATCACACGTTGGATTCGTGTTCGGTATTTATACTCGTACCCATATAATGAATCCCGCATTGGATTCGTGTTCGGTATTCATATTCGTATATATATAATAGCTCCCGATATTTCTAGGAGTATAACTCGTATGATGGTGTAGGTTCCATCACTTTATGTGATATATAGTGAATCCCACATTGGATTCGTGTTCGGTATTTATTCTATGTATATACATACATCAGTAACATACATATATACAATTCCTCTTAACCATGGTAAGAATACCCAAATCAAGATGGTGCATATTCTTTCATTTTAAACAACAACAATTGATACTTGAAATTTCATTACAACTTTAAAGTATACTATCTCATCACTTTAAAGTACTTTTTATCCCATTGTGGTAACAATTTAACCAAAATCTTAACTCCTATCATTACTTAAATGATTTGATAAATAATGTTTCACAACCGTACACATTTTAAGACATTCACACCTATACTTTTATAAGGGCCACCTTGTATCTAATCCTTAAAGAGGATATACTTATTTACTATTAATACTCATAATATCACTACTTTCACATTTAGACAAGACGCAATTATAATGGTTACATAAGTAACCATTAAGCACTTACAAGTCATGCTACATCATGTGTTATACTTATACCATAAGCACAAAGTAACAATTACTTTTCAAACCCAATTCATGTATTTGTTCCCTTCATGACACGATTCCACATTTTAACTAGAACTATAACACTTAGAAACCATTCCCATGTGATTTATAGGTTTTACCTATGAATAGTACTCATCATTTTCTAAAGAAAAGCATCCAAGTGAAACAATTACACTAGTATGTGTACTCTTATGTACAATTCATTACTTCCTTTCATTCCATACTCCCCATATATTATTTTTATCTCACTATCATTTAATACCACCATAGGTATCTATAACTTATATCATCATGAAAACAAACCCATACAAGCCACAATTATAGAAATTATAGCCTCTTTATAGTAACAATATCATGAAAACATGATATAAAATGGTGAATTAGGAATTCTTACCTGGTGGAGATATTTTCCACCAATTAAACTCCAAGCAATTGAGGTCCCTAGACTCCCTTCCTGATTCTATTGATGAAGAAATCTTTAGGAAATTTTTGAGGTTTAGGTCTTCAATACCTTGTTATCTCCTATTGAGGTTGTATATCCATTAAATGAATTTCATATAGCATTACTAAATATAACAAAGGCAAGGCAGTCAACATCAAAATATCTACTTGCCAATGTGTGAATCAAAGGTTATACATTCTCTAGCTATATGGCATCTAAAACCAACATCCTCATTTCTAATGTATATAATCAAGTTCAAAAATTAGTTCCATAAGATCCAGCTCAGAAGAAGAGTCGAGATGGACTCAAGAATCGAACAATTTCGTGTCTGAATGAATTAGTTAGAATTATTATTCTTCTTAGGGCCGTCTTGAATACAAAAATGGTGTGCCGCCACCAAAAACAAAATTCTGATGAAAACTGAATATGAATTTGAAAATGAAACCCAATCCATTGAAAAGATCACGAAAAACCCCCGGCAAGGTTAGGGTCAAGAATCACCTCATTCCGACTTTATATGAGCTAGTTATGGTTTATAATGCTTAGAAGAATTCAAAACAATTATTAAGTAGTAAATTGTTTTCAAAAATAAGAAATTCTGCATTGATATGTACATTGTTAGGTCCTGTAATCACTTTCATCAGAAAGATCTCGAAAAAAATAGTCAGATTAGGCTAAAAAATCACTTCATTTCGAGTTATGTACCATTCAAGTCGAGAGATCCTTTTTCTTAAAATCTGCAGGGGCTGTTTTGAAAATAAAAGATTATGAGTGACTGAATCTGGAATTTCGGAAATTTCTTGAATATCCTATGGAAACAAACCCGTTTCTCGTCAATAGGTGGTTTTTTGAGAGAGAATCTTCTCAAATTGAGTTAACTCAGTTTGCCCATACTGAGTTTATAACCTAAGTAGAGTTGATTAAAGGTTTAGCAAATAAAATTATTGAAATTCTACAAATAAAGAATTTAGGGTATACCTTACGAAATCATGAAACTTGTAATCATCTCAACTCAAGTTGAGAACCCAGCAACTATTTTGCATCTTTTATTCCCAAATTCCCTTGCTAGCTTTACCCACTCGTACACATATATGAAAAGCACTCACACAAAATCACTAAATTTTAATTCCTCACCTTAATTTGATTTCTTCTCTCTCCATGTATTGTATACTCTCCGATGAAGTCAAGAATAGAAATAGAAAGAGATAAGATCTTTCTTTTCGTTCCTTTCTCTGTCTTTCTCTACTCTCTCCTTCTCTGATGCATAGTTGGAGAGTAATGTTTGCAATATGAGTTGGCAAACCAAGTGTAGGTGAACTGGAGAATGATTCATGTATTTAAGGGAAAACATTCCAAAAGTTGGACACCTCCACCTCAACATGTAATAGTGTCAAACATTTAAAAGTGGAACCTACACCCAATTCTTATCTTGTCCCAAGTCCGATTCATTCACATGCTAAAATGGGAATTCTTTTCTTTATTTATTTTTTTAATCAAACCTATACTCCCTTCCTCCCAGAGTCAAAGTCCTGCTTTTTATTTTGGTACGTCCCAAAATAACAATCATTTTAATATTACCATTTTCACAGAATTTTCCATTAATTAAATAATTATATTTAATCTAAACAAATGCTTTAAGTTTATATTAAGAATTTAACTCAAATTAATGCACACACATAATAATCGTCAAGTATATATACATGAAATATGGATCGAGTGACTAGGGTGTCACACCATAGCAGTCTCCAACAATCCTGTCATGCATTCAAAGACAAAGTACATCGACATCAAATATCATTTTCTCAAGGACCACGTGGAAAAGGAAATATACACTTAAAGCACATGGGCACAGATAATCAAATTGCTGATATCCTCACAAAGGCTCTTGACGGAAAGAGATTTGTCTTCTTGAGAGGAGAAATGGGTATGCTTGAACTCAGCTAATTTGTCCATATAATTTGTTAATACTAATGTTTTTGTGTTTGCTTGATAAGTTCTTAAAGGTTAAGATTTCATGCATCTGCGCACCTACTGCGCAGTAAGTTAATGCGCATGAAAAATTAAGTTGAGATTTAAAGAATCTCTGCACAATATTCGCTCTGCGCAAAACGACATGCGCACTTCTAAGTGGACCGCAGGTAAGTGTTCTATTCATTAGATTTTGCACATAGGTCCTTGACTGAAAAGTCAACGCTTAGTCACAAGGGTACTTGTGTAATTTAAATTTTCTCGTGCCTTTATTTTTTTTTTTTGAATTTTCTTGGGAAATTACCTTTTTACCCCTGCGCATGTCCCATTTTCATTTAATGCAAACTGCGATTAATGACAGCGCACCTTTCGAATGTATGCTCACCATTTAATGAGGAAGGTGATGCGACAGCCGTCAGCTTCTCTTCGCTGACACACGCGCGCGCAAAGACTGCGCACGCGCGTCCTTCATTCGGCCACGCCACCCTGCTAACGTGTGCCCGTCCTTTCACTGACTCAGCATTTATGAGGAAGTTGACTCGACAGTGACCGGCTTAGGACTTCACACTCACGCGCGCGCTAGGCCTACGCACGCGCGCATCCGGTTGGGCCACGTCATCGCAGCACGTGCCCCACTTCGCTTTTCACCAAACTGTCCTTGCGCTGACGTCACTAATTTTTCCCTTTTCGACTTATAACCGTCTGCAACCTCTCCCTTCTTTCTCTTCTAGCTTTCTATCTTTCACCAAACCTTCATTTCTCTCTCTACTTACCAACTTCCAAAGATTTCCTCTTCTTCTCTCTTTGACCTTCAACTTCTCCAGATTTCATCTTCCCAAAACTTCCTTTTTCATCTACATCCCTTTCTATAACAATGGCCCCCAAGAAGACTTCCAAGAAAATGCCCGAAATCATTCTTTCTTCTTCATCTGAGGACGCTTCTTCCTCCTCTCGGTCTGGATCTCATCAAGAACAACAACCTCCCAAGCCCACTGTCGAAGATATGAATCCCTTCTATTTCATTTGTGGATGGGAAGTCAATCCGCAAGATCTTAACCAGGATGCTGTTGGGCACAGATTGATAAGGCATCTGCGATCCTCTGGAATTCTTCCTTTCTTCACTTTGGATCAGCCATTCTACGTGTCTTCTCTTGTCGATGAATTCTTCGAGACTGCGCGTGTTGTTCCTGCCAAGCACAAGGGTGAGAGCACTGAGATCATTATGGCGGTGGTGCAGAATTGCGAAATCTTGGTACACCCAAACCACATCCGCAGACTTTGCGACTTCGATGTTGGTGATGCGCCAGAGACTTTTGATACTGCGCGGAAAGATAGATTGGCGATGAAGTTAGTTGGCGAGCCCACTCTTGTCAAGCGATGGTCTGTGCATGATCGCAAAGAATTTGGTGAGGTGATGTATCACCTGTGCACCTTGATTGGCGATTCCCTGAACTGCAAGAATGGGAACAAGAGAAAATTTATTTCCAAGCAATGGGAATATTGCTCCGCCATCTACTTAAAGGAAAAGCTGGATTGGCCCCAGATCATCTGGAATGAGATCACCAAGGCAATGACAAGCTATGATATGCGCCTCAACGCGTCAAAACCTAAGTATCGGACGCACTGTCGCCTGCTATCCAAGCTCCTGCTCCAATACACTGAATTAAATGACTTTGTAAAGAAGGAGCCTATTCTAAAGCAGTCCTGTGCTTCAAAGTTCTAATCTCGAGCGCAGCTTCATCTGCTGCGCGATGAGATTGGCGATGCGGACTACTATAGAATCTGGAGATCAGATGATGATCCCAACAGGGAACCTTGGTTGGGAAATTTACCCAATGAAGGCAAGGCCAAGGGCACAGAAGGCCCAAGTGCTGCGCAGGAAACGGCTGATGAAGCCTCTAAGCGCAAGGGCAAGGGCATTGCTGAGCCCAAGTCAAAGAAGCACAAGGATGTTCCCAACGTCCAATCCACCGCAGGCATTAAGATCAGAGAGCCTTCCCCTGCTGCTCCAAAGCCTCCCTCCAAGAAGCGCAAGGCTGATGCGCCTGTGCCCTCCCCGAAGAAGACCAAGACTTCCAAGAGTGCCTTCCAACGTATTCCTCCTTTTGCGCATGACTCTGAGTCGCGCATGGATCACACTGGTGATTCTGAAGATGCTGTGATTCAGGGGGAGACTCATCCCAAGGCCCCAGCTGTGCAAGACCCTAATGTTGCACCCGCGCCTCCTGCTGATGCCCCTCTTTCTTCTCCTCGGCACAAGAAGAAGGTGCGTAGTAGCGCAAAGGGCTCCAAAAAGCGCCATACTCCTTCTCCTCCAAGCTCTCCTCGAGAACCAACATCCAGCGCATTTCAGCGCGTTAATATCCCTGTTGGCAATACTCACAGGGTTACCTCTGTTCTGGATGAAGGCATGGACATTGAGCCTGAGGCTGAGAAGGATGATGTTGATGAAGTAGATCAGACTGTTAGTAGTGATGGTGCAGCTCCTCCTGAGCCTACTGCTGTGCCCACTGTCCAACCTGACTTTGTTGTGCCAGAGATTCCAGCGCCTCCTCCTGCTGCTGATCCTATCCCTGAAGATTCTACTAAGGATGGTGCCACTGCCTCTGAAAGCAGTGAACATTCTTCTGCGCATAGATCTCCTGCGCATCTATCTCCTCCGCTCCAGTCCCCTCTTGATCCCATATCAACCACCTCTCCTCCCAAGACAACAGAGCAACCGCCTCCTGCTACCTCAACGGTTCCTGCGGTATCTACCTCGTCTCTCTCCTTCTCAAATGAGTTGCGCCAGATCTTATAAGCCTTGAATTCTATTCAAGTGAATCAAGTTGCTGCGCAGTCTCAGATGGCTCAACTCATCACTAAGCAAACCGCTATTCAAGATCAACTTGATGCGCATCGATTGGAGATTGCTGCCATTAAGGGGGAGAATGCATCAAAGGCAAGTCTCTCTGCCGGCCCCTCTGCGCAGCGAGTCCCTGATGACTTAGATAATATGGTCCTGGACTCACTGAAGTCAATAGCTGGGATACTTGAAAATATGTGCACCTATGAAGCTATTGATGATGGGTTCAAGAAAATTCTGAGGAAGCTGCGCAAGAACTTATCAGATGGCTTATATGAGGGGTTTGCCAGTTTGGAAGCGCAGTTAGTAGAGAAGATTGCGCAAGGTGGACATGCGCAAGCTAGTACGCTCAACATGGAAAGTGTCAGGGAGTGCATAACTCAAGCTATGACTGACATTGCTGATGGGTTCAACGCAAGGATGGATCAAGCAATGTTTGACATTCAAGCTAGCGTGAACACCCAGCGCCTATACACTGACACTCGCCTTGAAGCTACGCAGGCCACCATCATCGACACCATCAATGTTGCTGAGCAGTCATATTTCAACCAGATGACTGGGCATCAGATGGCCTACGCAGCAAACTTCCGAGAGCTGCAAGCAGACAACATGGATGTGCGCAGAGGGATCACAGTTTATGTTGAAGAAGTTGTTGCGTTCAAAGACAAGTTTCAAGCGCTCAAAGTTGAGCTTATGAACAAGTTCAACAGCCTACAGAATGAGCTGCGCGAAGCCCTGCACCGGATCAACATAGATTAGGCTCTATGTAATTTTTACTTTTGCGCAAGGTATATTCCTTTTTGTGCGCATTTTGTCGTTTTTATTATTCAAACTTGTAATTCTCAACTCTTAACAGTCCAAGTTTTAATGGGAAAAATCACATCATTAGTTTCCAAAACCTTGTTCAATTCAAACTATTCGTTTGTGGAACAATGAATGTTTTATTCCACCTCATGCGCATATTGTTAACTGCTCACATTTTCTACGCATAATGTTTAAACATTTAGTTTAAACGCATACTTAAACTAAAGCTCATATCATTTGTATGCGCTGCATGTTATTTCTGTCTTTCCCATACTGTAAGTTAATCTTTTGGATAGACTAGAAATCTATAGCATAGGCTAGTGTGTGCATTGACTTGAGGCATGATTTACCATTTTCATTTTTATGGACATGTTATTATCAAGTACAATGAATTTCCTTTGTTATAGTAGGTAATGGCATCAATCATTTAGGGGGAGATTGTTGGGTATGCTTATCTCTTAACCCTCCTAATTATGTTAGAATTGATTGATACCATCACCTAAGAATATTCTATGGGTTTTAGGACCCTATGTAAGAAGTTTTATAACTTCATTTTTTTAGCTTAGTCCATTTTATAGTATAGGCTTAGAATACAGGACTTGGAGCGAAAAGGAATGAAGATCTAAGCAAGACTGTGGTCACTGCGCAGGACTTCTCTGTGCAGGACACCACTGCGTAGGTCTCTCCTGCGCAGCATCCTACCTTGCTCAGCTTTCGATACATTCAGATCACCTAACTTGGAAGACGCTTAGAAGATGCACGCTTATTAAAGTGCTGAGGTGTGCAGAAACGACAAATTTGCACACTCAACATATCCAACGGTGGAGATGCGCTCAGATGAAGCAATTCAAATAAATACAGCTGTCAACCTTCTAGAAGAAGCTTTTGTATTTGGTCTTCATGCTCAGTCTCCAACGGCTCAAAGATCCCTGCGCACCAATCATATTATGCCAGGTCATCAACTTTGATCAGAGCCCCAACGGCTATAAAGGACACCTGCGCACCAATCATATTGTGCCAGCTCATCGTCCTTGCTCAGAGCACCAACGGCTAGTTTTAAGCTCTCTGCTATAAATAGCATGCTCATCTTCATTTCCAAGTTGCTAGAGTTTGTGCTTTCATAAGTATCCTTGAAGTTAAGAAGATTGCTGCTAATATTCCCATATTCAAGATCAACCTTCAAATCTTCATACCTTCAAACTCCTGCCCAGATCCTAAGCCTTATATCACCAGAATTCTTCGTGCTCTTCATCTCATAGATTCATAGAGCCCAGAATTTCTGTCACACACACACCTCTTGAAGCTTCGATCATTTAGATCTTACTTCTTGAGATACACCGGTTTAGTCTAGGATTTTCTCTTCATAGATTAGATTTTGATTTGAGTTTTGATTCTTTGTAATCTTGTAAAAGCTCCTCACATCAATATAAATCTCATTAGAAAATCCAAGACTAACCATCTTGGTAGAGGACGTAGATCTTTCATCGATCGAACCTCTCCAAATAGCTTGTTCTCTATTCTTACTGCTTATTTCATGCTTACATTATATCTTAATAGCTGCTTTGTTTGATCTTATCATATTGCTATCTGCTACTGTTTGTTTACTGCTTATTGCCTTAGAACATTTTAACCAACTCTTTAGCCAAATCTTAGCGCGTGCGTTCTTACCTTCTGCGCAGTATACCCTGCGCAGTAGCTGTTTAAATTTCCGCTGTGCATTTCACACTCTCTCTGCGCGCTATACTTAGCTTATTTGAGAACTGTGCGCATAAGCCACTGCTTTGCAAAAGGGTTTGAAAAGAATTTTTAAAACGCTATTCACCCCCCCCCCTCTAGCATTTTTCATACCCTTTTTGCCCCTTTGGGACCAACATGGGCCGTCTTCGATGTTCTGAGGGCGTGAAGCCGTTCTTCTCCTCCGTCCATAGTTCTGGGTAACTTCCGGTGGAGGTCCTCTGGAGCGCGTATGCATTCCGCCTCCTTGAGGTGGAGGCGGAGGAGGGAGCCCTTGATTCAAAGCAGCATTATTGGCCACGGTAGGCGGTGGCGGATTAAGATTAGCATTAGGCGTAACACTTGCCTGTGCACCATCGGTCAGATTTCCAGACATGAGGAAATTGTGGTTTATCCGGGCAAAAAGTTATCTGATCGGACGTTTCCCGGCAATGGAACCAAATTGATGCTTCCAAAAACGTACCGGATTAGTCCTTCGTGTAGCGGTTCGGATAAATCCAGCAATGAGAACTTTCCTCGTTCGGATATACACACAATGAGCAAACGTAAACTACGTCAGGGCTTCACCGGCGAAGGCCCTCCGGCGTGAGAATAAGAATACGGATTGTGTATGAAAATAGAGAAATCAATTGACTATAATTAAGAGCCAAAAGAGTTCATTACCCGTTTCCTGTATGGAGGACCTGTTTATATAGGCGTGGGTGAATGAGTCCTGACTTGTTAGAAAAGCCAGGGAGCCCATGTTGATGTATGACTCGTACTCTGATGAGAGAGAGTCATGATAAGGATGAAATGATATCCTGTTTGTATTGCGGTAGAGATCTCCTTGTTTAGATAAGGATTCCCGATATTTGTGTTGTAATTGAACTCTGAGAGTAGTCTCCCGTTGATACAAGGGATGTAACATTTCTGATGGGAGTCGGTCCGTCATCCAGCTCGGCTCGTCATATAGGCCGACTGGGGATTAGGCTCTTAGATCTCGGCCTAGACAGGGCCCGCCTGCTCGGTTCAGATCTGTCGGCCTTTAATGTGGGCTTCTAGAATATGGGCCTTCATGTGTGGTATGGGCCCAAAGTGCATGGAACCCAATGACCAAGTCGGGTCATGTCGTTCAGTCTATTAAACTATTAATATTGGTATTCATTATGCTGGGTCTTATTAATGACATAAAGAGAAATCGAGAAAGGGGTCTTTTGGGGATTTATAATATTTATATTTGTGACAATTAAAATTGGAGCTAATGTACCTAGCCAATATATAGTCTAGGTTAGAGTTTTGGAGGGAAACTGAAATAGTAACGGGCTCTAATGACTTGAGCCTTTATATATATATATATAGATATAGATATATAGATATATATATATGCTATTTTGGGAAGTGTCAAGTGAGCTGAGACAGCCTAAAATGGAAATAAGTGTCAAGTAAGCTGGGACGGAGGGAGTATATGGCAAACGAGACTAATATAGTGGGGCAAAATTATGTATTTAAAATTTAATTCAAATTACAAATAAAAAGTACAATAAAGTACAACGATCCTCAAAATCATTTTGAAAAAAAAACATCAGTGATGTAATTTTCTCATCAACATTTTTTATAGTTCAAGCCAAAAAGAATAAAAATTAGAAAATATCGTTTCCATCTCAAAATAAATGTCACATAATTTATTTTAGTATCTTCCAAAATAAATATTACATTTATAAATAAAAAATAGAATAATACAATTTTACTGTTATAGTAGAATAAATTTATAAAAGTGTTGAGTAAGCCAACTGCCATAATTAATTTTTGAGACAGGAGGGAGTATTGTTTAGCAACAAAACTAGAAGGGTTAATTGCAATTTGGTTCCTGACTTTTTCAAAAATTTGCAATGTTGATGCTGTGTTTTCAATTTCGTCAATTGGTATACTCACTTTGTCATTTTGTTGCAATCTGACTACAAAAGTAACTGTGTGTTAGTTTTTTAACAGATTTTATGTCGTACGACTAGCACATGACGATTTAAGATGTTTGTGAAGCTATACATATCCGATTGGTATGATTCTTTTTTTAAACAGAAGATAATATTTAAATCTACAACATATATTTTTTGACAATTTTTTTGGTGAACTAATTTTATTCTATTAATTTGTAATTTAAATAAATAAAAATATTTAAAAAGTAGAGGACATGGGAAAAATAATCTGAAAAAATTACTACTTTCCACCATGATATACCTTATTTCCTAATGTTTGCTTTCTTCTACCCTCCGCCATGTTCCCGCATCACCCCTTCCACATACACTCTTCCCTCGATTCATCATTTTCTTCCTCTCCCTTTTTTTCTATCAAATATTTTTATGAACTGATAATCTACATATAAAATTTACTTCATATGAAACATATTTGGGGCTAACACATTTTTTTAGATTATTATATCACATGTTTTTTTAAAAAAAATATTTAAAATTAAGATTTAATATAAAATAATCAAATCACCCGAAAAATTGCTAAAAAATATATGTTGTAAATTTAAATATTAGTTTCGATTTAAAAAAAAAACAATCATATCAATCGGATATGTGTAGCTCCAAAAATAAATTAAAACGTCCCTTAAAACGTCATGTGCTAGTCACATGGTATAAAATCTGTTAGAAAACTAACACTTAGTTACTTTTGTAATTGGATTGCAACAAAATGACAAAGTGAGTATACAAATTGGCGAAATTGAAAAGACAGCATCAACATTGCAAATTTTGGACAAAGTCAGGAACCAAATTGCAATTAACCCAAAATAGAATAATACAATTTTACTGTTATATCCTCCACACACTACTTTCTTGACTCAAATTTGCTTTGGTTTCTTAATAAGCGTGTAAAGTCAAACTAAGAACCTTAAACCGGGACGGAGGGAGTACCATTTTTCACTTAATGTGTTTAACATAGAACATTAACATTCTTTTTCGGCCATGGACCCTAGGCCCCTGAGCTCAGATAGAAAGACATTTTAGGAAATTTGAGATCCCTGGTTCCTAATACACCCCTTGCCTACACAATGACCTTTCTGCCTCACCTATGCCACGTCCCAGCCCGCGCACACGCCATCTCAATGCCACATCATCCTAGTCAGCTCTTATAACTGACACATAATTAACATATAAGAGAAAAAAACTCGTTTTTTTTTTCATTTTGTTTAGAAAAATAAATAATATTATTTAGTCAAATTTGGTCAAACAACAGTCAAATCCTTATAACTGACACATAATTAACATATAAGAGACAAAAAAATCACTTTTTCATTATCTTTAGAAAAAAATAATAATATTTGGTCAAATTTGATCAAACAACAGTCAAACTCTTATAACTGACACATAATCTATACTCCCTCCATCCCAGAGTAAGAGTCCTACTTTCTATTTTGGTACGTCCCAGAGTAAGAGTCATATTCCTAAAATGGCAAAGAATCTTTATTATTCACCCCACTCATTCTCTCTCATATTTTACTTTTATGCTCACAACAACAATCAATTCACTATTCTCTCCCACTCATTCTCTCTCCTACTTTACTTTAACACTCACAACATTTACTTCACTTCCAATATTTATTAATAAGCGTGCAAATGAGGGGTATGACTCTTACTCCGGGACGGAGGGAGTATACAAGAGTAAAAAAAATTCATTTTTTTCATTTTTTTTTAGAAAAATAAATAATACTCCCTCCGTCTCAAAATAGATGTCGCTTTGAAGTGTTTCACACATATTAAGAAATACTATTAATGCATGTGAAAAAGTCTCAAATACCCCTATAATAATTCAACTACATGGGTAATTAAATGGTTAGGTAAGAGATAGTTCACTATCATTATTAAGGGTATAATTGGTATTGAACAATAAAAAAAACTTTAAAAATAGTGAAACGACAAGTATTTTGAGATAAAAATTAACTCCCAAAACGACATCTATTTTGAGACGGGGAGAGTATTATTTGGTCAAACTCAGTCAAACAGCAGTCAAACACTTATAACTGACACATAATTAACATATACTCCCTCTGTCCCAGCACAAGTAGGACTTCTTTCCTTTTTAGGCCGTCCCAAAACAATTGAGGCAGCCCAAAATGGAAATGTTTTAATATATTTATATTCAACCAACCCCATCATTTAACTCCACTCATTCTCTCTCTTCATTTTTCACCACTCATTTTATTCAATCAACACCACTTTTTACCCCACTCATTCTCTCTCTTTATTTTCTACCACACATTCACTACTTTATCTTAATTATTGTGCCCACTCCTCTAGTCCTACTTGTGGTGGGACGGAGGGAGTAAGAGTAAAACAAAATCATTTTTTTTTTCATTTTTTAGAAAAATAATAATAATATTATATGGTCAAATTTAATCAAACGGCAGGTAGACTCTTATAACTGACACATAATTAACATATAAGTGTAAGAAAAATCGTTTTTGTAGAAAAATAAATAATATTATTTGGTCAAACTCGGTCAAACAGCAGTCAAACTCTTATAACTGACACATAATTAACATATAAGAGTAAAAAAATCATTTTTTTTATTTTTTTGAAAATAATAATAATATTATTTGGTCAAATTTGGTCAAATAACGGTCAAACTCTTATAACTGACACATAATTAACATATAAGACTCAAAAAAAATTCACTTTTTCATTTTTTTTTGAAAAACAATAATATTATTTGGTCAAATTTGGTCAAAATCGGTCAAACATCAGTCAAACTCTTATTATTAACACATAATTAACATATAAGAGTAATTTTTTTTCACTTTTTTCGTTGTTTTTTAGAGAAATAAATAATATTGCTCAAATTTAGTCAAACTCGGTCAAACATTAGTCAAACTCTTATTACTGACACATAATTAACATATAAGAGTCAAAAATTTCATTTTTTTTTTTTGTTTTTTAGAGAAATAAATAATATTATTTGACCAAATTTGGTCAAACTCGGTTAAACAGCAGTCAAACTCTTATAACTGACACATAATTAACATATAAGTGAAAAAAAAATCACCTTTTCTTTTTTTTTTTTTAGAAAAAAATAAATAATATTATTTGGTCTAATTTGGTCAAGCTTGGTCAAACAGCAGTCAAACTCTTATAACTGACATATAATCAACTTCTAAGAGTAAAAATATCATTGTTTTCATGTTTCTTTTAGAAAAAAATGTAATATTATGTCGTCAAATTGGGTCAAACAGTAGTCAAACTCTTATAACTGACACATAATTAACGTATAAAAGTTATAAAATTTCAATTTTTTATTTTTTTTTTGGAAAAATAAATAATATTATTTGGTCAAACTCGGTCAAACAGTAGTCAAACTCTTATAACTGACACATAAGACATCTCCACCTCTTATAATTAACAAATAAAAGTAAAAAAAAAAAAAAACTTTTTTCAATTTTTTTAAGGAAAGAAAGGTTAGTATTATTTGGTCAAATTCGTTTAAACTCTTATAACTAGTGTATAATACCAATTTTTCTCTTATAACTGAAGTATAAAAGCCATTTCTTCACATTTTTTTTCACAAATAAATTAAAATAATAAAATTTTATTAATGTTGACTTTCATATTTGGTCAAACAACAGTCAACTCTAATAACTGACACATAAGACCTGTCCACCTCTTATAATTAACATATAAGAGGAAAAAAGATTCACTTTTTTTCAATGTTTGAGAAAAAAAAGTTAATATTATCTTGTCAAACTTAGTCAAAGTCTTATTATTGACATATAAGATCAGTTGTTCTCTTATTATTGAATTATAAGAGTTATTTTTCATATTTTTATAATTTGACAAAACAAAAATAATAATTTTGTCACAACCCGAAAACCCGTCTCTATTTTCTAATAATAAATATTTAATTATTTAGTTATGACTTAATTAATTATTTGAATTATTTATTTAATTAATAAGTTATGTGTGCATTTTATGTGTTATAATAATTTATGCCTAGCATTTAATTGGTTAATTGTGCTAGTGTAGAGAGTTGGGTCTTAATTGTTGGTGGGGAGTTATTTGTTCTGGGTAGAGTAGGGGAGGGGTCCTACGTGTAACATTTCAAATTATTATTCAACTACTCCCTCTCTTCTCCCTCATCCTCACTCCATTCCCATCATACTCTCTCTCTCTCCTTGGTTATTGGGTAAGTTTTCTTCTCTCTCTTCTCTCTTCAATCTAGCTATCTTCCCCTCATTATCTCTCATTTCTCATAACTTGAAACATGTTTAGATCGTCGATAGAATCGTAGGAAGCTAAGAAATTTCGAGTTCCGTCACCTTTGAGAAATCCGGGTAAGTTGCTTTCCCCCATTTATATGCTAAAATTGTTCATCCCCATTTTGTATGATGATATATGAAGCTTTGAAGTGGTTATTTGATGATTTGTGAAGGTTTAGAATTTGTTTGGAATTTATTGTTATTTTGGGTGATTTTTGTGATAAATCAAATGGGGATTGAAATCTTGTTTGGGGTTAATAGATGGTGTTGTTTAGTTCCCTTACAAGCTTGTATAGCGTTTTGGTACATTACTACACTCATTGGAAGTGTTGATTTCGTTAATGCTTGAAATGGTTTGGAAAAAAATGGAAGAACCCAGCTGCTGATTCCGACCCAGAACCAGACCAGGCGCCCGCCGGGTTGATCCAGGCGCCCGCCTACCTAGCTTTTTCCTGTGGCCAGACCTTCTGGTCAATTGAGCGCCCGCCCGACCCCTACCAAGCGCCCGCCCGCCCCCTGTTTTGGAAATTTACCTTTTTGCTTGTTAAAACTAAGTGGCTTCCCTAGTTTAAATTTATTTGCTCAAATTAACTTAAGTTAACATCGTGGAACCCTTTATTAATTGGAATTGGTTCTTTTGTGAATAAATATGTTATGGAATTTGATTAAGTATCGTTTTGGGAATGTGGGTCATCTTTGATGTGTTGTTGGATTGGTTTACCCTTGTGGTGATTTAATTGGAAGGGTTCCCTACTTCGGAATCATGAGTTGTTTAATTAAGCTAATATTTATTACTTAGCTTTCATTTGAAAGTCCATCTGGTTATTTGTGTATCGAGTCAGGCAATGGATAATACTATAATGGCACAAGCCAAGTCCAGTATAGCATCGCCCATTGGTCCTTCTTTCCCCATCCAGATTGGCCTTGGATGGGATGAGCTAGCTCCTTTTGTGCGTATTCTAGCTAGACGTTTTGGAGCATGACTTTGTGGCATGGCTCCCGCCCTTTGTGGCACGTTACTTTGTTATTGGTTCCGGTACCGGGGGTATTCTCTTCAGCTTTTATGCTACCATGAAGATGTTGATTGGGTTGATTATTGAAGCTGCGCAGCGACCTTTATTTGGTTCTATCAGTTGGGAAACCTTGGCTATATATCCTTTGTTACTTGTTTATTTCCGCTGCTATCTGTTAATTGATAATGCTATGTGCTAAGTGATATTTATCATTGTTATTTGCTTATTGCATCATAGCATGTCATGTAGTTGCATTAGTGACTTATTGAGATTTATCTCACCCCCTTTCTTTTATCTTTGTTTTCCTTTAACCCCCCCCCCCCAGGAGGAAAGGATTAGACTCGCTGATCACGAGGAGGACGTCGCGAGGGTTGAGCTTTTTGGGCAAGTTGTTATTGGTGGGTTTACATTATATAAATGTGTAACCTTTTTGGGAATAGTTGTACCAAACTTGACGTCATTAGAATTTTGTATATTTTATTATTTTGGGTGTAAGCTTATGGAGCTTACACTAGTTTATATTTTGTTGTTCAAGTTGGATTTCAAAACTTTGGTTATCATCTTTTGGTATAAAAGGAAATTTTTATCTTCATTATTTTAGAGTTTATTGTTTAAGTCGACGTCCAGCTCGCGTACTCCGATCCCGCGGGGTCGGGGTCGCGACAGTTGGTATCGGAGCTGGTTTAGCTCTAAGTATAAGTCTAGGTGGACTAGTATGACCTAGGAGGGTAGTTGTGTTCGGAGTGAGTAACGGTTGATGTTTTATGCAGATAATTATTCACAATGGCTAGAAGAAGAACGGGTGAAAGTTCTAGTGGGGCTCAGAATCAGAATGATCTTCGGGAAGAGAACCGTGCTATGTTCCAAGGCATGTATGAGGCGGCCATGAAGGCAATTCATGACCAAGGGCCAAGAGAGGAGCATGTGGCACCTCCGCGATACGGGTTGGAACAATTTCTGAAATTAAAACCAAGGGAGTTCGATGGCGAGCCCGATGTGAAGAAGGCCGAACTATGGATTGAGTCTATGGAGAAAATTTATGATGTGTTTGGGTGCACGGACGAGGATAGGGTCCGGT
Organism: Campanula takesimana; assembly: GCA_026119855.1. Classification (NCBI taxonomy): domain Eukaryota; kingdom Viridiplantae; phylum Streptophyta; class Magnoliopsida; order Asterales; family Campanulaceae; genus Campanula; species Campanula takesimana. The sequence continues at coordinate 1,251,053 of JAOWBW010000265.1, read as the reverse complement.
TTGCGGCTTATAAATTGGTCGGGGCCTCGGAACACTGGTGGAAGACACTCAAAGCTAGTTGGGATGCCACTCTTGTCCCTTATTCTTGGGAATTGTTCGTACGGAAGTTCAAGGAGCATTTCATCCCTCAAGTTGACCAGAACCGTAAGGAGATCGAGTTTCTAAGCTTGGAGCAAGGCTTGTCAATGGTAGCGCAGTACTCGGCTAAGTTCACAGAATTAGCCCGTATTGTGACTATCTTGTGAGGACCGAAGAACAGAGAGCTATGAGATTCACCCGGGGTTTGAAGACTTCCATCCGGACTCAGCTTATAGCCCAACGGATTCAAACTTATCAGGATGCGGTGGATCGAGCCTACTTGATTGAGCAAGATATGGAGGAACATATGAAGAAGGTCGAGGTGACTAACACTAGCAAGCAGGGAGGGCAGAGCAAGCCACAATCCCGTTCAGATAACCGAGGTAATTTTGGGGACAATCTCAGTCCCGAGGGCAACCATCCCAAGGAACCCGGGCACTACTTCCGGGAACTAAGGGAACCAAAATAGGAGACTCTGTTCATATTGCCAAAGGGAAGGACACTCGGAGGACCGGTGTTGGAAGAAACAAGGGAAATGTATTAACTGTGGGCAGTTGGGGCATTTTGTGAAGGATTGCCGAGATTTAGAGGTCAACCGACTGGGGTAGGAGCTGGGGCTCCACAGGGTCAGAAAAGGGATGCTACGGGGAAGCCCAAGGTCCAAGGAAAAGTGTTTCAATGAATCAGCATCAGGCAGATGATCCCTCAGTGATTGGAGGTATTGTTTCTATATCTAGTGTGAGCGCACGTGCGTTAATAGATCCAGGATCATATCATTCTTACATATCTGTGCAATTTGCTTCTTTGCTAAATGCTGCATTTGAGTCCTTACCTTATGTGCTAGAGGTGTCGAACCCTATAGGAGAATGTTTGGTGACCGATAGAGTATTTCGTGCTTGTGATGTGCTTATATGTGGCCGTGTCTTGTGTGCGGACTTGGTAGTCCTTCCGATTCAAGACTTTGATGTTATTTTGGGTATGGATTGGTTGAGCAAGTTTCATGCTTCTGTTGATTGTCGTAAGAAAGTTGTTACTTTTTCTATTCCCAATATGCCTAAATTTGTTTTTGAGGCTATGCCTTTGGGTAGGAATATTCGTATCATTTCTTATGTGAAATCTAGGAGATTGTTGCATCGTGGTTGTGAGGGGTACTTGGCTAGTGTACTTGATACTAGGAAAGAATCCCCTAGCTTGGAGAGTGTTCGGGTAGTTAGAGAATTTCCCGATGTTTTCTCTTCTGAATATGATATGCCTCCCGATCGTGAGATAGAGTTTTGTATAGACCTTTTGCCGGGTACGACTCCGATTTCAAAGGCACCGTATAGGTTGGCTCCCGCAGAGTTGAAGGAACTAAAGGTTCAGTTGCAAGAGTTGCTTGATCGAGGGTTTATCCGCCAAGTGTTTCCCCGTGGGGAGCACCGGTTTTGTTTGTGCGGAAGAAAGACGGTTCTTTGAGATTGTGTATTGATTACCAAAAGTTGAATCGGGTTACAGTAAAGAACAAGTATCCTCTACCTCACATTGATGATTTATTTGATCAGCTTCAAGGGTCCGTGGTGTTCTCTAAACTTGATTTGAGGAGTGGGTACCATCAGTTGAAGATTCGATCGGAGGATATTCCGAAGACTGCCTTTCGCACCCGCTATGGTCATTACGAGTTCTTGGTTATGCCGTTTGGGTTGACTAACACGCCTGCCGTATTTATGGATTTGATGAACCGGGTTTTCCATCCTTATCTTGATTCGTTCGTGGTGGTCTTCATCGACGACATTCTTGTCTACTCTAAATCTCGAGAGGAGCATGAGCAACACTTGAGGACAGTTTTATCCATTCTTGCGAGGGAGCAGTTGTTTGCGAAGTTTAGTAAATGCGAATTTTGGCTCGAGAAGGTTTCATTTCTGGGTCATGTTATTTCTAAAGATGGGATTTCTGTGGATCCTTCAAAGATAGAAGCCATGGTGGATTGGAAGAGACCCGAGACAGTGACCGAGATCAGAAGTTTTCTAGGCTTAGCCGGGTATTACAAAAGGTTTATAGAAGGGTTTTCGAGGATTGCTACTCCGATGACTCAGTTGACCCGGAAGGATGTACCGTTTGTGTGGAGTGAAAAATGTCAAAACAGCTTTGATGAATTAAAGAAGAGATTAACTACGGCTCCTATTCTTGCGTTACCAAATGGAAATGACGACTTAGTGATTTAAAGTGATGCTTCGAAAGAGGGTTTGGGTTGTGTTTTGATGCATAATGGGAAAGTAATTGCTTATGCTTCGAGGAAGTTGACCCCTAGTGAACAGAATTACCCTACTCATGATATGGAGTTGGCTGCGATAGTCTTTGCGTTGCATAAGTGGAAGCATTACCTTTACGGAGCGAAGTTTGAGATTTTTACCGATCACAAGAGTTTGAAATACCTCTTCTCTCAAAAGGAATTGAACAACCAGCAGCGTCGATGGATGGAACTTTTGAAGGACTATGATTGTAAGATATCCTATCATCCCGGGAAAGCAAATGTTGTAGCCGATGCGATTAGTAGAAAGTCTTATATGGCATCAATGATGATTCGTGAATGGAAATTGCTAGAGGATGCTCGAGATTGGCGTCCCCAAGAGTCGAAACGTGGAGCTATTTTTGCGAACCTTAATGTATTTCCCACATTAATTCAACAAATAAAGGATACTCAGAAGGATGACCCAGAGTTGAAGAAGATTATGGATAATGCTCGGGATAGACAGTATGTGGACTTCCAGCTTGACTCCGAGGGAGTGTTGACTTACCGTAGCAGATTGTGTGTGCCGAATATCGGTGGGATTAAGCAGCGAGTTCTTGATGAGGGTCACAAATCCCGGTATACCATTCATCCCTGGAGTACGAAGATGTATCAGGATTTAAAACAACAATTTTGGTGGATTAACATGAAGAGGGAAATTACAGATTATGTATCGAAGTGTTTGACCTGTCAACAAGTTAAAGCAGAGCATCAGAGACCCGCAGGTCAACTTCAGCCTCTTGATATACCCGAGTTGAAGTGGGAACACATTACGATGGATTTTGTAACCGGACTACCCAAGACTCGAAGGAGGTTCAATGCAGTTTGGGTGATTGTGGACAGGTTGACTAAATCTTCTCATTTATAACCCATTGACATTTCCTATTCGATGGAGAAACTTGCGAATTTGTATATTCATGAGATTTTCAGATTACATGGTGTTCCAGTTAGTATTGTGTCAGACAGAGATCCCAGGTTTACATCCCAATTTTGGCAAGCGTTACCGAAGGCTTTGGGTACCGATTTGAGGTTTAGCACTGCATTTCATCCTCAGGCTGACGGTCAGTCTGAAAGAACCATTCAGATTCTCGAGGATATGTTACGGGCTTGCACAGTTGACTTTCCAGATTCAGGGGATACACATCTACCGCTTGCAGAGTTCGCCTACAATAATAGTTATCAGTCGAGTATACAGATGGCACCGTATGAGGCTTTGTATGGGAGGAAGTGTCGGTCACCTATTTGTTGGGACGAAGTTGGGGAAGCAAAACTTTGGGGTGTTGACATGGTTCAGGACTCGGTGGACAAGGTTAAAATTATTCAGGATCGATTCAAAACAGCCCAGAGTCGACAGAAGAGCTACGCCGATCATCGAAGACGAGATCTTAGTTTTCAGACCGGAGACTTCGTGTTCTTAAAGGTATCTCCGAAGGTGGGTATCCGAAGGTTCAGGAAGAAGGGTAAATTGGCTCCGAGGTTTGTTGGACCGTTTGAGATTTTGGGGAAAGTGGGACTTCTAGCATATCGGCTTGCGTTACCATCTTCTTTGGACCGGTTACAAAATGTTTTTCACGTTTCTATGCTTCGGAAGTATGTTCATGATCCATATCACGTTTTACCGAGGGTACCAGAGGATATAGAGCCTGATATGACCTACGAGGAACGACCGGTTTGAATCCTTGATTCTAAAGTCCAAGAGTTGAGAAGCAAAAGCATTTTGTTGGTTAGAGTTCTTTAGAGGAATCACAATGTTGAGGAATCGACTTGGGAACTTCGAGAGGAGATGGAGCGGAAATATCCGTGGCTTTTTAATTCGGGTAAGTTTCGTTAAAATTCGGGTCGAATTTTCTTTAAGGGAGAGTGAATGTCACGACCCGAAAACCCGTCTCTATTTTCTTAGTAATAAATGACTATTTCTTTTTTTAATTGCTTAATTATTTATTTAATTATTTATTTATTTAAATATTTATGTGTGCATTTTATGTTTCATGATATTAAATTGTGCCTAGCGTTATTTGGTTGATATTGTGTTAAGTGGGTAGTAGGGAATTATTGGCTAGAGGGGTTAATTGGGTTATTTGTTATTAGAGTGAGGGGGCCTAAGTGTAAGTTTTTAAATCTCTTTTACTAACTCCCTCCCTACTCTTCCTTCTCCCTCACTCTCTTCCTCACCCTACTCTCTCCCTGTGTATCTCTCTCTCTCTCTTCCAAGAAAGGTAAGAAATCTCTATCTCCTTCTTCCTCCATTTTAGTCATCTTCCTCCCTCTATTTCTTGGTGCTCATTTTATGAAATGTGTTTAGATCGTCGATAGGATCGCGTAGAACCAAAAATATTTGAATTCCGTCATCTTTGAGAAATTTCAAGTAAGTTGCTTTTCCCCCATTTTTATGCTAAAGTGTTCATTTCATGTTTATATAATGCTTTAGTTGATACATTTGATGTTTGATTGAGTTTGGGATTTATTTGGAATTTATTTTGGTTTTGGTTTAAAATGGTGATTGTTATGAATGTTGGGTTTGAATCTTGGTTTGGGGTTATATATGATGTTGATTAGGTCCCCTTTCAGCCTAGATGTTGTTTTTATTCATTGTTAAACTTGTGGAAAGAGTTGATTTTGAGCATTTAGGAAATGGGTGAAATTTGGGTTGAAAATGGTAGAACCCAGCTGCAAATTCCGACCAAGAACCAGACCAGGCGCCCGCCCGGGTTGATCCAGGCGCCCGCCTACCTAGCTTTTTCCTGCGGCCAAACCTTCTGGTCAAATGAGCGCCCTCCTGCCCCCTTCCAAGCGCCCGTCCGCCCCTCTGTTCTGGAAAATCTGTCTTTTTCTTGTTTAAGACTAAGCGGCTTCCTAGTTTAGGTTTTATTACCCTAATTAACCTAATTTAACATCGTGGAACACTTTATTAATTGGAATTGGTTCTCTTGTGAATAAATATGTTATGAAATTTGATTAAGTACCGTTTTGGGAATGTTAGACATCTTTGATGTGTTGTTTGGATTTGGTTTACCTTTGTGGTGATTTATTTGGAATGGTTCCCTACTTCGGAATCATGAGTTGTTTAATTAAGCTAATATTTATTACTTAGCTTTCATTTGAAAGTCCAGCTGGTTATTTGTGTATCGAGTCAGGCAATGGATAATACTATAATGGCACAAGCCAAGTCCAGTATAGCATCGCCCATTGGTCCTTCTTTCCCCATCCAGATTGGCCTTGGATGGGATGAGCTAGCTCCTTTTGTGAGTATTCTAGCTAGACGTTTTGGAGCATGACTTTGTGGCATGGCTCCCGCCCTTTGTGGCACGTTACTTTGTTATTGGTTCCGGTACCGGGGGTTTTCTCTTCAAGCTTTCATGCTACTATGAAGATGTTGATTGTTGATTATTGAAGCTGCGCAGCGACCTTTATTTGGTTATATCAGTTGGGAAACCTTGGCTAATATCCTTTGTTAATTGTTTATTTCCGCTGCTATCTGTTAATTGATAAATGCTATGTGCTAAGTGATATTTATCATTGTTATTTGCTTATTGCATCATAGCATGTCATGTAGTTGCATTAGTGACTTATTGAGATTTACCTCACCCCTTTCTTTTATCTTTGTTTTCCTTTAACCCCCCCCCAGGAGGAAAGGATTAGACTCGCTGATCACGAGGAGGACGTCGCGAGGGTTGAGCTTTTTGGGCAAGTTGTTATTGGTGGGTTTACATTATATAAATGTGTAACCTTTTTGGGAATAGTTGTACCAAACTTGACGTCATTAGAATTTGTATATTTTATTATTTTGGGTGTAAGCTTATGGAGCTTACACTAGTTTATATTTTGTTGTTCAAGTTGGATTTCAAAACTTTGGTTATCATCTTTTGGTATAAAAGGAAATTTTTATCTTCATTATTTTAGAGTTTATTGTTTAAGTCGACATCCAGCTCGCGTACTCCGGGCCCGCGGGGTCGGGGTCGCGACATTTGTGGCATTTCCGTCTTGGTCATATTAATGAGAAGAGTATCTCAAAACTCCATGGGGACGGAATTTTGGGTTCATGTGACCTTGAGTCATATGATACTTGTGAGTCGTGTCTTCTTGGAAAAATGACTAAGGCACCTTTTACCAAGTTAGGTGAAAGGGCGAACGACTTATTGGAGTTGATACATTCCGATGTATGCGGACCACTAAATAGTAATGCTAGGGGAGGATTTCAATACTTCATAACCTTCACTGATGACTATAGTAGATTTGGGTATGTTTACCTAATGAAACATAAAAGTGAAGAATTTGAGATATTTAGAATATTTCAAAATGAAGTTGAAAACCAACATGACAAAAGTATTAAAGCACTTCGATCGGATCGAGGTGGATAATACTTAAGTCAAGAATTTGATGATCATCTTAAGAATTGTGGAATAGTTTCACAATTGAATCCACCTGGAACACCACAATGGAATGGTGTGTCCGAGAGGAGGAATCGGACTTTTTTGGAAATGGTTCGATCAATGATGAGTAAAGTTGATCTTCCGATATCCTTTTGGGGTTATGCTCTAGAAACCGCTGCTTTCACACTAAATCGTGTTCCAAGTAAATCGGTTCAAAAGACTCCATATGAGATGTGGAACGGAAAGAAACCTAGTTTTTCATTCATAAAGATTTGGGGTTGTGAAGCTTTTGTCAAAAGACTTGTCTCAGAAAAACTTGTACACAAATCTGATAAATGTATTTTCGTGGGATATCCTAAGGAAACTAAAGGATATTACTTTTACAACCGAACGGACAACAAGGTGTTTGTTGCCCGAACTGGTGTCTTTCTAGAGAAAGAGTTTCTCTCCAAAGAAATCAGTAGGAGTAAAGTAAATCTTGAAGAGGTTCGAGACCCAAAAAATGACATAGAACTGATGGTGGAACAAGCACAAGTCCCACAAGAAGTTGTGGAGCCTGTTCAAGATGCACAAGTAACTCGCGGATCTGGTAGGTTACGATCCGAACCCGGGAGATATGGGTTTCTCGTAACGGATAGTAATGAGGTGGAGATCATTGAAGATTATGAACCGACCACCTACCAAGAGCCAATGTCTTCTCCTGATTCGGACAAATGACTTGGAGCCATGGAATCCGAATTGCAATCCATGCATGATAATCAAGTTTTGAACTTGATTGATGCACCCGAAGGTATAAAAACCATAGGATGAAATGGGTCTTCAAGAAGAAGACTGACATGGATGGGAAGATACATACTTACAAAGCTAGGCTTGTAGCGAAAGGTTATAGGCAAATTCATGGTATTGACTATGATGTAACCTTTTCACCTGTAGCAATGATCAAGTCTATAAAAATTTTGCTTGCCATTGCCGCATATCATGTCTATGAAATATGGCATATGGATGTCAAAACCGCTTTCCTGAATGGAAACCTGCAAGAGGATGTGTATATGACACAACCAGAGGGTTTTGAATAGAATTCTAAGGTATGCAAATTGCAGAAACAAGCTTCTAGGAGTTGGAATCTCCGTTTTGATGAATCAGTCAAAGAGTTTGGCTTCATCAAGAATGAAAACGAAAATCACTAGATGGTTGTAAAAGCGATTCTTAAGTACTTAAGAAGGACTAAAGATTCGTGTTTGATCTATGGAGGAATGGAAGATGATCTTGTTTTAAATGGTTACACGAATGCAAGCTTCCAAACCGACAGAGATGATAGTCGATCGCAATCGGGTTTTGTGTTTATGTTAAATGGTGGAGCTGTAAGATGGAAGAGTTCCAAGCAGAGTACAACCGTTGATTCTATAACTGAAGCTGAATATATTGCTGCATCGGATGCTGCAAAGGAAGCTGTTTGGATTAAGAAGTTCATTGGTGAATTAGAAGTAGTTCCTAGTATTGCTAATCCAATAGACCTTTATTGTGATAATAATGGTGCTATTGCTCAATAAAAGGAACCAAGGGCACATCAAAAATCCAAACACATAGTTAGGCGTTTCCATATCATTCGAGAAATCATGGATAGGGGAGACATAAATATATGCAGCGTACCAACTGATGATAACGTTGCGGACCCGCTAACAAAGGGACTTCCACAAGGTAAACATGATCATCATGTTAGGTCCATGGGTATTAGACACATGGGAGATTGGGCCTAGGGCAAGTGGGAGATTGTTAGTGTTGGTGCCCTAGGCACGTTTATTTAAACGTTGTTTGTAATAATCGTATTCATATTAATAAAGACATGTTTTGATTATTATTGTTGTTCATGTTTACTTATAATAATCTCCATCCCTAGTACGTGTGAAGCACTAGTATAAAGGCTAAATGATCATGGGATGATCATGTTGGATATATGGGTACTTGTTTGGAACAAGGTACTGGTCATGACCCGCAGTATGAGGTTTATGTCTTGATGTCATATATAGATCTCATGTTAGTTATGTCATTTGAATCCTTAGACATGAAGTTATTATAGTCTTCCGCTTGATGAACATTATGTTTGACATATTCAAACGCTACCTTTAACCAGAAAGTTATAAAGGGTATGATTGGCATAATCGAATTCACGTAGGGAAGAATAATAAGCAAAATGGATTTGTCCCTCTTCGGAGAGATGTCAAGCTTGGGCCCCTCGTAGGAATGATGTTGATGAAATGTTTGGCCAAACACAAGTGAATTGATTGGATCAATGTCATTTGGATTATCAACATATTCGATATCGAGAAAGTATTGAACAATGCAAGTTGACTTATTGACCATGACTTGTGTTCAATGACATCGTGGACAAATGGATTGTGACATGTTCTATAAAGGAATGCAAACTTGTATATAGTTACACTATTTGGTTAGGTATGACGGTTTGCTAGAACCTAATCATATCTTATGGATGATTGAACCCATTGCCAACATAGTGTAATCCTATAGGGTCACACACAAAAAACGAATCTAAAAGGACTTAATTGGAACTTGGGTCGAAGGGCCTTTGGGGGATTTTGGGAACTTAGAGGAGAAACGAAGGAATATGGAAAAAGGGGAGGGTCCGGTCAGACCTTGCTAAGGACCCGGCCGGACCACCTTAAGTACTCGGTCGGACTTCCTTGATGACCCGGTCAGGCTATATGCAATGCCCGGTCGGGCAGATTGCTATACCCGGTTGGGCAAGGCGGTTTCGGGCCAGAAACTTGCTATTCCCTTTTTTTGCGGGTTTAGACACTTGTAACCTATTTGGAATAGGTGTAACAAGTATATAAATGGCCTCTAGTTGCCCTAATCAGTCCATATCATTGTGATAAGTTTGTGTAAGCCTCCAAGGAGCTTTTGAGAGAGTTATTTCTTGTTCTAAGAAATCCCTAGATTGGAGAACAAGAACATCACATATTAATTCCATATAGTTCCTACAATTGTGAAAGCGTGTTTCACGATTTGGTCTAGCAACCAAGATCAAGTGTTTCTTGATATTCGTTTGAAGGTGTAGATACCGGTAGAGGGTGAAGCTTATCACCTCAATAGTTCGTGTTCAAGCTCTTTGTTCGTTATCAAGTTTTCAAGTCTCCACCAAAGATTCAAGGTTGTTAGCAAAGGCATCAAGGGATAGTATTCTAGTATTCATTATGCATGTATTTGATATAATCATATGAATGGATCTATGGGCTTTGGGTTTCATGAAAATTTTAAATGCTTTATTCCGCTGCGCATGTTACTAGGAAACCCAACATGCAACTCTCCCACTCACCATCCGTCTTGATTGGGACGCCGCCATGCTTGCCTTTAAAAGTCAATATCAAGGCAACACCACTCATCGCCCTACAAAGAAAGAGCTCGAGAATACCACCCAAAGGGACAATGAGTCCTTTATTGATTTTACAAGGAGGTGAAATGACAAACTTGCTGAAATAGTCGAGAGGCCTAATACCAAGGAGCAAATGGACATCTTCCTCAAGTGTCTCAAGATTGATCTCCGCACACACCTAAGTAGGGCTTGCTACTCCGACTTTTCTCAAATGTATGAGGCAGGAGTCCGAATGGATGATTTGCTAAAGGAGATCAAGAAAACTGCTCCTAGCTTCCGATACAAGACCGCCTCTAAGTCAACAAAGGAGGCTTCAGTCAATGCCGTCACTACCGACAAGGGGAATTACAAAAAGGTCCCTCTACCCCAAGACAAAAGGTTTCAAAATGACCGTGTCTACACTCTTCTTCAAGGAATGACTCTCACCGAGGCCTTTGAAGCCCTCAAGGTCAAAGGGCAAGTTACTCCTCTCCAAGGGTTCAAGCCCAAGATGATCCACACCAACCATGCCCATCACAAATAGTGTGACTATCATCAACATAGTGGCCATCTTACCGAGGAATGCTTTTGCCTCCGTAACATCATCCAAGACCTCATCGACAAGAAGGAATTCATAGTTCCTAGTGGGGGTGATGTCCATGTAAGAGAGTTAGGCGAGTTTGAGGAGACTACTCATTCAATTCCCATTGTGAATGAGGGCTCTAATGATATGAATGAAATTGATAATTCTTGCTAAGTTGTGACTTATGATGATATAATGACAGCACTCAACTTAATGCCTAGCCGAATCATGGTTATACTGGGGCTTAAATGTTCAGATTTACAGCCTTCTACTCAAGTGATCCGAGGATATGACAGCACTGCTCGCACAGTCATGGGCATAGTAGAAGTGGACCTTGAATTTGGGAACATGGTTATGTCTGTCCCGTTTCAGGTGCTCGATGTCCCCTCTTCATTCAATTTTCTCTTGGGCCGACCATGGATACATAGTTCCAATGCCATCCCTTCCACTCTCCACCAGTGTGTCAAGTTCCGAAATGGAGATGAAATAGTGACTGTCATGGCAGAAAATGTCACTATTCACAAAAATGGGGGACCCATCCACCAAATTCAGCATGGGTTAGAAGACTCTACCCTCTCCGGTGTCTGAATCAACACCATCGACAAAGAAGAGGGAAATGGACCATGGACCCTCGGCAATCACAAAGTCCTCCGCATGATGAGGAAAATGAATTACTTCCCCGGTTTAGGCCTATGGAAACATCAACAAGGGAGAAAGAAACCCGTAGAGGTCCCTTTTCTCAAAAACAAGTTCGGATTGGGGAATGAGCCTTCCGAATATGATATGAAATATGAGCAAGACGTCAAGAATGAAAAGGCCCGAGCTCGTAGAGAAGGTCGTCACTATGAAATTCCCAATTTGAGGCCTTATCGCAAGACATTAAATGGATACTTTGTCCGCCAGGGGGAAGATGTCCCATACATAATCTTTCCCGAACCATGGGTCAACAGCAAAGGCATCAGAAAACCCGTTCTCGAAGTCTTTACTGACTGTGAAATACAGAAGCGCGAAGAGGAACCAATTCCGATGTCACCCCGAGAATGGTGGGGGAAGAAAGTGACTATAGAGTCTGAGACAGAGATTACTATGGAGAAAAAATCAATAGATCTAGCCTCCATGTTCGAGGAACTTTCCATCATGGACGAGTGACAAGTCATTGCCATCTCCGATGAAACCGACATGGGAAGCGAGCCTATCAGCGAGATCAAGCTGAGCTCTGAGCCGATCAACAACTGGTATTCAACAAAGGGACCCGTGGTATCCGAGGAATTCCTGATCGAGAAAGTGGGTTGCATTCCGCGCAAGGTTTTAAAGGAAGAATTATTGACATTCACTTTTGAATCCGAGAGTGTTTCCGACACCCTCACCCAAGAGGATATGGAAGAAATATCCAAGCGTGTGTTCCCTTTCTTTGCTAATGAAAAATTTGATCTTTCTGAGTACCCCGAGATTGCAAACATCAGAAATGATGAATTAACTAATAATGAATTTAATGAACTAGTTAATAACGATTCAAACTATGATGAAATAGACCACGAAAATGAAACATACTTAAATGAACTGGCTCAACAAGTCCGTAGTCGTGGTGAATATGGTCCAGGGGCTGATGAAGAATTGCATGTTGTTAATCTAGTTACCGATAAAGAGCCGAAGGTGTAGACACCCCGCCTTGGACCTCTCACCCCGATTGCATACAAAGTATTTTTATTTAACTTATTTTCATTAATTTCTGTTACTTCGGTTAAGTTCCTAACTGATTCCGTTAGTTTTGGACTAAACTGCATAACAGAGTTAACTTTTAGGGTCATTCTGTCATTCTGTCATTTTTCACCCGCGGGCGCTTCCGGCACTGTCAGTGAGCCGCGCGCGCGTCCCACCCCAAAAGCCGGACCCGCGCGCTTCCCACTTTGGCAGTAACGGATTGCACCTTATTTCCCTCCCTTTTCTTATTTACAAACATCTTTTCTTAATCACAAAAACCATCTTTTTACATCCACATTCATCCCCCCTTTTCTCATTAACTCCCAATCCCAAATTCTAAGCCTTTTCCGAAAAACTAATATTTCTTTCATTTATTATTTGATTTCTTTTATTTCTTTTATTTTTCTTTTATTCATTTATCTTATTTGTGATTGGCCCATTCTATTTCACATGGATGACCAATTTCCATCCATCATTTCCCTCTCTTTTTTACCTATAAAAACCATCATCTTCTACCTTGGAAAAGGACCTTTTTGGGACTTCTTTTTTTGGACTCCAACCTTGATTCACCAACTACATTATACACAAATTCTCCCAACAAGAGTTCTTAGTAACAAGACTCTACACAAATTGTTCTACAACAATTTCATTACAACAATAACACTTTCAAGTCAAGGTTCCAAGTCCTCTTTCTCAAGGTACAACTCCAATTTCTTCCTTTGTTTTCTTCTTCTTGATGTATGCAATCCCCATTAATGGGACATGACCAACATGACTACTTCACATATTGAAGTTAGTTAAGGTTATCTCCCTACATTTTAATCTTAACTTTAATTCACCATGTTAATTTCTCTTCATCCCTTAATGTAATTCTTTAATATTACTTGTTACATGTAATCTTTATCATGAAATAAATAAAACAATTCTATTTTATTTCCCCTTTATTCCCCCTTTTCTTCTCATCACAATTGTTAGCACATTTCTATTTAATTAATTGAAGGACATGTAAATATTAGAACACCAATAGTAGCAAGACCCACGTAAGCGGGGCGGAATGGGTGTTTAAGTACTTCCCACTCCGTCACCTAACCCCCGAACCCTTCTCTCCCGAATCTCTGGTTTTGTACATAAATTAGGCTATTTCTAGGTTTTTCTTATGTTCCTTTAAAAACATAGGTGGCGACTCTAAACAAATCTAAAACAAGTTAGACATCCTAGGATAATTCACCGCTCTAGCCAAGCCGTGGTTCCCCGGGGTATCTACAGTGGCGACTCCGCTGGGGACTATTTAGAGGGTTAAACTTGCGTTCTTAACTTTTGGTGTTCTTATTACTGTTTACTGGGCATTCTGGTAAAAAGGGTGGGAAGCGCGCGCCTCCGGCCTTCTTGGCCTAAAGCGCGCGCGTCCGACCCTTATTACCAGAATCTCCCGTCTTCCTTCTTGTCCTTCAATTCCATGTTTCTGTGCTAACAAATCCTGCAGGGGAAAGTTTTCTTAATTAAGGGTCAAGGCAATCCCTTGAACCCACTGATTTGCAGGTTCCCACCCAGAAGCGGGTGCCTATACCCTTCTTCCTCTCACGCGCGCGCCTTCCGCATAGGCAACCCAATGCGCGCGCTTCTGGGCGCATTCCCGGAACAGAACAGTGCACAGAAACAGAACAGAATGACAGTGTGTGGGCACCGGGCCTGCATACAATTTCTTTTACTTTCTGTTTATTTTTATCGGTCACACGGGTGATTCGAAAGTTGTAAATTACGTGCTTATTTGTTTTTTTTTATTTCCTTTGAAAAAAAAAATAAAAAAATTTGTCACTTGTTAGACCTCACACTACATGCACATATTCCTATCAACTGCTCACAATCGAGTCGCACAAGTCCAACCCCAAACCCGTCGAGGCCCGTCCTAGGAAGTTTCAAGCTCCACCCGACCTTGACTCTTTCGAAGCGGTAAACCTCAGCCCGTGGCGTAGTTCAAGACTACATGCCGGGGGTGACCTTTAAGCCTCATATTCAAGCCGAGCACAAACCACACAATTCTAGTTTAGGGTCTAACACTCCGTGACTCAAGTCGGTTTTCATGTACGGAGATTTCCCTAAACTAATGTCTTCAAATCATACATGCCAACTTGTTGAAATGGACGAAATAAAAACTCCGTCCCCAAAAGTGGCTATCTTGGACGAAAATAAAAAATCCGTCCCCGCATGTATGATTTACTACATTAATTTAGTTTAATCCCGTCACATGTAGGTATCACAAGCGTGGTGGAATCCGATGAGTATATGGGACCGCGAGAAGGTCTATATACTAGTGTGACGATTCCACTATTTTTGCTAGAAACCCCAAAAAGGACTCCGTCCTTCCGACTTTGTAAATAAAAATAAAAAAAAAAAGAGTCATTTTTCTTTATGTGGTTGAGTCTTTTCTTGTTTGTGGGTGAAATCATTTTACTCAAAAGGTGTTTGTGGGGCCATCCTAAGATCGACCGTGTTCTCTCAATAGGTCCAATGGATTCAAACGACAACGGCATTCCCGTGTCCAACGGAGGGTTATTCCGCATGGTGGAAGCATTGAAAGAGCAAGTTGATACAGTAGCCGAGAATGTCCGCCGCAAGGATGATTTATGGCGAGCCCGTTACGAGAATGTGAAAATGGCCCACAAGAAAGAAGTTGCTAAACTCAAGAACCAATTGAAAGGGCTCATGGGTGAAAGAAAGGTCCAAAGCATTGATACCGGTTTGGTCAACACTCTCATGTCCTACATTGACCAAAGGCTTAGTGGGTTAAATTTGCACAAGGGCCCAAACACCGATCCTCATCAAGCTTCTCTCCTCATGAACACAATGGAGGCTCTTCCCGAAAAGTTCAAGATGCCCGATATTGGCAAGTTCAACGGCAACTCTTGCCCCAACGCTCATGTCGACTCCTACATTTGGGCCATGCTACCAAAGAAAGTGTCTCCTCAAATAATGGCACAATGCTTCCCGCTTACTCTCGAGGGGGTCGCAAAAGATTGGTATATGGGTCTTCCAGTTTCCACCCGCCTCAATTGGGATGCCGCTATGCTTGCCTTCAAATCACAATATCAAGGCAACTCCATATTCCGCCCACCAAGAAGGAATTGGAGAGCACCATGCAAATGGGTAATGAATCATTTGGGGACTTCTATTGTCGTTGGAATGACAAGCTAGCCGAGATGGTTGATAGGCCTTCCAAGAAGGAACAAATGGACATCTTCTTGAAGTGTTTGAAAATGGACTACCGCACTCATCTTAGTGGGGCTTTTCACTCCGATTTTTCAAGCATGTATGATGCGGGGGTTAGAATTGACTATTTGCTCCGAGAAGTGGCCGAGTCCTCCTATGACACAAGCTTCAACGACAAAGGGTTCCCAAACAATGACATGGAAGAATGTAGTGACATGGAAGACTACAACGACAATGAGCACTACAACGACATGGGGGATGACGAAAACAATCTCCGTTTCTCTTTCTCTACCTAGAGATAGGATAAAAAAAAAAAAGAAGTCAAAGTCCTCTTAAGTGTGCATTAGGTTTTCTTTGTCCAATTAATGTGAAATTTTGAGTCAAGTCTCATCATCAAATAAAAAAGTCGTTCTTGTCCTCATACACTCTTCCAAGTTGTTCAATCTAATTCTTGGCAAAATGATGAAAAGATGTCTAAACGAGTTTTGGAATGAAGGCCATCACTTGAACGCCTAGGGGCTAAACATTGTGACGAAGGCAACATCATCAACGACGAAGACAAAGCCAAGACATCAAAGGTGAAGCAACAACCATGGAGAAAAATCAAGCAATGTTTCAAAAGGGGATTAAAAAAAAAAAAAAAAAAAAAAAAAAAGCTCGCTAGGTTGAAATCATCAAATCAACCTAGGCAAAAGTTAGAGCACAAAAAAAAAAAAAAAAAAAAAAAAAAAAATCCCCCTCAATCAAAGAAGTTCAACATCATCATCCACCTACAAAGGACGAAGCTACGAAGCAACAATTCCATCACGAAGAATGGAGAATCCACAAGAACTACGGTGACCTGAGCCTCTACACTGGAGGAACGTAGGCAACCTGCGGGTCCGGTCTCATGCAAGAAAGAAGATATGTTTAGCCCTAGCGCGTTATAGTGATTGGCCTTCATCTCAAACTTGTCAAGACATCTTTGTACGATTCATTTGCCAACGAATTAATCACCAAAAAGATTGAACAACTTTCTTAGATTTGAAATCATTTCGCGTTCCTTGTCGAGTCTAGGGACTTCTATTCTTTCTGCATACTCCCAATTTCTTGCAATAAAATTGGGGCTTTCCTTCTCTTCTCTCTTAATGACTTACTTGCCTTCGCGAGTCATTCAATTCAATAAAAAATACATGTCAATACTAGGGACACTTCCCTAGTCAAGTCAATGTCACTCATCATTAGTGACAAAAGGTTTTCACCGCAAAATCACATGTCTCTCATCCTCAGCTAGAGTCAATACACACTTCCTCATTAATCGAGTAAAAAATGAAGACGCAAAAGAGATGCCCGCTAGATTGAAAACCCGAAAGGGCGGTCTAGGCAAAAAACAGGGTGCGTCATAAAAAAAAATGAGAGAGTGAGAGAGAGAAAGGAAAGAGAAATGGAGATCCCCGGCCTCTAAAGAAGATAAGTTCTACATTGAATCTCCTCAGCAAGTCAATTCCCCACCGAGTCAACTTTGGGATTGCAAAAGGCTCGACAAGATATAGCACCATCAAAGGTTGTCTTGGGTTATCGGCATCATTCTCCAGCAGTGTGCATTTTTGGGTTCATGAAAAGAAGGCCTGTGGTTACCAAGATCCATCCGAGAACAAGCCCATCATAAAAGGGCACGAGGTTGCACAAATAATCCCTAGCTAGTCAATTGGCTTGGGCAGCAAATAGCAACAACATGTGTCTCAGTTTTCAAGGCTTCTTCAACTATGTGCTTCTAAAGTACGCCGAAAGGCTCCCGAGAAATGGAGTAGCTCTTGCCATATCTTCTCATGTTTATTCCCTCACACTCTTGCTTTACTCAACAAATGGTGACGCCCTAGGGGCTATGTGACTCAAGAACAAGGACTTCTTTTGCTTCACTTGACAATCAATACGCCCTTGAGGCTATGCTCGAAAAAAAAAAAGATGTGTGAGACTATCCTCAAAGTCTCTCAAAAAGGGATGTCAAAAATGCCCTCTTGTCACGTGTGCCCATGCTCGTTCCCCCAATAAAGGGTGGACCTTTCTCACAATCAATGATGGCACTCTAGGGCTACGGCCAAGTCTTAAAGGCTCCCTCGGCAAAGAGCAATTAACTCCCCAGCAGTATCCCCAGCCAAGTCATGTGCAACATTGGAAGCTTCCTCAATTCGGCACCGAAGGTCTCAACGGGCTTCGCAATCTACAATCTTTTGGGCTACGGCATTACAGTAATTCAAGCAAAGGGCAGTATTAGGGCTTTGCGACCGACAGTCTTTTGGGCAACAATACTCGAGCAAGTGCAATGTGGAGTAGTCTTATGGCTCCATGAGAACAATCAACATTCAAGGGTCTCTCAACACTTCAAGTCAAAGGCCTCTTGGTTTTAAATGAAGACTCCGATGTTATGAATGAAGTTGATGATTTTTGTTAGAACTCACAGCGAGATTTTGAAGGAAGTCTTAGAGAAAAGGAAAAAGATTCAATATGCTAAACTCTAATCAAAACAGGGTTATAGCGGGAAATGCCACGGCCAATCCCAATGTTTCTGCAATTCAGCACCCCCTTCTCTAAGATCAAAAGCACAAGGTGCAGCTCAGATAAAGTTGGGCCACAGCACTAGTTGCATCCGAAGATCTGTCATTAGTTCAACTCAAGAAGAGTCAAGCAAGCATACTCATTTGAGAATTTATCACGCCAAGACCTTATCCTCCTCGACCTCGACGGCACCGCAAGACATTACTGCATCCTTTGACATAAGCCCTCAGCCATTTGGGTATCGACCACAATGAGGCCATTCATCCCCCCAGTAAGAGCAAGAAGGGGATCTCTATCAAGAATTCTACCAAACGGTACATCCGCTCTCAATGCCGAGCCAATCACGAGATAATTTGGGGCTTACAATGAAAGGTCTTCACATCCGCCATCTACAAGCCCACGACACTTGGGGCTTTGCAATCTCTCGAAGCTTGGCATCAACGATCTCCTCTTGGGGCTTGCTCACTACAACAACAAAGGGCGATTTACTCGAATGGGCCAAGAGCTGATTTATCTTGGAGCTATGCAAGTCCCTCAAAATTTGGCATCAAAGGCATTCTAGGGGCTTTACAATCAGCAACCCCTCATCTCGGCATCAAAAGCCTTTTTGAAGCCCCATAACCGACAAATCTCTTGGGGCTAGACATCAATCTTCGTTGGGCACACCAGCGACAACAGAATTCAAGCGAGGAAATCCAGACTTCGACTGAGCATGACTTGATCTTGGGTTGGCTTTACAAACACACAATGGCTAAAATGGTTCACCCACGAACCTAAAAAAAAAAAAAAAAAAAAAAAAAATCTCTTTTCCTCACATGTGTGCATATTCTTTCCTTTCTAATCTTTAAAAAAAAAAAAAAGAAAAAAAAAAAGAAAGATTTTTTCTTTCTTTTTCTCCTTCTATGTGCAAAATTATGTGCTTTACTTTGCTTTGCTCCTAGCCTCTCCTCCAGCGTTCTCCATCATCCTTGAACTACGCTGGTCTGATTCTCTTAAAGGGATACGTAGGCAGCCTTTTGGCACGACCAACCCATCATCCAGAATACCATCTCGCCAACCCAACATCAAGGGCATTCTCTCATCAACATCTAAAGAATGGACATTCTCCATCAAAGCATCCTTCGCGGACATCAGGAATCCATCTCCACTCAAGCGGCAATGGTAAGTGAAGGTATGAATACATCCAATGCTTTCCTCAAAATCACACCGCACACAAGATCACTTTCTACATTCTTACTTCTCTCTCATTACAAAGGTGCTTTCAAGATCATATCACACCACGATCACAATTTTCTCTCGCAATTCCTATTTCACATCTCACACAAGCACGTATATCTGCAAAGCATACACATAACAGGTGCCGGACAGAGCACCAGGTGCCGCACAAAGCACCAGAATCAACAAGTGCCGCACAGTGCATCAGAATATGCCGCACCGCGCACCAGAATCAAACAGTGCCGCACAGCGCATCAGAATATGCCGCACCGCGCACCAGAATCAACAAGTGCCGCACAGCACATAAGAATATGCCGCACCGCGCACCAGATTCAACAAGTGCCGCACAGCGCATCAGAATATGCCGCACCGCGCACCAGAATCAACAAGTGCCGCACAGCGCATCAGAATATGCCGCACCGCGCACCGATTCAACAAGTGCCGCACAGCGCATCAGAATATGCCGCACCGCGCACCAGAATCAACAAGTGCCGCACAGCGCATCAGAATATGCCGCACCGCGCACCAGATTCAACAAGTGCCGCACAGCGCATCAGAATATGCCGCACCGCGCACCAGAATGAACAAGTGCCGCACAGCGCATCAGAATATGCCGCACCGCGCACCAGAATCAACAAGTGCCGCACAGCGCATCAGAATATGCGCACCGCGCACCAGAATCAACAAGTGCCGCACAGCGCATCAGAATATGCCGCACCGCGCACCAATTTTGGTCCATGGTGTACCACTAAAATCACCATACCTCTTCCATCAGCAAAAGTCGCTCACACAGGGAGCGCATTTCTATCCTTTGTAATTTCAAATTCCTGCTTTATCGAGTCTTGTTTTCTCTTGTCGATGTCCTCGGCGGTTGTCTTTCTTTCGTCGACGCGTTTTGCTTCGCAATCCACGTCGCCGAGGGGCTCTGTAGACACCCCGCCTTGGACCTCTCACCCCGATTGCATACAAGTATTTTTATTTAACTTATTTTCATTAATTTCTGTTACTTCGGTTAAGTTCCTAACTGATTCGTTAGTTTTGGACTAAACTGCATAACAGAGTTAACTTTTAGGGTCATTCTGTCATTCTGTCATTTTTCACCGCGCGGGCGCTTCCGGCACTGCCAGTGAGCCGCGCGCGCGTCCCGCCCCAAAAGCCGGACCCGCGCGCTTCCCACTTTGGCAGTAACGGATTGCACCTTATTTCCCTCCCTTTTCTTATTTACAAACATCTTTTCTTAATCACAAAAACCATCTTTTTACATCCACATTCATCCCCCTTTTTCTCATTAACTCCCAATCCCAATTCTAAGCCTTTTCCAGAAAAACTAATATTTCTTTCATTTATTATTTGATTTCTTTTAGTTCTTTTATTTTTTTTTTATTCATTTATCTTATTTGTGATTGGCCCATTCCATTTCACATGGATGACCAATTTCCCTCCATCATTTCCCTCTCTTTTTTACCTATAAAAACCATCATCCTCTACCTTGGAAAAGGACCTTTTTGGACTTCTTTTTTTGGACTCCAACCTTGATTCACCAACTACATTATACACAAATTCTCCCAACAAGAGTTCTTAGTAACAAGACTCTACACAAATTGTTCTACAACAATTTCATTACAACAATAACACTTTCAAGTCAAGGTTCCAAGTCCTCTTTCTCAAGGTACAACTCCAATTTCTTCTTTGTTTTCTTCTTCTTGATGTATGCAATCCCCATTAATGGGACATGACCAACATGACTACTTCACATATTGAAGTTAGTTAAGGTTATCTCCCTACATTTTAATCTTAACTTTAATTCACCATGTTAATTTCTCTTCATCCTTAATGTAATTCTTTAATATTACTTGTTACATGTAATCTTTATCATTAAATAAATAAAACAATTCTATTTTATTTCCCCTTTCCCCCTTTTCTTCTCATCACAATTGTTAGCACATTTCTATTTAATTAATTGAAGGACATGTAAATATTAGAACACCAATAGTAGCAAGACCCGCGTAAGCGGGGCGGAGTGGGTGTTTAAGTACTTCCCACTCCGTCACCTAACCCCGAACCCTTCTCTCCCGAATCTCTGGTTTTGTACATAAATTAGGATATTTATAGGTTTTTTCTTATGTTCCTTTAAAAACATAGGTGGCGACTCTAAACAAATCTAAAACAAGTTAGACATCCTAGTAGATAATTCACCGCTCTAGCCAAGCCGTGGTTCCCCGGGTATCTACAGAAGGAAACCAAATAAGAAGCTTCTTCAAAGGGGAGAGAAAGACGGATTGACTGCACTACTCAAAGAGTTCGTGATGTTTTTCGTATGGTCATATAAAGACATGCCGGGTTTAGATAGAAAAGGTCGTTGAGCACAGAATTCCTAATCAGGGAAGACGCCAAGCATGTCAAGAAAAAATCTCAGAAAGATCAAGCCCGAATGGTCACTGCAAGTCAAAGAAGAGATAGAGAAGCTTCTCAGTGTGGGTCTTCATCAAAGTCATCGAGTATCCGACGTGGCTAGCAAATGTTATGACTGTCAGAAAGGCTAACGGGAAGGTCCGTGTTTGTGTGGATTTCTGGGATTTGAACAAGGCTTCCCCAAAGGATGACTTCCCACTACCTAACATCGCATGCTAGTCGATTCAAACTGACGCTTACGAGGTCCGCTCATTTGTGGATGGTTTCACTGGGTACAATCAGATCCTCATGGCCGAGAAGACAATACAAGACTGCTTTCATAACGCCGTGGGGCACTTTCTGCTACACAGTCATGCCGTTTGGGTTGAGGAACGCTGGGGCTACTTATCAGGGCAGTAACAGACTTGTTCCCATGAAATTATTCATAAAGAAATCAAAGTCTATGTGGACAACATGATCATCCATTCAAAAGAACTGACGGTCAACACTTGATCGACCTCGCATTCTTGGAAAGGCTCCGACAACACCAAAATGAGGCTCAATCCCGCAAAGTGCACTTTTAGGGTTATCCGAGGCAAATTTCTTGGCTACATGGTCACCGAGAGGGGAATTGAAGAAGATCCCTCAAAATCAAGGTAATCATTGACATGCCTCCTCCGAAGACCATAAAGAAATCAAAGGTTTTCATGGGTAGACTTCAGCATATCAGTCAGTTTGTGCACTAACTTCACTTCCATATTGAGCTTATCTTCAAGTTACTCAAGAAGAAATGTGGCTCTAGAGTGGACCGACACATGCCAAGAAGCTTTCGACCAAGTGAAGCCTACTTGACGTGCCCTCCATTATGGTTCCACCACATAAAGAGAAGCCTCTCTTGCTCTACCTCATAGTGAATGATGAGCCCTAAGCTATGCTAGCACAAGAGAATGAGACTCCATAAGGAGAATGCCATTTATTTTGTCAGTCGCCGATTTCAAGGAGGCGAAAGAACTACTCCATCTTGGAGAAGTCATATGAAGCATTGGTTTGGGTCACTTTAAAGCTCAAACATTACATGGAAGCCTTTCCGATCAATCTAGTAGCAAAAGTGGACCCGCTCCCTACATCTTCGAGAAGCCTTTCATGTCAACAAGGATAGCCCAGTGGTACTTCATGCTCGCCGGCTATGACATCACTTGCGTCATACTCAAATCCATCAGGGAAAGTGTTTCAGTGATTACTTGCTGAATTTCCGTGTGACGAAGTGAAAAGGAAGACTTACAATTTCCCGTTCGGACTTGATTTGAACTACAACCGAGGAAAATAATTGGCACTTTTTTTCGATGGTGCAGCCATAGCACAGTTATGGATAGGAATGTTTGCTTGTCAATCCACAGGACATCTACACTCCGATTGCAATCCGTATTGAATTCGAAGCCACTAACATATTGCTGAATATGAAATATGTATAGCGGGCTAGAAGCAGCCCTAGAAAGAAATGTCACAGATCTGGAAGTATTTGGTAATTCTCTGCTCCTTATCAATCAGACATCTGGCAAATGGAAATCTAAGACTCGACTCTCCAACTATATGGTAGACACCTTGAGGATTTAGTTGAATAGTTTCAAGACATCACGTTCAATTATTTACCAAGGGACAAGAAACGTTTTTGCCAATACACTGGCCACCATAGTCTCACTGGGCCCAAGGGAAATGGTGAAACCCTTCAATTACGAGAAGGACCACCCAGCTTATTGCATGAACATTGAGATCAATGAGTCCAAAAATCCCCCGTGGTACACGGACATCATGAACTTCCTCAAGGACGGCACCTTCCTGAGAACAGCAATGGGAAATCTCGAGTGGCTTGAAAAGCTAGCATCGAGATATTGTTTTGATTGGGAACTGAGTCTACAAGAGACATCACGAAGGGATCAATCTCTTATGTGCAAATGAGACCGAAGCTCAAGAGTTTAATGCATGAAGTCCACGAAGGCAAGTGTGGACCCCACACATAATGGGATCATGTTAGCCAAGAAGATACTCCGTATTGGCTACTTATTGGATTACCATGGAGAAAGATTCATCGAAAAAGTAGACAGAAGTGCGCCAAGTGCCAGTTCCATGCTAATCTGCAACATGCTCCACCTTTGCAACTATATAATATGACCACATCGTGGCCGTTATCTTTGTTGGGGCATAGACATCATCGGCAAAGTCCATCCTACAGGAAGAAACGGACAATCATTCATTCTAGTGGTTTGTATTATTTCACAAATGGGTCGAAGCACAAGCTTACTGAGTTCTCAATGTTGGTTTTCGTAGTAACATGCGCAGCGGAATATAGCAATTAAAATTTAAGAAACCCAAAGCCATGGATCCGTTCATATGATTAAATCAAATACAATAAGATGAATAGAGGAATAACTAACCCTTGATGGCTATGAATTTTTTTTTCTTGATCTTTGGTGGAGAAACTTGAAGACTCGATCACGATCACAAAGCTTGAACACGAACTTTGAAGATGATGATTTTCACCCTCTAGCGGTATCCACACTTCGAACGAATATCAAAGGAGCTTCTTTGATCTTGGTTGCTAGACCAATATTATGAAACACACTTTCACAATACAATAAAGAACTATATGGAATTTATTTTGTGAATTATTTTGTTCCTCAATCAATGATATCTTAGAACAAAATAAAATCTCTCTCAAACTCTTTGAGACTCACAAAAAGCACTTGTTCATATGGTCTGGCCGAATTGGGGTTTTATACACAATTTAAGACCTATCCAAATAGGTAACTTGTGTCAACTATTCCTAATCGAATTAGGAAATTCCCAATCGGCATACCGGGCGCCCGCCTGGTCCTACCCAGGCGCCCGCCTGTTTTGGGCAGAAGTCCAGTTCCTTTCTGGCTTGAACAGGCGCCCGCCTGGTTCAACCCAAGCGCCCGCTTGTTGACCAGGAGGCCCAGATCTCTCCAGAAATTCCTTGGAAGTCCTCCGACCCTAAATGCCAATATAGTCCTTTTATTTAAGATTCGTTCTATTGTGTGTGACCCTCTAGGATTATACTAAGTTGGTAATGGGCTCAAAACATGATCCATAAGATATGATTAGGTTCTAGCAAACCGTCATACCTACCCAAATAGTATAACTAGATACAAGTTCGCATTCCTTTAGAATATGTCACAATCCCTTTGTCCACGATGTCATTGAACACAAGTCATGGTCAAACAGTCAACTTGTTTTGTTCAATGCTTTCTCGATTCCGAATATGTTGATAATTCAAATGCTATTGATCCAATCAATCCATTGAGTCCGGCCGAACATTTCATCAACATCATTCCTTCGAGGGGCCCAAGCTTGACATCTCTCCGTGGAGGGACAAATCCATTTAGCTTATTATTCTTCCCACGGGAATCCGATTATGCCAATCATACCCTTTATAACTACCGTGTTAAGGTAGCGTTTGAATATGTCAAACACAATGTTCATCAAGTGGAAGACTATAATAACTTCATGTCTAAGGATTCAAATGACATAAAATATGAGATATATGTACGACGTAGACCATGACATAAATCTCATACAGCGGGTCATGTCCAGTACCTTGTTCCAAACAAGTACCCATAAATCTAACATGATCATCCCATGATCATTTAGCCTTTATACTAGTGCTTAATAAGTACTAGGGACGGGGATTATTATGAGTAAACATGAACAACAATAATAATCAAAACATCTCTTTATTGATATGAAATAAATGATAACAATTACAACGTTTATTAAACGTGCCTAGGGCACCACTACCAACAATCTCCCACTTGCCCTAGGCCCAATCTCCCATGTATCTAATACCCATGGACCTAACATGACCATCATGTTTAGCTTGTGGAAGTCCCTTTGTTAGCGGGTCCGCAACATTGTCATCAGTAGGTACTCTGCATATATTTACGTCTCCCCTATCAACGATCTCTCAAATGATATGAAAACGCCTAAGTATGTGTTTGGATTTATGATGTGCTCTTGGTTCCTTTGCTTGAGCAATAGCACCATTATTGTCGCAATAAAGGTCTATTGGATTAGCAATACTAGGAACCACTTCAAGTTCAGTTATGAACTTCTTAATCCAAACAGCTTCCTTTGCAGCATCCGATGCAGCATATACTCAGCTTCTGTTGTAGAATCAGCGGTTTGTACTTTGCTTGGAACTCTTCCAGCTTACAGCTCCACCATTTAACATAAACACAAAACCCGATAGCGATCGGCTATCATCTTTGTCGGTTTGGAAGCTTGCATCCGTGTAAGAATTTACAACGAGATCATCTTCCATTCCTCCATAGACCAAAAAGGAGTCTTTAGTTCTTCTCAAGTACTTAAGAATCGCTTTTACAGCTATCCAGTGATTTTCGCCAGGGTCGGATTGGTATCTACTTGTCATGCTCAAAGCATAAGACACATCCGGCCTAGTACAATCATGGCATACATGATGGACCCAATTGCCGAAGCATATAGAACATCATTCATTTTCTCACGCTCATCTTTTGTCTTAGGACATTGAGTCTTTCTTAGAGAAACTCCATGTAATACGGGCAAGGTGCCTCTCTTAGAATTTTCCATACGGAATCTTCTAATGACCTTGTCAATGTATGTACTTTGGCTTAAACCAAGTAGCCTCCTTGATCTATCTCTATAGATCTTAATGCCAAGTATATATGCGGCTTCACCCATATCTTTCATTGCGAAGCACTTTCCTAACCAAGTCTTCACAGACTGAAGTGTAGGAATGTCGTTTCCAATGAGTAATATGTCATCCACGTATAAAACAAGGAATAGCACTATGCTCCCACTAATCTTCTTGTATACACAAGGCTCATCTTCGTTCTTGATGAAACCAAACTCTTTGACCGATTCATCAAAACGGAGATTCAAACTCCTAGAAGCTTGCTTTAATCCATAGATGGATCTTTGCAATTTGCATACCTTAGAATCTTGTTCAAAACCTTCTGGTTGTGTCATATACACATCCTCTTGAAGTTTTCCATTCAGGAAAGCGGTTTTGACGTCCATCTGCCATATTTCATAGTCATGATATGCGGCAATGGCAAGCAAAATTCTTATAGACTTGATCATTGCTACGGGTGAAAAGGTCTCATCATAGTCAATACCATGAACTTGCCTATAACCCTTCGCTACAAGCCTAGCTTTGTAAGTATGCACCTTCCCATCCATGTCAGTCTTCTTCTTGAAGACCCATTTGCATCCTATGGTTTTTTACACCTTCGGGCGCATCAATCAAATTCCAAACTTGATTGTCTTGCATGGATTGCAATTCAGATTCCATGGCTCCAAGCCACTTGTCCGAATCAGGAGAAGACATCGCCTCTTGGTAGGTTGACGGTTCATCATTCTCAATGATTTCTACCTCATTACTATCCGTTACGAGAAATCCATATCTCTCGGGCTCGGATCGTAACCTACTAGATCTGCGAGTTGCTTGTTTGAACAGGTTCCACAACTCCTTGTGGTTCTTGTTCTTGCTCCACCATTGGTTCAATGTTATTTTCTGGGTCTCGAATTTCTTCAAGATTTATTTTACTCCCACTGATTTTCTTTGGAGAGAAACTCTTTCTCTAGAAAGACACCAGTTCGGGCAACAAACACTTTGTTGTCCTCTCGGTTGTAAAAGTAATATCCTTTAGTTTCCTTAGGATATCCCACGAAAATACATTTATCAGATTTGTGTGCTAGTTTGTCAGAGATAAGTCTCTTGACATAAACTTCGCAACCCCAAATCCTCATGAAAGATAAACTAGGTTTCTTTCCACTCCACATCTCATATGGAGTCTTTGGAACCGGTTTAGTTGGAACTTGATTTAGTGTGAAATCAGCGGTTTCTAGGGCGTAACACAAAAGGATATTGGAAGATCAACTTGACTCATCATTGATCGAACCATGTCTAACAAAGTCCGATTTCTCCTCTCAGACACACCATTCCATTGTGGTGTTCCGGGCGGAGTCAATTGTGAAACTATTCCACAATTCTTTAGATGATCGTCAAATTCTTGACATAAGTATTCACCACCTCGATCTGATCGAAGTGCCTTTATACTTTTGCCAAGTTGTTTTTCTACTTCATTTGAAATATTCTAAATATCTCGAATGCTTCACTTTTATGTTTCATTAGGTAAACATACCCAAATCTACTATAATCATCAGTGAAGGTTATGAAGTATTGAAATCCTCCCCTAGCATTGCTACTTAATGGTCCGCATACATCGGAATGTATCAACCCCAATAAGTCGCTTGCCCTTTCACCCAACTTGGCAAAAGGTGTCTTAGTCATTTTTCCAAGAAGACACGACTCACAAGTATCATATGACTCTAAGTCACATGAACCCAAAAGTCCGTCCCCATGGAGTTTTGAGATACGCTTCTCATTAATATGACCAAGACGGCAATGCCACAAATAAGTATGATTTACATCATTAGGTTTAGATTTCTTATTTACATGATAGACATTATTTTCATTCTTGACATCCAAGATATAAAGGCCATTAAATGAATTAGCAATACCATAAAGCACATCATTTAAATAAATAGAAAATTTCTTATTCTCAATAAGAAACTTAAAACCTTCATTATCCAAACAAGAAACTGAAATAATATTTCTGCTTAAATCCGGAACATAATAACAATTGTTCAAAACAAGAATTAATCCGGAAGGTAAAGTGACTTCATAAGTCCCTACGGCTAATGCAGCAACTCTTGCTCCATTTCCCACGCGTAGATCTACTTCACCTTCTTTAAGCAGTCTCCTATTCTTTAGTCCCTGCACATTTAGACAAACGTGAGAACCACATCCGGTATCCAATACCCAGGAATCAGTGGTAGAAAGGAGAATATCTATCATATAGATACCTGAAGTCGACGCAGCCTTGCTGCTCTTCTTCTTCTTTTGCTCTTCCAAGAAAGCCTTGAAATTACGTTTCCAATGACCAATTTCTTGACAATGGAAACAGATTGCATCCTTTTGTGAATCAGGTTTTGCCTCAGAAGCCTTGGCAACCTTTGCCTTGCTTATCTTGGGTTTGACAACTTTTGCCTTTCTCTTTCCTTTGGCACTAGCCTTCTTCCCATCATGAACCAAGAGCACGGGAGAACCTTTCTCCACAATTTCATCTCTGCAGTTTTGAGCATCCCATGCAACTCAGAGAGATTCTTATCCATTCCATGCATGTTATAATTCATCACAAACTGATTATAACTTTTTGGCAATGAATTAAGAATGAGATCCGTGGCTAGCTCCAATGGGATTGGATAGCCAAGTTTCTCAAGGTGCTCTACATAACCTTTCATTTTAAGAAAGTGAGGACTCACTTGTTGCCCTTCATTCATTTTACTAGTAGTGAATGCAACAATGGTCTTGTACCTCTCTTGCCTAGCTTGCTCTTGAAACATGGTTCTCAACTCCACGCCTATCTCATAGGCTTCCAAATGTTCCAAACTTTGTTGGAGTTTTGAGCACATAGCAGCAAGCATGAGACAACTTACATCTCTAGAATCATTACGATGTTTCTTGTAATTGTTTCTTTCTACCCTAGGGGCAGTAGGCGGTGGTTCAGCAGGGAGAGGCCCATCGAGAATGTACAACTTATCTTCTTGCCTAAGAACGATTCTTATGCTACGGATCAAATCCATAAAGTTTGTACCATTCTCTTCGAGCTTATCCTTCTCAAGGATCGATCGCAACGACATTGATTGAGTGTTATTAGTCATTATCTACAAATATGCAAAATTTCCAAATTTAATAAGTACCGGTTTTCATTAAAGAGATAAAAAATGTATTTTAAAACAAATACTCCCACTAAATTATATAACCTTCATATACATCCAATGTATAATATAATTTAAATGGGTTGAGATCCCGCTTTAATCTAATTTTGAGTACGCTTTGGCGCACCGCTCAAAATTAAATCAATTAGGTAGACAACTCTTGTCAATCATATCTCATATGACTCTCAGTTCTTTTCATGAGATTCTTTAAGAAATCCAATTTCAAAAAGCATGTTAAATCTCATCTTTGCCTTTTAGCCCAAAACTGTTTTGACGCTTAATTAAGTCCAACCATTTTAAACGCATAGGAAACTCTTATTCACTCATCTTGCTCAAACATGAATAAAATCAATGCACCTCGCTTTGGCGAGCCCACATAAAATTACTCATGTATACACAAGTGTTTTAATCATGGCATGACAAAAGGACTTAAAACTTTCTTTGAAGGTTCATCACATATAGCATATAACACATTTATGAGCACATAATATAAACATGTTATACATCAAGTTTAGCCACTAAATTAATCTCCATTAATTTAAGCATGGTATTTATGTGTCATTAGTTTCTCTATAATTATGAGGATGAGACTATTTCAACTTTGGTTATTATCTCCAAATCAAGACAACAAGAAGTGCGGTCGAACTAAGCCATTAGGCAACCACAATCCCGCACTAATTCAAGAAACCAAGAAAGTAGTCCATGTGGCCGAAATAAGCAATAGATGGTCTCGATGAACGTAGGCCAATTGCATTCACAATTCCTCATGGATCTCCAATCATTGAATCAAGAACTTTGTTTCTCAATTTTAGCAATTATGAACTCTTCATAATTCTAACTTCGTTTTATCTTTGAGACTTTGATTGCGATCAAGTTTGGGAAACACAATCCGATGAACGCAGATTAGCCATCCAAACCTTGAACCAATCTTAGAATCACAAGACTAAAACAAATAGGAAAATCAAACCCCAAAATTCACACACAAACCAACTACCCAAAACCCATTCCAGATCAGCAAGTCTGGACTGGTTCTGTTACTGGTTTTGTTGAATTTATCGAAAATTCCATATTCAGATTTTAACCAAAATCAGAACGAATTTTGACCACCGAGCGCCCGCCTGCAAAGGACCAGGCGCCCGCTTGAATGGCCAGAATAGTTTAGAATTTTAAAGTTCGAAAATTTTGTCTCAAAATTATTTTTTCCCCGATTATTAAAACTTTGATCCAATCAAAATCAATAATCGAAATAATTCAAAATCCACCATAATTTTTATTGCGATTGAATCGTGCGATTAAAGTTGGAAAAACAATAAACCACATAAAATCACAAAACACATAAACATCATATAATCCAATATTCATATCATGCTTGGCACATAAACAATTTATATACACACAACATGATCCAAGTATTGAATTAATCAACATGAACGGGGCTCTGATACCACTGTTGGGTTTCGTAGTAACATGTGCAGCGGAATATAACAATTAAAATTTTAAGAAACCCAAAGCCATGGATCCGTTCATATGATTAAATCAAATACAATAAGATGAATAGAGGAATAACTAACCCTTGATGGCTATGAATTTTTTTTCTTGATCTTTGGTGGAGAAACTTGAAGACTCGATCACGATCACAAAGCTTGAACACGAACTTTGAAGATGATGATTTTCACCCTCTAGCGGTATCCACACTTCGAACGAATATCAAAGGAGCTTCTTTGATCTTGGTTGCTAGACCAATATTATGAAACACACTTTCACAATACAATAAAGACCTATATGGAATTTATTTTGTGAATTATTTTGTTCCTCAATCAATGATATCTTAGAACAAAATAAAATCTCTCTCAAACTCTTTGAGACTCACAAAAAGCACTTGTTCATATGGTCTGGCCGAATTGGGGTTTTATACACAATTTAAGACCTATTCCAAATAGGTAACTTATGTCAAAAACTATTCCTAATCGAATTAGGAAATTCCCAATCGGCATACCGGGCGCCCGCCTGGTCCTACCCAGGCGCTCGCCTGTTTGGGCAGAAAGTCCAGTTCCTTTCTGGCTTGAACAGGCGCCCGCCTGGTTCAACCCAAGCGCCCGCTTGGTTGACCAGGAGGCCCAGATCTCTCCAGAAATTCCTTGGAAGTCCTCCGACCCTAAATGCCAATATAGTCCTTTTATTTAAGATTCGTTCTATTGTGTGTGACCCTCTAGGATTATACTAAGTTGGTAATGGGCTCAAAACATGATTCCATAAGATATGATTAGGTTCTAGCAAACCGTCATACCTACCCAAATAGTATAACTAGATACAAGTTCGCATTCCTTTAGAATATGTCACAATCCCTTTGTCCACGATGTCATTGAACACAAGTCATGGTCAAACAGTCAACTTGTTTTGTTCAATGCTTTCTCGATTCCGAATATGTTGATAATTCAAATGCTATTGATCCAATCAATCCATTTGAGTCCGGCCGAACATTTCATCAACATCATTCCTTCGAGGGGCCCAAGCTTGACATCTCTCCGTGGAGGGACAAATCCATTTAGCTTATTATTCTTCCCAACGGGAATCCGATTATGCCAATCATACCCTTTATAACTACCGTGTTAAGGTAGCGTTTGAATATGTCAAACACAATGTTCATCAAGTGGAAGACTATAATAACTTCATGTCTAAGGATTCAAATGACATAACTAATATGAGATATATGTACGACTTAGACCATGACATATATCTCATACAGCGGGTCATGTCCAGTACCTTGTTCCAAACAAGTACCCATAAATCTAACATGATCATCCCATGATCATTTAGCCTTTATACTAGTGCTTAATAAGTACTAGGGACGGGGATTATTATGAGTAAACATGAACAACAATAATAATCAAAACATCTCTTTATTGATATGAAATAAATGATAACAATTACAACGTTTATTAAACGTGCCTAGGGCACCACTACCAACACTCAACGCCAAGAAAGTTGCCGAATTCGTGAAGAACAACATCATGTGCTGATACGGTATTCCTCATGAGATCATCTATGATAATGGTTTACACATTGAGAAAGAAATAGATGCACTTTTGGTCGATTACAAAATTACCAAGCACAAGTCATCCCCCTACCGCCCCCAAGCTAATGGAGCGGTCGAAGCAGCAAACAAGATGATTGAGACCATCATACGAAAAATGACTTCAACAGGAAGGGATTGGCCAGAGAAATTACAACTAGCATTATCAGGCTACCGCATATCAATCTGGTCAGCAACGGGAGAGACCCTGTACACATTGGTCTATGGTTCTGAAGCTGTACTCCCGGTCGAACATGAAGTTCCCTCTTTACGGGTCTTGCTCGAAAACCAGGTCAATAAGGTTGAATGGATGCAAATTCGATACGAACAATTAGCCCTACCGGACGAAAAGAAGCTAAGAGCATTCGAACGCACAAGGGCTTACCACCAGAGAATGGCAAAGGCTTTCAACAAGAAGGTGAAGCCTCGGAACATCAAGGTGGGAGACTTGGTACTAAGTCAACATCCTCCTAATGAAGACCATAAGGTTGAAAACCAGCAAGGGCGGCCTAGGCAAAAATTAGAGCAAAGTGCAAAAAAGAAGCCCGCTAGATTGAAAACCTGCAAGGAAAGTCTAGGCAAAAAACAGGGTGCACAAAAAAAAAAAAAAAAAAAAAAAAAAGTGGTCTTCATTTGTTTGAACTACGGATACCTGAGCCTCCCAAAAGCTGGAGGAACGTAGGCAACCTCCGGATGCGGTCTAAAACAATCATTTTTACCCAATCTTTTCATAAACAAGATGCAATTTTTATTCAATTCTTGAATCATTTTCATTATTACAATGGACAATGTTGAGCATAAAAGACAATAAAACATTAAAATCCTAACAAGTAGTCTACTAATTGCAATCTTGGGGTACTAGGAAAAATCTAATTTCTTCTTAGTCTTTGAAGGGCCACCCGAACGGCTCTCAATCCTATTCCTCTTCGGCGGCCTAGGAACCCTGAGACGGACCACAACCTTTTGCGCAGCAAAACGCCTCCGAGCATAAAAGTCATCCAAGGGAGTACCGAAGGGGTCAACCAAGATATTGTTCGGATCAGCAGCAGCTTCCTTATACCTTAAAGCACTGCTAGGCTCAAATTCCCTCCCTAGCAACTCAGCCCAAAGGGTGTCAACCCAAGTGATACCACGGTAAAGGGTGCCGAAAAGATAATCCAAGTAACTCTCGGGAAGGAAAATACTACCCCAACAAGTAGGGATAGAAGCCCACCGATGGCGGTCACCTCCTCAAGCCAACTGACGCTCCCTCGAAAATTCTGGACCCAAGTATGAAACTGGATGAAGCACTCCACTCTTCGGAAAAGGAACTATCTGCTGACGACCAAACAGCCTCAGAACTCGTTCTGATTGATAAAATGAGGAATCTCTGAGACCGGGAAGAACCACATGCCCAAAACCCAAACTCCATTCCACAAAAGGATGAAGTCCCCAAGAGGGAGGGCACCACTCAATGTCAACCGATGCTCGAGAGGCAAAGAATTTTTTCCAACCATCCTCAGCTAAGTCTTGGATTAACAATTTCCTCCTATGAACAGCGAAAGAATACATATCACCCTCCGAAGAATAAATCCTGAAATTCTCCCAGAGCCATATGGTCAAAAGCAAGGGGCTTCCCCAACGCATCTCACCCGTTCGCTGTAACTCATCCAGACCATGCAGGGTTTCCCCCACTATAAGAGGGATTATACTGAACTGTTTCTCTTTTGCCTGCAAGATGATCTCAGCCAACTGTGCATCCGCAGTACCAAGAGGTGTAATGAACAGTACCTCGCTGAAAAGACAAACTGCTAGAGCATTCCTCTTAAAGGACTGAACCGCTATGTCCTCCAAATGTAAACTGAAGAACATTGGCAACTCAGTTATGTCCACCACAGTACAGTGCAACATTTTCTTCACATCTTCAATGGGGAGGTTTAACAAGAGTCAACCACACCTCGATGGTACTTGGGGACGGCAATCTGACCCGCCAATGGCATGCCAAGAATGACACCAAAATCATCAACAGTCGGCACCATTTCATTCGCCGAAAAGTTAAAAGTATGGCTGTCACAATCCCAAAAGGCTGCAGCGGCCTTCAACAAATCCCAATCCGGCTTCAGGGTCCGTAGTGTGAAGAGAATTCGAATCCTAAGTCTTTGACAAAAGCCTTCTTGGGACGATTCTTGAAATAATACACGAAGGTCGAAAAATCCTTCTCGTAGTCATCAACAACTTTGGCATCAAGATTGAAAAGGTCGGAAGCCATGGAAAATGTGGATTACAAGCAAAATTTAGCAAGAAAAGAGTGTTCAAGAATGACAAAAAATAGCTATTGGGGGAATGGTTTCGAACAGAGGCTGATATTATAGCTGTTGGAGATCTTTTGGCCAGATAATGTCAAGCCCCAGAATAAGCTCCCCAAAAGCGCGCGCCTCCCGCCACCTATATGGGAAGCGCGCGCCCCTCACCATCACAAGCAGAGGCGCCCGTGCCCCATTTCAGAAGTGCGTTCATAGGCCCTTGTCAAAGAGGAAGGCCACACAAGAAAAAAAGTCTAGACATTCCCAGAATCAACCAGATCAAGACAAAAGCTCTGCCCTTGAACGCACAGTTGGGCACACATTCTTTTGGTCCACCCCTAAGGAATGTATAAATTGAAATAAGATTGAAACTCCCACTAAAATTTAAAGTAGGATGTGTCTTTATCTCCAATCAGAGCCAATCTCGGCATTTCTTTTTGGTCCGCAGTCAACTGGTGCCCCCACCCCACAAAAGACAAACAGCAGTGCGGCTCCGAACAGTAAAACATCAAATACAGCTCCAAACAATAATTTGGTCCATGGTGAACCACTGAAATCACCACCTCTTAAGCAACATGATGGTTTCGCTCAACGGACTTTAAACCGGCGAACGGATCCCCTAAATGGATTCAGCCAATCCTCTCAATAGACTCTAAATTGTCGAATGGATCCCCTAAACGGATTCAGTCAGTCCTCTCAACTAACTTTAAACCGGCAAATGGAACCCCTAAACGGATTCAGTAAGTCCGCTCAATAGACCTTAAACCAGGCAATTGGATTCTCTAAACGGATTCAGCCAGTCCTCTCAACGGACTTCAAACCGGCGAACGGATCCCCTAAACGGATTCAGCCAGTCTGCTCAACAGACTTTAAACCGGCAAACGGATCCCCTAAATGGATTCACCCAGTCCGCTCAATGGACTTTAAACCGGCAAATGGATCCCTAAACGGATTTAGCCAGTCCGCTCAATGGACTTTAAACCGGCAAACGGTTCCTCTAAATGGTTCAAGCCTCAGTCTGCTCACCAGACTCTAAACCTTGGCCACGGTGGGCCGTCTCACACCACCGTACCTCTTCTATCAGCAAAAGCCTCTTATACAGGGAGTGCACCTTTATCCTCCATAATTTCAAATTCTTGTTTTCATCGAGTCTTTGCTTTTTCTCGGCGGATG
Organism: Campanula takesimana; assembly: GCA_026119855.1. NCBI lineage: Eukaryota > Viridiplantae > Streptophyta > Magnoliopsida > Asterales > Campanulaceae > Campanula > Campanula takesimana. Next base: position 1,214,967 of record JAOWBW010000265.1, on the reverse strand, counting down.
TCTTTCTTTCGTCAGCGCATTTTGCTTCACAATCCACGCCGCCGAGGGGCTCTGTAGACACCCCGCATTGGACCGCTCACCTCGATTGCACATTTGATTTTGTGTTTCTTCCTATTTAAAATGCTTTTCATTAGTTTTTGTTACTTTTGTTAAGTTCCTGACTGACTCTGTTAAGTTCAGGGACTAAACTGAATAGCAGTGCTAACTTTCTAGTCCATTCTGTCAAAAAATCCTTTTCAAATTCGCGCACCTCTGCCTTTATAGGTCAGACACGCGCGCATCCCGCCCTCAAGGCAGGAAGCGCGCGCATCTGGGTGTCAGTTACAGACTCTCTCCAAGAATCCCTCCTTGCTCAAATTACATGATTTTGTCCTGGAAATTTGTCTTTGTGACTTGGTTTTGGCACCAAAAACATCGGTTTTACACCTATATAAACCCCTCTAATTCACCATTGAAAAGGGGGTCATTTTTTAGATAGCAAAAAATATACAAAAACTTTGGCATTTTTTAGTACTTTCTACAAGGGAACTCTTGAAGACTCTTGTAGTTTAGGTAATCTTCACCTCTCTTCCTCTCTTTATTTCTCTCATCTTCATCTCTTCTCTCACTTTCTTGATCAAGTGTGCAATCACCCAAACCATTTTGGGACATGACACCAAAGACCACTCTATTCCATTGATGTTGGTTAAGGAGTTATCTCCCCCACATTCAAACCCCTTTTTTTACCCCCTTTTATCATTATCAAAGAATAGGAAGAACATTTTCATTTATGTAGACTATGAACAAGCAAGACCAACATTAGTTGGGCGAGATGGGTGTTTAAGTACATCCCATCTCGTAACCGAACCCCCGAACCTCACAACAAGAATCTCTGGTTTTCGTATCAAAACATAGGCTTAATATTAGGTTTTTCTTATGTTCCATTAAAAACATAGGTGGCGACTCTAAACACTTAAAACCAAAATAGACATCCTAGGATCACCCACCGCTCTAGCTTAAGGCTGTGGCCCTTCCCGGTGTATCTACACCAACCAACAAAAACAACTAGTTGTTTGAGTATCACTAGCCCGCACACCTGCATTAACATTTAGATCAGTACTTGTGTTAGCAGAACAACACTTGTGCCAGCACGTAGAACAACACTTGTGGCAGCATCTCCCCCTGTTTATAAAAAATACTGTGCAAAGAATTTCTACAAGTTTGTATGAATCTGCATCTGGCTTGAAGTCCGCATTGATGGAGCCTGGGTAGTCGGTTGGCATGAAGAAGATGAGACTTTTCTCTTATTTTTCTTTTCCTTGGTGGTAGTCACTATAGGTTGGGCAGGAGTCACGGTAGGAGGGAGTTATGTCACCGGAGTAGAGGTGGTCTGGTTTCCACAAAGTGTTGGAGATTATGCCCTAGGCCCTTGAGAAAGGCCTTATGTTATATCATGCTCTCATTTGTTATTGAGATAACAAACCTTGGATTATTATATGTTTTATATGTTTATTATAATAATCCCCATCCCTAGTACTTATGAAGAACTAGTATAAGTTTAATCGATAATCATGTGTATGTGACACAAATTAAACTTATGGGTACTTGTTGTTGAACGAGTACTGAACTTGACCCACCTATGAGATTTATATCATGGTCAAATGTCATAATTAAATCTCATATAGTTATATCATTTGATATCCTTAGACCTGAGATTATCATGGTCTTCCACATGATGAACGTTATGTTTGACATAGTCTACCACTACCCTTAACCAGGTAGTCATAAAGGCTATAATTGGCATAATCGGATTCTTGTAGGGAAGAATGATAAGTCAAGATGGGATTTGTCACTCCCTCAAGAGAGATATCTGCTTTGGCCACTCGAGAGTGAGATTGAAGATAGTGTATGGCCATACCCAAATGAATTGATGTGTTCAATGTCATTTGCTCATATAAATATACTCGGGATCGAGAAAGCATTGAACAATATAAGTTGACGTGGACCATGACTTATGTTCAATATGATATCGCGTGACAAAAGGATTGTGATATGTTCTATGAAGATAAATGAACTTCTTTAAGTTGTATCAATTGGGTAATCATGATGGCTTTCTAGGGTCCTGTGAATACGTCCGATTAAAATTGAGAGTCGCCACGTTATTTTATTTGTAGTTAAAACATTGAGAAAAACCGTTTAGGAGAATAATAGGGTTCGGGGGTCAAATTACAATAGAAGAAGAATATTCATGTGATCACTCCTATTGCCTGACGAATCGGTCTTTCTATCATGATCAATGTGTGTGTGTGTTAGTGTTTGAGACCGAATCCGAAGATTGCCTACGTTCTTCTCAACGTGAGAAGCTCAGGTCAGCATAGTTCATTAATAATTAAGAATAGAGAGATGAAGCGGGATCATGCATAAAGAGGAAGATTAGGGTTAGACGTAGTTCCTAGATCATATTAGGGTTTGATGAAACCCTAGGATCATCATTGGCTATATTATATGCACATAATAGGGATTAAAACCCTAGATCTAGTATGTTACGCCTGTATAAGTCGTAGATCTAGTATAATAATAAGAACATCATGAAACATATGAATGAACATGTAAACATGAACATTGCTACCCTAAACATGGCATATATTATGAGTTTAGACTAAGAACATGAAGAACGCATGAAGAACATATGAATATGAATAAATAAACATAATGAAAACATATATAAAACATATCTAGCCTAAGAACATAACAAGAAAATAATAAGAAATGTAAGAAGACTTACCTTGATCGGCAAGAACTATGATTGAAGCATCTTGAATATTCGAAGATACTTTGAGGGTGCCAGAAAGGCTTAAACTTGGATTTTTCTCGTCTATCTAGACTCTGAAACTCGCAGAATGAATTGTGTGATCGAATAGGGTAGCTGAGGACACTTATTTATAGAGGTTTTGGGATGGAAAGACTGGCCGCCCGGCTAGGGAAAAAGTGGCCGCCCAGCCAACCGCGGAGGTTGGCATGGTTCCCAAGGTTGTGATCAGTCTTGGACTCTGGAGAACTCCTAGATAACGTCAATCTTCAGGAATAATATGATCGGGCGTAAATATCTTCTTATCTGGGCTTTTTGGAAAATTTCGGATAAGTCCTACGCAGCTCGCAAATACCTGTGAGGTCCCTGTGAGTTCTGGAATGCCTAAACAAGTCATTTTCAGGCCGGGTACTAACAGTAGCCCCTCGGCGATGCTTCTTGCAAGGCATGAAGGGTCGTCGATTAAGAAAGGAACCGATCTGAAACATGAGTTCTAAATCGGGGGAGAGAAGTAACAAGGTGACCAGATTGGTCGAGTGGCTGAACCTTTATCAGGCTACCTATGTATCCTAAAGAGAATCAAGCCTATCGTAGTTCGTGCTTTTTGGTTGAAATGAGACATCATCTTCCGCTGGGGATATGATCCTGTACAAAGACAAACATTCGTAGGGGGAGAGAGAGAAAAATCACGAGATATCAGCTCCTGCTGGGGATAACATCCTAAGGACACCATCCTATATGAAGACAGAACATTCGTAAGGGAAGAAAGAGAAAGAAAACGAGACATCAGCTCCTGCTGGGGATAACATCCTAAGGACACCATCCTGTATGAAGACAGAACATTCATAAGGGAAAAAAGAGAAAAAAAAAAGACATCAGCTCCTGCTAGGGATAACTATCCTAAAGACACTATCCTGTATGAAGACTGAACATTCGTTAAGGAGAATAGAATCGTTATTCGGACTCTACTGGGGAAAGAAGGCAAATCCGTATGCACGGTGCGAGAAGAAGATTCAAGAATCAAGAACAAAATTAGGGATGGATTCTTACTTCTTATGGAGTGCGCGTATTAAAAGATGTGTCTGAAGACACTAGCAACAACAACTGAAATTATGTCCAGAGACATCAGCAACCTATGCCAAAACATGAGACACACGGGTTATGAAGAAGAAATCTTACGGAGCGTGTGAATCAAATAATTTCTCAAAAACTATGGAATATAGAGATGCTAAAACCTCAGGATCGCAGGATTCGGTAAAACGGTAACGTAAATGGTATATCGGGACACAAGTGTCTCGGGATCGTAAGGGTTACGCCAATAACACTTTCGATTATATCGGGATGCATATATCTCGGGATTGATTCGGTTATTAATAAAGGATTTATGACGGTTTCGTTAACCCGCATCAAGATTTATAGGGGTTCCTCAACCTACATTAATTCACTCTCGCTGGGGAAAGTTAATTTATTTGGTAATTTATAGGGGTCTTCCAGACCAGAGTTTGTTAAAATATGACTAGGGGCGTCAATTTTTGGTAGTTTATAGTGGTCTTCCAGACCGAAGGAACGGACTAAGGACAAGTCCTAGGGATCTTGGTGTTTCGCAATATGTTTTAGTATAAGTGTGTGAATGTACCACTTTGTAGAGTTTTTAGATGATATGATCATTTGTTGTAACCCGAAGGAAAGCATTTGTGAGTGATCGCAAGTTTGAGGGATCGAAGTAGAGAGTACTTAAAGTTTAGATGTAAGATACCTATTATTTAGGTTTTAAGCATTGAGTAATGTTTTAAGCATTGAGTAATGTTATTTAGAGAAGTTTGAGTGTAAATTACCTATTGTCTAGGGTTTAAGCATTGATTGTTTGATGTTTGAAGGGATTTTGAATGTAAATTTCCCAAAGTTCAGGGTTTGAATGACTTGTTGCCGATTTGATTGTAAATTACCTAAAGTTTGGGGTTTAATTATGTTGGCGTTAAACATAGATGATTTAATTGTAAATTGCTTTGAATGAGAAGGCTTGATTGTAAGTTACCCAATATTTGGGGTTAAATAAATTATTGTTAAATGTAAATTACCCAAAGTTTGGGGTTTTAAGTGAATTAGTATTTGAATGTAGAGGTTTAGTCATGATTTACCCATAGTTTGGGGTTTAAGTATGTTGATGTTGAATGAGGAGGATTCGGTTGTAAATAACCCAAAGTATGGGGGTTTGATTGTTACTTACCCAAAGTTTGGGGTTTTAGTGACTTTTATGTTGATCATTTTGATTGTAAATAACCCAAGTTTGGGGTTTAGATTTGAGTAATGTAGAGTAGATGTTTTTCGTTGCAAGTTACCCAAGATATGGGGTTTTGGTTGTAAATTGTGTTAAGTTAGGGATTTGATTGTAAGTTACCCAAAGTATGGGGTTTCGATTATAAATTACCCAAGTTATGGGGTTTAGATTTGTTAATTGACCAATTTAACCCAAATTGATTGAGTTATTTATGAAATTGAAGCTATTTGTAGCATGTGTAATGTATTGATTTTGGTGGATTTGTTAAAAAACGCAATTTTTGTGTTAAGTCATTTTTTTGTCCGAAAATGTCGTAATCGTGGACTGATTTTTGACTTGGTTGACTTTGTTAAAAGTGCTTTTTGTGTGGGTTTTGACTTTGTTTAGAACATGGGTAGTCAATGTACATTAGTGTTTCGTTGAGAAAACTTATTTTGGATAAAGTTATATTTTTGTCCGTTAATTATTGAAATGTTTTGGACTTGTTTGGAGTTGAGTTGTCTTGTCCCAGGTAGATTAGGGTTTTGATTGTGAGTTTTTTTATAGTATTCTTTGGGAATTTTGGAGATTTCCTAGAGTAATGTTGCAACAATTCATAAATGTGCATGAGATAAACTGCTAGATTGATTACAATACCTTGGTTGTGTATACCTGTTTGTGATTGCATGTTGTATTGCCGCCTTTGAAGTCGAAGGGCTTATGTAGCATTGTGCATAGCTTGTGGGAAAGGTGTCCAGAGACTGTTCAGAGCTGGGTGCGGACCACCGTCTTAGGTTTATTCTTTGAGAGCTTGTCTGGTCAAGGGGAACTGACTAAAAGCACCAATCTTGTCATGGCATTACAGGAGCATTGGTGGGATATCATCCATACCTTTCAATTTAGTTATGGGGAAGGTTACGTTTGTTGGAGATTATGCCATAGGCCCTTGAGAAAGGCCTTACGTTGCATCATGTTCTCATTTATTATGGAGATAACAACCCTGGATTATTATATGTTTTACATGTTTATTTTAATAATCCCCGTCCCAAGTACTTATAAAGAAATAGTATAAGTTTAATCGATGATCATATGATGATCATGTTTATGTGATTCAAATTAAACATATCGGTACATGTTGGTGAACATGTACTGGACTTGACCCACCTATGAGATTTATATCATGGTCAAATGTCATAATTAAATCGCATATAGTTATATCATTTGATATCCTTAGACCTGAGATTATCATGGTCTTCCACATGATGAACATTATGTTTGACGTAGTCAACCGCTACCCTTAACCAGGTAGTCATCAAGGCTATGATTGGCATAATCAGATTCTTGTAGGGAAGAATGATAAGTCAATATGGAATTTGTCCCTCCTCAAGAGAGATATCTGCTTTGGCCACTCGTAGAGTAAGATTGATAATGCGTGGCCACGCTCAAATGAATTGATGTGATCAATATCATTTTATCATAATCAATCTACTCGGGATCGAGAAAGCATTGAACGTGATAAGTTGACATCGACCATGACTTATGTTCAATATGATATCGCGTGACAAAAGGATTGTGATATGTTCTATGAGGATAACGAACTTCGTTAAGTTATATTAATTGGGTAATCATAATGGATTACAAGAGTCCGCTCATGATTTATGAGTTTGACCTTGGTTTAACTCATTGCCAACTTAATATAATCATATGGGGTCACACACAAAAGAACGAATCAAGAAAAGGCAAAAAATGAGTTTCTGGCGGGTACGGCCATGCCAGTTATAAAGCACGACCGTGCGAATTAACAAGAAAGACCGTGCCATTATCTAACTTCGGCATGTCAGGCTCGAACTAAGTGGCACGGTCGTGCCATTTAGTGAGCACGACCGTGCCAGAGTTCCTGGGGCCAGAAATTGGTAAGTTTAATTGGGTGACGGAATTTAGGTATCCTAGGTCATTAAGGGTTAATGACTAGGGACTATAAATACATCTTTTCACCAGCCATTAAACTAATGCAACCCAATATATTTGAGAAACATAATTCTTGATCTAAGATTGAGAATCAAAGATCAAGAATGCATAAAATTCATATAGCCTTTTAAGATTAGAAAAAGCATTTTTTCTAATAGGTCTAGCAATCCAGATCTAGAATTGTTCTAGATATTTGTTCGCGTGTGGATACACATAGAGGATGCTTGCTTTAGCATCTCGAGTTCATGTTCCTGTGATCGTGATCCGATGAACATGAAGAACGAGGAGATCAAATCATAATGCTTTAAGACTTAAAGATTTGAAGATCCTGAAAATTTTAAACGCACAACATGGTTAGTATTCTAAATTCATCTTGCTATTAATTTAATCATCATGAATGGATATTGGGGCTTTGGGTTTTGTTGTTTTAATTACCGTCTTCTGCTGCGCAAGGACCCTCAAAACCCAACAACGGTGACTACCTCGGACCTTACGGCTTTCACCGGGATGTGATTCACAGGTAGCCCAGTATGGAGTGATGATATTCTGCTTGTTGATGGGAGTGAGGACAGGCATCATAGTCTGATTGGATTCGACTATGCCGATATCAGTTATGATGTCCGTCTGGGGGCCTAAAGAGGCGGTATGAGGAGATGCTGGCGGCTCTTGAGGCCGGAGATGGTGATGTAGAAGTAGCTTCCCATCCGTTTATTTGGCACGGATTGTTTCAAACCATCAGCGATGACTCCACTATTGGGATTGTTGGAGATTAAGCCCTAGGCCCTTGAGAAAGGCCTTACGTAACATCATGTTCTCATTTGTTATGGAGATAACAACCTTGGATTATTATATGTTTTACAAGTTTATTATAATAATCCCCGTCCCTAGAACTTATGAAGAACTAGTATAAGTTTAATCGATGATCATATGATGATCATATGTATGTGATACAAATTAAACTTATGGGTACTTGTTAGAGAACAAGTACTGGACATGACCCGCCGATAGATTTATGTCATGGTCAAATGTCATAATTAAATCTCATATAGTTATATCATTTGATATCCTTAGACCTGAGATTATCATGGTGTTCCACATGATGAACATTATGTTTGACTTAGACAACCGCTACCCTTAATCAGGTAGTCATAAAGGCTATGTTTGCCATAATCGGATTTTTGTAGGGAAGAATGATAAGTCAAGATGGAATTTGTCCCTCCCTCAAGAGAGATATCCGCTTAGGCCACTCGTAGAGTGAGATTGATAAAATGTGTGGCCACGCTCAAATGAATTGATGTGATCAATAGCATTTGCTCATAATCAATCTACTCGGGATTTAGAAAGCATTGAACGAGATAAGTTGACGTTGACCATGACTTATGTTCAATATGATATCGCGTGACAAAAGGATTGTGATATGTTCTATGAGGATAACGAACTTCGTTTAAGTTATATTAATTGGGTAGTCATGATGTCTTGCTAGAGTCCGCTCATGACCTATGGGTTTGATCTTGGTTTGACTAATTGCCAACTTAATATAATCCTATGGGGTCACACACAAAAGAACGAATCAAGAAAAGGCAAAAACTGAGTATTTGGCGGGCACTACCGTGCCAGTTATAAAGCACGACCGTGCCGATTAACATGCACGACCGTGCCAGAATTCAACCTCAGCAGATCAGGCTCGGACCAAGTGGCACAGCCGTGCCATTTGGTGAGCACGACCATGCCATAGTTCCCGGAGCCAGATTTTGGTATGTTTAATTGGGTGACGGGATTAGGTCTCAAGAGTCCTTAAGCGTTAAGGAATTTTGAGTATAAATAATCCTCTTTCACCAGCCATTAAACTAATGCAATACATATGTTTGAGAAACATATTCTTGAGCCTAGATTGAGAATCAAAACCTCAAGAACATCAAAAATTCATATAGCTTTTGAAGATAAGAAAAACGTATTTTCTAATGGTCTAGCAATCCATATCTATAATGGTTCTAGATATTCGTTCGTGTGTGGATACACATAAATGATGATTGCTTTAGCATCTCAAGTTCGTGTTCCTGTGATCCTGATTCAAAGAACGCGAAGAACTAGGAGATCAAATCTTAAAGCTTGATGACTTGAAGATTTGAAGATCCCAAAATTTTTAAACGCTTAACATGGTTAGTATTCTAAATTCATCTTGCTATTAATTTAATCATCATGAATGAATCTTGGGGTGTAGGGTTTTGTTGATTTTAATTTCCGTCTTCCGCTGCGCAAGGACCCTCAAAACCCAACAGTGGTATCAGAGCCCCGTTCATGTATAATTATTTTAATAATATCATGTTGATAATATAATTGGATTATATGTGTTAACATGCTATTCGAATTTAGATTCATGGTGTTTATGTGGTCTATGCGTTTTATGTGGTTTATTATTTTTTCAACTTTAATCTCACTATTCAATCGCAATAAAAATTATGGTGGATTTAAAATTGTTTGGGTTATCAATTTTTTATTGGATCAAAGTTTTGATAATCTAGAGATTAAAGAATATATGGTTTATTCAAGGTCTTGTTGATCATGGTGATTGGATCATCAAGAACATCAAATCCTAATTGAATCGGGGAAAAACAATTTTGAGACAAATTTTTGAATATTTTTTTTTTAGATTTTTCGTAGGAGGTCTGACCGGACCTATGTACTGACCCGGCCGGACCCTGTGGTCTGGTGCGGGAGGGGCATAGGGTCGTGGGTGGATCTTGTGGTTTGAAACTCCTATTTGTTTTATTCTTGTGAATTCTAAGATTGGATTAAGGTTTGGACGGCTGGCCTACGTTCTCGAGACTGTGTTTCCCAAACTTGATCGCAGTCAAAGATTCAAAGATAAAACGAAGTTAGAATTATGAAGAGTTCATAATTGCTAAAATTAAGAAACAAAGTTCTTGATTCAAGTTTGGAGATCCATGTGGAATTGTGAATGTAATTGGCCTACGTTCATCGAGACCATCAATTGCTTAGTTTCGGCCACATGGACTACTTTCTTGGTTTCTTGAATTAGTGTTGAATTGTGGATGCCTATGGCATAGTTTCGGCCGTACTTCTTGTTTTCTTGATTTGGAGATAATAACCAAAGTTCAAAAGAGTCTCATCCTCATAATTATAGAGAAACCAATGACACATAAATATCGTGCTTAAATTAATGAAGATTAATTTAATGACTAATCTTGATGCTTAACATGTTATGTGCTTATAAACGTGTTATATGCTATATGAAAGAACCTTTTTGAAAATATAAGTCATGTGCCAATCCACTATTAAAACACTTGTGAGTACACTGGGTAGTTTTGTGCAGGCTACGCCCTAGCGAGGTGCATTGATTCTATCAGTGTATGAGCAAGATGAGTGAATGAGAGTTTCCTATACGTTTAACATGGTTTGTGTCACGCCCCAGAAAATACTAAAATCCTTAAACATAAAATTTACAAAATATACATCTCCAAAATGTTAAATACCAAACCGGGCGCGTGAATTCTACTATAAACCAATACCAACAAATGATACCTCAACGAGATTATAACTAGGAGACTAGAAACAAACGCGGAAGCAAGAACAACTGTTAATAATATAAATTCTCAAAGGACAACAGTGTATACATAACCCTGGACGACCACGACCTTTCAACCATACACAAAGAGGCTCTGAAGAGCAACTACCCCAAAGGCGATCAACCTGCTCAGAAGACTCCCGATACAACGGACCTCAAACGATACCACTTGCTTTCCTGGGGGGGTTAAGGAAAAACAATTTGCAACAAGAAACGGGGTGAGATAAAATCTCAGTAAGTTACTAAATGCATCTACATGGCATAATATCATGCAAATCAAGTATATAACTGAGCAAGTAAATCATATAACAACAAATGAGAAAGCTCCCTATCGCCAACCGTCCCATACCAGTTGGAAATAACGACTAACTCATCATGCAGCACATAAGACTGAAATAAACACGTTACAAAGGATACTGAGCCAAGGTTTCACCAAACCAATAGGACAATCGCTGCGCAGCTTCAACCAATCAACCAATCAAACCATCTTCATAGTAGCATAAACAGCTGAAGTTCACAACCCCGGTACCGGAACCATAACAATGTAACATGTCACAAAGGACAGGGGAGATAACACAAAGTCAAAACCCAAAACGTCTAGCTAGAATACTCACCAAAGGGAGCTAGCTCATCCCAACCAAGGCCAATCTGGAAGGGGAAAGAAGGACCAATGGGCGACGCTATACTGGACTTGGCTCGTGCCATTATAACATTATCCATTGCCTGACTCGAACACAAATAACCAGCTGGAACTTCCAAATAAATGCTAGGTAATAAATACTAGCTCGATAAACAACCAAAGATTCCAAAGTAGGGAACCATACCAAATAATCACCATAAAGATGCAACGGTTACTCATGAAGAGTTTAACAACAACGATAACAAGAGTTTCTCATGAAGAGCACAACAACGATAAACGGAATTTTTCATAAGGAGCCCAACAACAGTGATTAGTAAAACACGATAATTCCATAATAAGGAGCCATACCAGATACATTCCAAGGATGATACCCACAAGTTACTCATAAGGAACCAAACCCAAACGGTCGCTCACAAATAGTACAACGACTATAACCCAAAATTATCCTAAACGTTTACTCATAAAGATGTACTATGACCAAGAACTCAATCATCCCTTTACACTTGGAATTCCAAATAGGAAATCCGAACAAATACACCTTAAGACAAATCAAAACCGCAGGTACCCAATCACCGAATCACTCTTTACATCCGTTCACAAACGAACCAATTCTTAACATTCCAAACGAACCCAAAAGGTTACACCTATTAGTACATGATCACAACCGGACTAAACTCTACACTTTAGTGTTCAATAATAACCCTCTAGGTACTATAGGATATCGCCTAAAACCTAGACCAAGTCTTATCCAAAAATCAATTTGATTGGCACAATCATGAACACCTCATAAGATGACCAAACGTTCCCAAACAATACTTAGACTAATTCCATAACACCCTTGTTCACAACGGAACCATTTCAAATAAATCACTATAAAGGTAAACCAATCCAAACAACACATCAAAGATGTCCGACATTCCCAAAACGATACTGAATCAAATTCCATAACATTTTTTATTCACAAAGGGACCCATTTCCAATTAATAAAGTGTTCCACGGTGTTAACTTAAATTAATTAGAGTAATAAAATTTAAACTAAGGAAGAAATCTAGTTTTAAACAACCAAGAGAAGAATTTCCAGAAACAGGGCGGGCGGGCGCTTAAATGACCAAAAGGTTTGGCCGAAGGAAAAAGCCAGGTGGGCGGGCGCCTAACTAAACCCGAGCGGGCGCTCGGTCTGGTTTTGGGTCGGGAATCAGCAGCTGGGTTCTTCAATTTCCTTACCCATTTCACAAATTCTCAAAATCAACCACAACCCAACTTTCCACTAAGCATAATCATGAACCAAAACAATTTATAAACTAGAAAGGGACCTAAGTAACATCATCTATCAACTTCAAACTAAGATTTAAATCCCAACATTCAAATATCACAAAATTCAATTAAAAATCCAAATGAGTTCAAAACTCAACCAAAATCAATGTATATCATCTAAATCGTCATATGAACATAGAATGAGCATTTTAACATAAAAATGGGGGGAAAGTAAGTTACTTGGAATTTATGAAAGATGACGGAATTCGACTTTTCTTAGCTCTTTACGATCCTAGCGACGATCTAAGCATCTTTCATAAAATGAGCATTAAGAAATAATGGGAGGAAGATGGTCAAAATGAAGAGAGAAGGAGAGAGTTCTTACCTTTTCTTTAACAATGGGGAAAGAGGGAGAGAGAGATTGAGTGTGCAGGAGAAGGAGAAGAGTGAGGGAGAAAGGGGAGTAGGGAGGGAGGTGTAGGATGATTAATAGAATGTTACACCTAGGCCCCCTCTAGACCCAACTAGGAACAATTAAATCCATTTCCCCACTATCAACTAAGACCCAAAAAGTTCCACACTAGCACAAATGATAAATTAAAATGCTAGACATAAAATATTATGAAACACGAAATGCACACATAATTAAATAAATAAATACACAATATTTATTACTAAGAAAATAGATACGGTTTTTCGGGTCGTTACAATCTACCCTCCTTAAAAAGAATTCGCCCACGAATTCACTCATCAAACTTCACAACACGCGGTCATAATGAGGCGACAACATATCGATTCTCCCATAGCACTCATAACGTCAATCGAGTATTCAACAAAATTTTCAGACATAGTCTCCATGACTCAAATAAACCAACATATATTAATCACATACATATCTCAGGTATACTCATATTAAACATTCTAAAGTTAACTTCCTCTTTCATACCGAATTTCACATTCTCAAGACTATCACTTGATCACCAATTCTGAGACATAGCTGATTTGATCCTAATTAGCATTACGCTCACCATCAACCCTTAAATCAACAACATCCATAAGTTTCATTTTTCATTATCCCAATAGTATTCGGAATCAATTCCACACACACGTAGAATATTCTTTAAAATATATACATCGGTTCCAAAGGTTTCTTAATATTATAACAAGACCCAATAACTTTCCATAACACTCTGAGAAGTCTATTAAGATCAATATGATTCCAGTACAAAAATCATCTTCCTCATGATAAAACATATTACAATTATAACCTTTGTATTTCCCAACCCACTTGTATTAACCAATATTTATCTTTTCGAAGAACACATAACCATTCAACACTGATAACTCATTAACATCATTTCTAAACTTGGTCCCACAAAAACAAACTATAATTTGCTAAGGCAATATTACTAAAATCACAACCATCCCCTAGTCACAGATAGCGCTATTCATTAACCCGAATTTTAGAGACACTTTCCCGAATGATCAAGTAGCCACGGAGACTTTAGTTCCGTCCTTTCCCGAATTTACCATTATCCATTCTAAACCTTTATATAGAAACCTTAAATAAGGCTTACAACATAATAATCTCTCGCACAGAACCTTCTTCAATCGCTATCTTCACTACTAACAAAAATCCATACTCAAGTCTAAAATCGAAGAATCCGAACTTCTTAAACATAATTCTCGAGATACTACAAACTTGTCTTATTCACAACCCCAATTATACTGTAAAGATACTTCCATTAGATAATCGCATACTTAATATTACTTCCAAGAAACTCAAAACATTAAACCATCTCGAGCTTACTCAACTTCTTAAACTATGAGAAGCTAAAGAAATTTCCATCCTCCAAATGTTCACCTAAGTGACTAAATCTCTAAGGATTACCATTATCGTAGAACTGGAACGATCCAAAATTTTTGAAATCTTTATCTTCATAAATATCAATATATTACAACTTACAACTCTAAAAGATATTACAAAAAAATATCACTAATAATCCGAAATATTAAATAAACTGTTCCGTCCCAATTCTTTGATCTTGAACCTCGATCAATGGTTAACCCAAATTAGTCTTTCACGTACACATTTATTAACCCAATATTACTTAGGCTCAACGGTATTATCAACACAATAATCTAATTAGCTAGCACATTTCAACTGTCCCAATACAAAATCACAGTATCCCTTAATATGCTCAAGTATCAATACCCAACTTTCTTTACAAATCCTTAATCCAAACGAGAAACGCCACAAAGAAGATATCCAGAACCATGTGACAACTGTTCACTAAAACCCAAAAAATTCCTCTAATATTGCTCGAGAAATTCTCACCTTCTCAAAATGTTTTTAGTCCTTTAGACTTAACGCGCTTACCATCATTAATGATTATAACTTCCACAATATACTCATAACTCATATTGCTTTAACTCAACTCCAGTCATGTACAAAAATGATCCCAAAAGTATCATAACTCAACTTCTTAAGATAACCCATAATAAATTAAGTATTTCCTCATACTAAACAATTCCGATGCACTCACGCGGATGCACTAAATGTAAAGAAAGATCTCTTATCAAGAAATTCTCAAATTGAATCTTTAACTCTATTAACCCAATCGATACTATATGTTCACTGATTCACCTATCAGTATTGTAGCTTATCTTAACTCATCAATATCCCGCATAGGCGACATAACTAAATCACCCTATACATACCAGCTGCAATTACGTAGTTCCGTATTCGAGAATACACCTCAACATAAATCCATGAATCATAACAAACATGCGAACATAGCAAGAAACGTTGTCCACTTTACGAAATAGATATGCCCGAGCCTTCAAAACTGGCACTCTCGATTCCCAAAGCAACTAACCCCAAGGGGACCAACACTATTAACACCAATCCTATATTTGATGTACCACAAGAGAAGAAACACTAGACGTCAATATCATGACTCGTAGCTCAACCAACTTCTACCTTAACCTCATCTTTCAAGAAAACTTAGTTTCCTAAACCGCTCACAATTATAACACCCAAGTATTGAAACCTATTCAATATCAGAGTTCTTATTCTCCTTCAAGATCTAAAACCATTGCTCTGATACCAACTGTCACGCCCCAGAAAATACTAAAATCCTTAAACATAAAATTTACAAAATATACATCTCCAAAATGTTAAATACCAAACCGGGCGCGTGAATTCTACTATAAACCAATACCAACAAACGATACCTCAACG
Organism: Campanula takesimana; assembly: GCA_026119855.1. Lineage (NCBI taxonomy): Eukaryota > Viridiplantae > Streptophyta > Magnoliopsida > Asterales > Campanulaceae > Campanula > Campanula takesimana. The sequence continues at coordinate 1,199,230 of JAOWBW010000265.1, read as the reverse complement.
AGATTATAACTCGGAGACTAGAAACAAACGCGGAAGCAAGAACAACTGTTAATAATATAAATTCCCAAAGGACAACAGTGTATACATAACCCTGGACGACCACGACCTTTCAACCATACACAAAGAGGCTCTGAAGAGCAACTACCCTAAAGGCGATCAACCTGCTCAGAAGACTCCCGATACAACGGACCTCAAAGGATGCCACTTGCTTTCCTTGGGGGTTAAGGAAAAACAATTTGAAACAAGAAACGGGGTGAGATAAAATCTCAGTAAGTTACTAAATGCATCTACATGGCATAATATCATGCAAATCAAGTATATAACTGAGCAAGTAAATCATATAACAACAAATGAAAGCTCCCTATCGCCAACCGTCCCATACCAGTTGGAAATAACGACTAACTCATCATGCAGCACATAAGACTGAAATAAACACGTTACAAAGGATACTGAGGCAAGGTTTAACCCAACCAATAGGACAATCGCTGCGCAGCTTCAACCAATCAAACAATCAAACCATCTTCATAGTAGCATAAACAGCTGAAGATCACAACCCCGGTACCGGAACCATAACAATGTAACATGTCACAAAGGACAGGGGAGATGACACAAAGTCAAAACCCAAAACGTCTAGCTAGAATACTCACCAAAGGGAGCTAGCTCATCCCAACCAAGGCCAATCTGGAAGGGGAAAGAAGGACCAATGGGCGATGCTATACTGGACTTGGCTCGTGCCATTATAACATTATCAATTGCCTGACTCAAACACAAATAACCAGCTAGACTTCCAAATAAATGCTAGGTAATAAATACTAGCTCGATAAACAACCAAAGATTCCAAAGTAGGGAACCATACCAAATAATCACCATAAAGATGCAACGGTTACTCATGAAGAGTTTAACAACAACGATAACAAGAGTTTCTCATGAAGAGCACAACAACGATAAACGGAATTTCTCATAAGGAGCCCAACAACAGTGATTATTAAAACACGATAATTCCATAATAAGGAACCATACCATATACATTCCAAGGATGATACCCACAAGTTACTCATAAGGAACCCAACCCAAACGGTCGCTCACAAATAGTACAACGACTATAACCCAAAATTATCCTAAACGTTTACTCATAAAGATGTACTATGACCAAGAACTCAATCATCCCTTTACACTTGGAATTCCAAATCGGAAATCCGAACATATACACCTTAAGACAAATCAAAACCGCAGGTACCCAATCACCGAATCACTCTTTACATCCGTTCATAATGAACCAATTCTTAACATTCCAAACGAACCGAAAAGGTTACACCTATTAGTACATGATCACAACCGGACTAAACTCTACACTTTAGTGTTCAATAACAACCCTCTAGGTACTATAGGATATCGCCTAAAACCTAGACCAAGTCTTATCCAAAAATCAATTCGATTGGCACAATCATGAACACCTCATAAGATGACCAAACATTCCCAAACAATACTTAGACTAATTCCATAACACCCTTGTTCACAACGGAACCATTTCAAATAAATCACTATAAAGGTAAACCAATCCAAACAACACATCAAAGATGTCCGACATTCCCAAAACGATACTGAATCAAATTCCATAACATTTTTTATTCACAAAGGGACCCATTTCCAATTAATAAAGTGTTCCACGGTTTTAACTTAAATTAATTAGAGTAATAAAATTTAAACTAAGGAAGAAATCTAGTTTTAAACAACCAAGAGAAGAATTTCCAGAAACAGGGCGGGCGGGCGCGCGGTAGGGGGCAGGCGGGCGCTTAAATGACCAGAAGGTTTGGCCGAAGGAAAAAGCCAGGTGGGCGGGCGCCTAACTAAACCCGGGCGGGGGCTCGGTCTGGTTCTGGGTTGGGAATCAGCAGCTGGGTTCTTCAATTTCCTTACCCATTTCACAAATTCTCAAAATCAACCACAACCCAACTTTCCACTAAGCATAATCATGAACCAAAACAATTTATAAACTAGAAAGGGACCTAAGTAACATCATCTATCAACTTCAAACTAAGATTTAAATCCCAACATTCCAAATATTACAAAATTCAATTAAAAATCCAAATGAGTTCAAAACTCAACCAAAATCAATGTATATCATCTAAATCGTCATATGAACATAGAATGAGCATTTTAACATAAAAATGGGGGGAAAGTAACTTACTTGGAATTTATGAAAGATGACGGAATTCGACTTTTCTTAGCTCTTTACGATCCTAGCGACGATCTAAGCATCTTTCATAAAATGAGCATTAATAAATAATGGGAGGAAGATGGTCAAAATGAAGAGAGAAGGAGAGAGTTCTTACCTTTTCTTTAACAATGGGGAAAGAGGGAGAGAGAGATTGAGTGTGCAGGAGAAGGAGAAGAGTGAGGGAGAAAGGGGAGTAGGGAGGGAGGTGTAGGATGATTAATAGAATGTTACACCCAGGCCCCCTCTAGACCCAACTAGGAACAATTAAATCCATTTCCCCACTATCAACTAAGACCCAAAAAGTTCCACACTAGCACAAATGATAAATTAAAATGCTAGACATAAAATATTATGAAACACGAAATGCACACATAATTAAATAAATAAATACACAATATTTATTACTAGAAAATATATACGGGTTTTCGGGTCATTACAGTTTGACTTAAATAGGCTATCAAAACAGTTTTGGGCCTAAGGCACAAGATGAGATTAAAACATGTTTGTCATTGGATGTCTAAAACAATCTCATAAAAAGATCTAAGAGTCATATATGATATGATTGACAAGAGTTGTCTACCAAAATAACTTGGTTTTGAGCAGTCGTGCCCTAGCCAACTCAAAATTGGGTGAAATATGGATCTTAGCCCACATAAATTATATTATACAATTGTTGTATATGAAGGTTATATAATTTAGTGGGAGTATTTATGAAATATAAATTATTTATCTCTTTAATGATTGGTATGAAATATAGGTGTATATTTATTTACATATTTGTGTAGAATATTATCTTAAACTTTAATTGTATTTGTTACTGCGATGTGTTCTTTAAAAGGACAAAGTTAAAAGAGAATAATATTAACTTCTTTGATTAGATCATGAGCTTAAGAAGTGTTCTAAAGCAAGAACGGAAATTATACATTCTTAATAATCCTAAGTAACCTAAATTGCAGTATTAATTTGATTACTATGTTCAGTAGGATCATCAAAATTTAATTTGATTAACTAGTTGATGATCTTAGATTCATGAATAAATTGTTTATTCTTGGTATTGATAATCATGATGATTGGATCATCAAGAACACTAAATCCTAATTGAATCAAGGAATGCAATTTTAAGGTAAATTTTGAAATTTAAAATCTGCCGCTTTTATGATAAATATTTTGAATTGAATTGAATTGTCAGATGGCTGGTATTAGAAACCGTGTTTCTTGAAATTAAATATCAGTTTCAAATTTAATCTGGGGTTGAATCTAGTTTCAGATGGCTGGTTTTCGAAACCGTGTTTCCTGAAAAGTGATGTCAATTCAGAATTCATAAAACTGAAATCAGAATCCTGAATCATTCTTGGTTACTGAAATCAGTTAAATTAATGAGACATGTTTGTGGTCTCAATACCTGAACTATCATGCGGAACGATGTAGATCTAAGTCTAAGATTTGATTTTTGACTTCATGAATTTCTAAAGGGAAAAGGATTAAAAGATAAAGGTAAGACAAATGTTGTCAAACCTAAAGGAAATACTTGTGGCTAAAAGTATAACTCTTAATGATGCAATTTGGTAACGTGGTAATTGGATTGACCATTTAAAAATTGCAATAAAATTCTGGATGATCAAAGAAAGAGAATGGTAGTAGGACTACCACTTGGGATATTTATATTATTAAATTAATCTTTCTAAATTTAATTATTGGGTATTAGATACCGGATGTTGATCCCACATTTTTATAAATGTGCAATAATTGGTAATAGAAAGACTACTTATGAAAAGTAAAGTTAATCTATGAATGGTAATGATGCAAGAGTTGCAACATTGTTCGTAGAAAACTTATGAAGTGACTTTACTCATTAAGTAGAAAAATATTATTTTGTTTTTCTTTTAAGATAATGAAGGATATTTATTTCTTATTGAGAATAATAAAAGTGCTTTATTTATTATGATTTGCTTTATCGTACTGATAAATCATATAAATAAATCTTATATCCTAAATCTTGAAGAATAAAATAATAAATAAAGCTATAACATAAGAAGTTAAATTCTTAAGGAATATTGTTTTGATAAAATAAATGAGAAACGCATATCTAAAATTCCATGGGACGGAGTTTTAAAGTCATATGATTTTTAATCATGTGATATATGCAAATCTTATTTACTTGGATCAATACATCTTTTACTAGGAGTAGTAAAAGGGCTAGTAACCTATTTGACCTAGTACATGTTGATGTATATGGTGTATTAACTAGCAATGCTAAAATAGGATTTTAGTACTACTTGGTAAAACTATTCAAAGATTCCAATTCGATCGTGATGATGAATAATTGAACCAAGAATTTGACTATTATCTTTAAGATTGTGAACTTGTTTCACAATTAACTCCCCCAAGAACACCATTTTGAATGACGTGTCTAATGGAAGTATAGAACCATATTGGATATGGTTCATTAGATGATAAAGTCAAATTGATCTTCCACTATTTATTATGGGATTATACATTGGAAACCGCTATAATTACACTAATTTGAGTTCCATCAAAATAGGTACAATGGTACCATATGTGATATGGAATGAAAGAAAACATGGTTTGTCTTTCATGAAGATTTAAGATGGTGAGACCTTTTGGAAAGGACTTGTTTGGAACAAGCTCACATTTAAATCTAATAAATGTATTTTCATGAGATATCCTAAGGAAACTTGATGATATTATTTTACTTATAAGAAACAAATCGTTTCTTGCTTATGATGGTATTTTTCTAGATAAATTGTTTATCTCTAAAAGAACCAGTGTGAGTAAAGTATATCTCAAATAGTTCGAGACCTAGAAAAAAAACATACAACCTTAGATGGAAATTGAACAAACTTTCACAAAGAGTTGTAAAAATTTGTTCAAGTTACACAAGTTCGTTGCATATATGATAGGATACAATCTATAACAAAGAAATATTGAATTTCTCGTAATAGAAAGTATTGAGGTAAAGTTCATTTAGAATGACATATTTACCATCTATCAAAGTGCAATGTCCACTCCATATTAGATTAATGACTTGGAGTCATAGAATCTAAAAGGCAATCCATGTATAATAATCAAGTTTGAAACTTGATCATTCTAACCTAAGGTGTAAAAACCAAAGGATGGAATTGAGTTTTCTTGGAGAAAACTAACATGGGTAGCAAGGAACATACTAATTAAGCAAGACTAAATGTGAAAAAGGTTGACTCATAGTTCGACTATGATGAAACTTTCTCACTCGTAATCCTGCTTTAAGATATTAGAATTCTCATTGTAATATCTTCATATTTGGAATATGAAATTTGACAAATAGATATCAAAGCAGCGTTCCTTAATGGGAACTCACTTAAGGATGTATTGGATACAACCTAAAGGTTTTGATAGTCTAGAAATTCTAATAAATTATGTAAGTTGCAGAAATCCATGGGATGGGTTGAAGCAAGCTTCTTAGAGTTAAAACAATCATTTTGATGAAGTGTTCAAGTCGTCTGAAATTCATCAAAGATGAGACTTGTGTTTGATAAGAAATTAGTGGGAGCATAGCCTAATTCCTAGTCTTATATATGTGGTTAACATATAGCTCATTTTTAAAGAGTTTCTTAATGAAAGACTTACGAAGAAGTCGCTCACATCCTTGGAATTAATATCTATTGATATAAATCTAGGAAATTGATTGGTTTGTGTCAAAGTACTTATAAAGACAAAGTAATAAATCGTTCAGTATGCATGACTCTTGGAGAAGAACTTGCAAGGTTGTCTAATGACAGTGTTCTTGGCAAGACATAGTCTTAGTAGAAGACTAATGAGCAAGAATACATGATTAGGATTCCATATGCCTCGAAAATTGGATCTATCATGTATGTCATATTATGTACTTAGACGGGATAACTCGTATACTTGGAGTATGATGAGAACAGAATGATCATATCCTAGTGAAAGTCACTAGATAATGGTCAAGAATCTCCTTATGTACTTAAGAAGAACTAAGGATGCATTCTTGATGGTTGTTGACATGGGTGATGATCTAGTAAATGGTTACATAGATGCATGCTTCCACATCGACAAGGGTAATTTAAATTGGAGTATAAACATATGTTTAAAATAAGTGCTATTAGTTGGAATAGTTCCAAGCAAATACACTATAAATTATTCTACAAATAAAATTGAGTGTTTAGTTGCAAGAGTTGTAACTAAGGGAGTTATTTGAATATGGATGTTATTAGTAAAACTAGAAATAGTTTCTAGTACTACTAATCCTATGGACCTTTATTGTGAAATAATGGTTATTCCACAAGTTGAGGTGCCAAAGGCTCATCTATGATCCAAACACATACTCAGACGTTTCCATCTCTACGAGAAATCGTTGACATGGGAGATGTCAAAATATGCAAAATACCTTATGATGACAACAAGGACAATCTACCTACATAAGATCCTCCACATGATGTTATGATGGTCATAAGCTAAGCTTAATGGTATTGGATACGCATTGATTGGGCCTAGTGCAAGTGGGAGATTATTGGAGTGGCTCGCCTCTCAAAAGTCACAAAGGTTCTACTAACGACCGTTTCTACACTCCCCTCCAAGGTATGACCGTCACCAAGGCCTATGAAGATCTCAAAGCAAAGGGACAAATTTCTCCTCTCCAAGGGTACAAGCAACCACAACCATTGCGTCGCAACCATGCCCACCACAAGTGGTGTGACTATCACCTATGCAGCGGTCACCTCACCGAGGATTGCTTCTCCATCCGCAACATCATCCAAGACTTGATTGACAATGGTGAGTTTACCGGGTTGAAGAACAACAGTTAGAGAGTGAGAACATGCAAGAACTCATCAAGGAAGGGGCTCAGATTTGAAATAGGGTCTCAATAGGAGATCATGCCGCAAGGAAGGCTACAATGACAATGGGGACTACAGCAACAATCTCCGTTTCTCTTTCTCTACCTAGTAATAGGAATAAAAAAAAGAGTCAAAGTCCTCTTTAGTGTGCATTAAAGTTTTCTCTCGTCCCATTTTCAATGTCGATTCTTATTACCAAATAAAAGTCGTTCTTGTCCTCATACACTCCTCCAAATTGTTCAATTTAATTCTTGGCAAAATGATGAAAAAATATCTAAACACGTTTTAGAACGAAGGCTATCACTTGAATGCCTAGAGGCTAAACATCGACGACGACATCAACGACGAAGAAAAATTCAAGACATCAAGGAGCAACAACCATGGAGAAATCAAGCAAAGTTTTCAAAAGGGGATTTAAAAAAAAAAAAAAAAAAAAAAAAAAGCTCGCTAGGTTGAAATCCTCAAATCAACCTAGGCAAAAGTTAGAGCACAAAAAAAAAAAAAAAATCCCCCTCAATCAAAGAAGTACAAGATCAACATCATTCTACCAATGAAGGACGAAGCAACAACAATCTCGACGAATGGAGCATCCACAAGAACTACGGTGACCTGAGCCTCTACACTGGAGGAACGTAGGCAACCTTCGGGTCCGGTCTCATGCAAGAAAGAAGATATGTTTAGCCCTAGCGCGTTATGGTGATCGGCCTTCCTCTCGAACTTGTCATAACATCTTTGTACGACTCATTTGCCAATGAATTAATCACCAAAAGATTGAACAACTTTCTTAGATTTGGAATCGCTTTCCGTTCCTTATCGAGTCTAGGGGTTTCTCTTCTTTTTGCAATACTCCCAGTTTCTTGCAATCAAAGTGGGGATTTCTTTCTCTTCTCTCTTAATGACTTACTTGCCTTCGTGAGTCATTCAAAAAATATACATATGTTTTGTCAAAAAACAATCAAAAGTAAAATAATTCAAAAAGAGAGTTCTTTCGAATTAATGGAGAGGAGGGTACAATGGAATATAATTGATGAATAGGGAAAAAGAAAGGTAATTGCACGTGAATGTATACGAGGAAAGCCCTTGAGAAAACTATCTCGCCGGCATAAAACCTCGGGAGGTGTTTTTGAGCACCTACCACCCCGGAATGGTTTTATTAGTGAGTTTTGTGGTTACAAATGGTGTAGCTATGGCGGATTACAATGATCACTGTGTGTCTAACTCCTGCCTCATAGCTTGGTATTTATAGCAATAAAAATACAGTAAAAAGATAATAAAAACTATCCTAAAAACTGCCCTATAACACGTTTTTATTGCTGGAGAATCATCTGTAAAAAGATATTAGTAACACAACAAATAATAAATAAATAAATAACTTACAGCGTTACAGCAGTAAGGACGGCACTATCTTGAAGATGTCGACGTGTCGCGACCCCGAACCCCGCGGCCCGAGATCGCGAGCTGGACGCCGACTTAAAACCAAAACTCTAAAATATAGAAGTTAAAAATTCCATTTTGAACCAAAACATTTTAATACAAGGTTTGGAAAATCCAATTTTAACAACACCATAAAACAACTAGTGTAAGCTCCACAAGCTCACACCCAAGATACAAAATATTACAATTCTTTATGACGTCAATAATGGTAAAACTATCCCCAAAAGGTTATACATTTAATTAATGTAAACCGATTCATAACAACCTGCCCAAAATCTCAATCCTCTCGACGTCCTCCTCGATCCGCGAATCCTAATCCTTTTCCTCCTGGGGGAAGTTAAGGAAAAACAAAGATGGAAATAAACGGGGTGAGATAAAATCTCAGTAAGTTACTAATACAACTACATGACATGCTAATATGCAATAAGCAATAAACCAGGATAAATGTCACATAGCGTGGAACAATTAACAGTCAACAGATAGCAGCGGAAAGTAAACACATAACAAAGGATATTAGCCAAGGTTTCCAAACCGGTACATCCAAATAAAGGATCGCTGCGCAGCTTCAATAATCAACAAATCATCATCTTCATAATAGCATGAAAGCTGAAGAGAATTCCCCGGTCAGAAACGACCAATCAACCCATCAATCAAACAAACCATCTTCATAGTAGCATAAAAGCTGAAGAGAAACCCGGTACCGGAACCAATAACAATAATAAAGTGCCACAAGGGCGGGAGCCATGCCACAAAGTCATGCTCCAAAACGATTAGCTAGAATACCCACAACGGAGCTAGCTCATCCCAACCAAGGCCAATCTGGATGAGGACAGAAGGACCATGGGCGATGCTATACTGGACTTGGCTCGTGCCATTATAGCATTATCCATTGCCTGACTCGATACACAAATAACCAGCTGGACTTTCAGACAAATGCTAAGTAATAAATACTAGCTTAATTAAACAACTTAGGGTTCCGAAGTAGGGAACCATACCAATTAATCACCATAAAGATGCATCGGTTACTCATGAAGAGTTTAACAACAACGATAACAGAATTTCTCATAAAGAGCACAACAACATGATTATTAGAATATAGTAATTTCATAAAGAGGAACCATACCAAATACATTTCAAGAAGATACCCACGAGTTAATCATAAAGAACACAACTCAAACGGTCGCTCACAAATAGTACGACGACTATAACCCAAAATTATCCTAAACATTTACTCATAGAGATGTACTAGTACTATGAACTCAACCATCTCATCACACATGAAATTCCAAGTAGGAATCAGAATGAATACACTTTAAGGTTAATCAAACCGTAAGTACCCAATTGCCAATACACGCTTTACCTTCGTCCTTAACGAACCAATCCCAAAACCCCAAACGAATCAAAAAGGTTAATCTTTAGAACATGATCACGACCGGACTAAACCCTACACTTTGGTGTTCAACAACAACCCTCTAGATACTATGGGACATCGCCTAAAACCCAGACCAAGTCCTACTCGAAAATCAATTCGATTGGAACAACCACCACACATCATAAGATGCCCAAACACTCATAAAATCCCGAAGTATAAGACTTATAACTTAACTGAACAACCTATACCATCTTGTAGTACTCGAAGAGAGCTTCGAAACGATAGTTTACACGCCTAAAACGGAGTCCGGAAGAACAAAATATGACTCTCGAAGGTTTGGACCCAAAAGGGGAATAAATTGCATAACAGGGGAGGGGGGTGCGCGCGCCTCCTAAGGGAGGGATGCGCGCGCCTCCTAGATCAGCTGGGAAATCGAGTTGGGAGAAGGAGAGGGTGCGCGCGCTTCATATAAATGGGTGCGTGCGCCTCCATCCAACAGAAGCACAAACGTTCAAGGAGGGCATAAGGGTGCGCGCGCCTCCTAAGGGAGGGATGCGCGCGCCTCCTAGCCCGGAAGGGCAATTTCCGGCCAAAATCTGGGTCTCCACCATTTTCAAACCAAAACCCAAACCAACCCAAATCTTTCACCATTTCACAAATACTTGGAACCAAGGCTAGCAATACACACAACTATGAACCAAAACAACTTATAGACTTGTAATGGGGCCAAATAACACAATCTAGAAACCCAACACAAGATTCAAATACCAAATCTCCCAAAAATATGAATAAAATGCCAATCACTCCCAAATCAACCCAAGATGAAATAAATGGCATCCATAACATCAAATAAACATGGAGTAGCATTTCTAGCATAAAATAGGGGGAAAAGTAACTTACTCGGATTTCTCAAAGTTGACGGAATTTAAATCTTTTTGATTCTACGCGATCCTATCGACGATCTAAACAATGTTCAAGTTTCAAGAAATGAGAGATGATGATGAGAAGAAGAAGAAAATGAAGAGAGAAGGAAAGGGGAAGAAAACTTACCCACAATGCTAGGGAGAGATGGAGAGTTGTGCTGGGAATGGAGGTGGAGTGAGGGAGGAGAGAGGGAGTAGAGAGGGAGTAGGGGAAATAATTCAAAGATTTTACACTTAGGCCCCCTCCTCAACACTACACACAAATATTACACTCCCGACTAACAATTAAGACCCAACAAAACCACACTAACCCAAATGACCCAAATAAAATGCTAAGCATAATATTAGGACACATAAAATGCACACATTATTATTTAAATAAATAATAATTTAAATAAATAAATAAGCAAATAAATAAATAATAATCATTTATTACCAATAAAATAGAGCCTAGATTTCGGGTCGTGACATTCACTCCCCCTTAAAGAAAATTCGACCCGAATTTTAACGAGACTTACTCGAAAGACCAAATAGCTACGGATACGATAGTTCCGCCATTTCCCAAATTCCTCAATCATCCATTCTAAACCACCACGCAGTAACCTTAACTAATGTTCACCATACCACGACCTCTCGCACAACTTCCTTCAATCATAACCTTCACTACTAATTAGAATCCATAATCAAAATCGGAGAATCCCAATTGCTCCCAACATAACTCTCGAGATATCCTAAGCTCATTTTATTCATAACCTTAATTACACTGCAAAGGTGTTTCCTTTTGTAAATCGCATACTTAGTAGTATTCCCCGGAAATTCAAAACATCACCATCCCGAGCCTAATTAGCCCTTAAAATATAAAAAGGCTAAAGAAATTTCTATTTCCACAATATTCATCGAAGTGGATACATCTCTATGGATTACCATTATAGAGCTTTCACTTTGAGTTAACACCTTAAATAAATAGTACCATACAAACCCCAAAATTTCTCGTACAAAGTGTCCACTTAAATCTATGTTATACTCTCATCCCTTCATTAGTCTGGTCTTGAAGCCTAAACTATTTAATATACTCCATAGTCCGCAAAAGACCCAAATTTCATCTTCAAAAGATTTTCTCTAACTCCCATTTAAGTCATAATCCGTGCTCATATCCCAAAGGAAATCAACGAACTCTAAATTCAATAGCTAACCCCAGTTAGGCTCTCACGCATACATTTATTGACTTAATGATATATAAGCTCAGTGGTACTACCATCATAATAAACCAATTAGCTAGTCACATTCCAACTGACCCAATACCAAATCATAGTATTCTTTAATATGCCCGAGTATTTATACTCAACTTTCTTCACTTATTTGTAATCCAAAATAAGAAATGCCACCAAGACAAGATTTAGGACTATAGAACACCCCTTTAACTAAAACTCAAAATGCCTTTGATATAGGTCGCAATTTATTACTCTCCCGAAATGTGCTTAGTCCTTTCAAACTTAACGCGCTCACCACTATTGATGATTATAACTTCCATAATATACTCATATCCCATAACAATTCACGCATCCCTCCATACTAATCAATCCCGATGTACTCACGGAGATGCACTACAAGTAAACAAAATCTCCTATCCAGAAATCCTCAATTTAAATCCTCAACTCTTATAACCCAACCGATGCCATAAGGACATTGATCTAAATATTAGCACTACAACCTTCTACTATAACAACTCAATTTAACCCAAGGTTCTCCCCAATTACTAGGTACTATTCAGAAACAAAATAGAAATTTTTACAACGATAAATACGCCCAACAATTCACCGAAACTAAATACTCGGATTTCAATTAAGGAAAGATAGGTATAACTCTACCCAGGGAACGGTCTCAAACAGCTTTAAGAAATTAGGAATGGAGAATATAACAATCCCTCTACAACAATAGACTAAAGCAATAGTAACATCAAAATCTTGCAATAGCAATATGGCTAATTTAACAGGTAGGTTATATCTACCTTTAAGCACAACATGAGCACATAAGACTCCATCAGACATCCTACACTCCTCCTTAGGAGTAGACACTGACAACACATAAGTCAAAGACTCAGAAGAAATAAATGCAACTAAATGCACAGTAACACATAAATGCGATGACCCTAAAATGCACGCGCTCGCTCTCACGACGCAAATAATACCTCCTGAAATTATCCGTTACCTGGTGAGTGCTGATTGGTCACAATTACTCTGCCCTATACCTTACGGTTCCCCGAAGCATCCCTCTTCTGACCCGGTGAAGTACTGGTTCCTGTTCCTGATGCTTGAACCTTAAACCTCGGACAGTCTTTTATGAAGTGACCCAGTTGACCACAATTGATACATTTTCCTTGATTCTTCCAACACATATCCTCCAAATGGCCTTCCCTCTGACAGTACGTGCAAAGCCACCTACCTTGTTTCCCTTGTTTCCCCGGAGTAGTACCCGGATTCCCTAGCGCGGTTGTTCCTTAAACTGAGATGGTGCTCCCGAATTACCTCGGTTATCTGAACGGTGTTGTGGTTGAGATTTAGCCTGGCTTACTTGTTTACCCGTATTTGCAACCTCGGTCTTCCTCTTATGCTCCCCAATATCTTGCTCGATCAAGTATGCCCGGTCTACCGCATCCTGAAATGTCACAATCCTCTGGGCTATAAGCTGAGTACGAATAGAAGTCTTCAAACCCCGGATGAATCTCATAGCCTTCTGTTCTTCGGTCCTCACAAGATAGTCACAATACCGGGCTAATTCTATGAACTTAGCCGAGTACTGAGCTATAGACAACAAACCTTGCTCCAGGTTGAGCAACTCGATCTCCTTTCGGTTTTGGTCCACTACCGGAATGAAATGCTCCTTGAACTTTCGCACAAACAATTCCCATGCATACACTGTGTGAGTATCATCCCAACTCGCTTTAACACCCTTCCACCAATACTCGGCGGCACCCACAAGTTTATAAGCCGTAAACCGGACCTTGTCTTCATCGGTGCAACCAAAGACATCATAAATTTTCTCCATCGACTCAATCCATAGCTCGGCCTTCCTTACATCGGGTTCCCCATTGAACTCAACCGGTTTCAATTTCAGAAATTGTTCCAATCCATAGCGGGGTGGTGGTGCTTGTTCTACCCTCGGACCTTGATCATGTATGGCCTTCATGGCCACCTCAAACATGCCCTGAAACATTGCACGTGCTTCTTCCCTTGTATCATTCTGATTCTGTGCCCCACTAATACCTCCTCTGTTTCTTCTTCCAGACATTGAGAACAATTATCTGCATAAGACATCAACCGTTAATCACTCCGCACACTACTACCCACCTAGGTCATACTAATCCACCTAGACTTATACTTAGAGCTAATGCCATAGCTCTGATACCAACTGTCGCGACCCCGAACCCCGCGGCCCGAGATCGCGAGCTGGACGCCGACTTAAAACCAAAACTCTAAAATATAGAAGTTAAAAATTCCATTTTGAACCAAAACATTTTAATACAAGGTTTGGAAAATCCAAGTTTAACAACACCATAAAACAACTAGTGTAAGCTCCACAAGCTCACACCCAAGATACAAAATATTACAATTCTTTATGACGTCAATAATGGTAAAACTATCCCCAAAAGGTTATACATTTAATTAATGTAAACCGATTCATAACAACCTGCCCAAAATCTCAATCCTCTCGACGTCCTCCTCGATCCGCGAATCCTAATCCTTTTCCTCCTGGGGGGGAAGTTAAGGAAAAACAAAGATGGAAATAAACGGGGTGAGATAAAATCTCAGTAAGTTACTAATGCAACTACATGACATGCTAATATACAATAAGCAATAAACCAGGATAAATGTCACATAGCGTGGAACAATTAACAGTCAACAGATAGCAGCGGAAAGTAAACACATAACAAAGGATATTAGCCAAGGTTTCCAAACCGGTACATCCAAATAAAGGATCACTGCGCAGCTTCAATAATCAACAAATCATCATCTTCATAATAGCATGAAAGCTGAAGAGAATTCCCCGGTCAGAAACGACCAATCAACCCATCAATCAAACAAACCATCTTCATAGTAGCATAAAAGCTGAAGAGAAACCCGGTACCGGAACCAATAACAATAATAAAGTGCCACAAGGGGCTGGAGCCATGCCACAAAGTCATGCTCCAAAACGATTAGCTAGAATACCCACAACGGAGCTAGCTCATCCCAACCAAGGCCAATCTGGATGAGGACAGAAGGACCAATGGGCGATGCTATACTGGACTTGGCTCGTGCCATTATAGCATTATCCATTGCCTGACTCGATACACAAATAACCAGCTGGACTTTCAGACAAATGCTAAGTAATAAATACTAGCTTAATTAAACAACTTAGGGTTCCGAAGTAGGGAACCATACCAATTAATCACCATAAGATGCATCGGTTACTCATGAAGAGTTAACAACAACGATAACAGAATTTCTCATAAAGAGCACAACAACAATGATTATTAGAATATAGTAATTTCATAAAGAGGAACCATACCAAATACATTTCAAGATGATACCCACGAGTTAATCATAAAGAACACAACTCAAACGGTCGCTCACAAATAGTACGACGACTATAACCCAAAATTATCCTAAACATTTACTCATAGAGATGTACTAGTACTATGAACTCAACCATCTCATCACACATGAAATTCCAAAGTAGGAATCAGAATGAATACACTTTAAGGTTAATCAAACCGTAAGTACCCAATTGCCAATACACGCTTTACCTTCGTCCTTAACGAACCAATCCCAAAACCCCAAACGAATCAAAAAGGTTAATCTTTAGAACATGATCACGACCGGACTAAACCCTACACTTTGGTGTTCAACAACAACCCTCTAGATACTATGGGACATCGCCTAAAACCCAGACCAAGTCCTACTCGAAAATCAATTCGATTGGAACAACCACCACACATCATAAGATGCCCAAACACTCAATAAAATCCCGAAGTATAAGACTTATAACTTAACTGAACAACCTATACCATCTTGTAGTACTCGAAGAGAGCTTCGAAACGATAGTTTACACGCCTAAAACGGAGTCCGGAAGAACAAAATATGACTCTCGAAGGTTTGGACCCAAAAAGGGGAATAAATTGCATAACAGGGGAGGGGGGTGCGCGCGCCTCCTAAGGGAGGGATGCGCGCGCCTCCTAGATCAGCTGGGAAATCGAGTTGGGAGAAGGAGAGGGTGCACGCGCTTCATATAAATGGGTGCGTGCGCCTCCATCCAACAGAAGCACAAACGTTCAAGGAGGGCATAAGGGTGCGCGCGCCTCCTAAGGGAGGGATGCGCGCGCCTCCTAGCCCGGAAGGGCAATTTCCGGCCAAAATCTGGGTTTCCACCATTTTCAAACCAAAACCCAAACCAACCCAAATCTTTCACCATTTCACAAATACTTGGAACCAAGGCTAGCAATACACACAACTATGAACCAAAACAACTAATAGACTTGTAATGGGGCCAAATAACACAATCTAGAAACCCAACACAAGATTCAAATACCAAATCTCCCAAAAATATGAATAAAATGCCAATCACTCCCAAATCAACCCAAGATGAAATAAATGGCATCCATAACATCAAATAAACATGGAGTAGCATTTCTAGCATAAAATAGGGGGAAAAGTAACTTACTCGGATTTCTCAAAGTTGACGGAATTTAAATCTTTTTGATTCTACGCGATCCTATCGACGATCTAAACAATGTTCAAGTTTCAAGAAATGAGAGATGATGATGAGAAGAAGAAGAAAATGAAGAGAGAAGGAAAGGGGAAAAAAACTTACCCACAATGCTAGGGAGAGATGGAGAGTTGTGCTGGGAATGGAGGTGGAGTGAGGGAGGAGAGAGGGAGTAGGGAGGGAGTAGGGGAAATAATTCAAAGATTTTACACTTAGGCCCCCTCCTCAACACTACACACAAATATTACACTCCCTACTAACAATTAAGACCCAACAAAACCACACTAACCCAAATGACCCAAATAAAATGCTAAGCATAATATTAGGACACATAAAATGCACACATTATTATTTAAATAAATAATAATTTAAATAAATAAATAAGCAAATAAATAAATAATAATCATTTATTACCAATAAAATAGAGCCTAGATTTCGGGTCGTGACACGACGTCTGAGATTTCACCCACAACAATTGCCCCCAAACTTATACTTTGCGGAATATAAAAAGGGTAAGTTTTCCAAAACTCAAAGTGCAGATGGTTTTTGACTGGACAACTGCTTAGTAGGAGCGCTTCCATCTTTGCACGTTTTCTTCTTCAATAAGTTCCAGAAAATCTTTTAGGAAAAACAGGAAGAAGCAACTATCTCGCGAGGTGTCGTCTTCCATCAAGTTGTCTACGAGTATGTTTCTCCTTAAGATGACATGCACTTCAAACTTTAAACATAGATGTTGTATCTTATGGAGATGTAGAAATCTCTATACTTAGTTGACATGTTAATGCCAAAAACCGTGTGTCTTAAGATGACATGTCAATGCCATAACCAATTGAAAAGTTCTTAAGGTCAAACACTTGATTAAGTGGAAACGGGGGGTGCGTACATATAAACATACGTGCCCATTCCCCACCTTAACCACATTGACATCGTGCGCTCCAGGCGAAGGTGTATAAACCTTAACTCGAAAGAAAGAAAGAAATTTCTTTAAACCTTAGAAGGGATTGAGTACCTTAAACTTAAGATGAGATGGCTAGTCTCAAGCTGTTGTCTTCTTAGGTCATCAAAATATTTATTCAAAATGTTAATATCTTGAAAAATGACAACATGTTAGTAATACATGACATCTTGGCTGATATCACTTTTATTTGTAAAAATAAAGTTGAACAAATCATTTTATTTAAATGAATGAAAATAAAGTAATGTTTATTCAGAAATGGAGGTAAGTTCATACATGAGTTATTACCTTAAGATGTCGACAACTTGGAAGGATGTTGACATCTTTGATTGTTTCAGCAGTCTGAATCAATATGTTAAGCATCTCGAACTTAAGCGAACGTTTTTAGTTTCCTTGCAAGACAGAAACATGTTAGGATTGGGTGTTAGCTTAGCTAACACCCCTCCGATGCTTAAGTCGGTAATGGTTTGATGAATATAATATAAATTGAAATAACTTAATTAAAATAAAATAAATAAAACACGTACCTGTTATTCTAAATTGAGTTGATAAACTACAACTTACATGACGTATGCCTTAATATGTATGGCATTCCAAGATCTTGGGATCCTTACACCGTCCAAATAATGACAACCAATATGCCCCGAATTATGCTGAAGTTGTCTCCTTGTTCCCGTGGTAAAGCAATTCTTTAAGGTATCCTTTTGAGAGTAAGTAGCTGATTTGTTTGCGCAAGGCGATGCAATCTTCGGTAAGATGTCCGAAATCTTCGTGGTATGCACACCACTTGGATTTATCTTTCCATCCTGAAGGTTTGTCGTTTTTCTTTGGCCACCTTGCTTTATCTCCAAGATTCTTCATTGCGCACAGAATACCTGAAACATTAACAGAAAAACAATAATCGGATATCTTTGGGCATTGAATATCATCTTGGTCTTCCTTAAGATCGTTTCTGTAGTAAGGTCCGGATCTGTTCTGCTTCTGGTGAGATGTCTCTGTCCTTCTGTCCGGGTTATCATATGTCGACGCCTTGGTAGAATCTTTTGACTGTTGAGCTTTGTCCTCTTGTAGACGAATGAACCTTGTAGCTCTGTTGCGTACATCCTCCATTCTCTTGCATGGATTCATCACCAGATCTTCATAAAATGGAGAATCCTTCTTCAAAATTAGGGATCTCCGAAACTTCCTTGTTAAACCTGTTGACGTATTCTTTCAATGCATCTGTTGGCTGTTGGACTATTCTGTAGAGGTCACTGGTCAGCTTCTCAAACTGTCGACTGCAAGATAACTGGTTATTGAACATGTTGATGAGTTGGGCATATGAACCGATTGACCCTGGTGGTTGACGAATCAGCCATTTCAAAGCTGGTCCTATCAAGGTTGACCCAAACCTTTGCACAGACAGGCTTCCCTAAACTGAAGAGGTATATGAACAATATCCATCTTTTCTTGATAATGGGTGACATGCTCTTCAGGATATGTGCTTCCATCATAGAACTTCATGGATGGGATGTTGAATCCTTTCGGGATGTCGACATGTGAAATTGCTGGCGCGAATCGAGACTGACTGTAGCATGTTGGAGAGACCTACTGGATAGGTGGAGTCACACCAGGTACATTCATGACCATATTCCTTAACTCATGAAGCTGACTTGCTATGAAGTTACATGCAAAAAGGTTAGAAGTACGAGCAGTATTATCAAATGCAAAATTTCAATTAATGTTGCCAAAGGGGTTGACATCCGCTGAAGATGTCACAATGGTGCTGTTGGTATACGATGGTCCCGTAGAAGTCCCTGAAACATTGAACGTGGAAGGTGGGGCTGAAGAATGGACAAGTGGAGAGAACTGGAAAAAACCAAGATCTGAGGATGGCATCATCATCGGAGAAGTCGTCACCTCCCTCCCTACTCCCCTCTTCTCCCTCACCTCCCTCCCTCACTTCCCAGCACACACACACTCAATCTCTCTCTCTCTCTCTCCATTGTTGGCTAAAAGGTAAGAAATTCCCCTCCTTCTTCCTTCATTTTAGTCATCTTCCTCTCATCTTTTCTTTGTGCTCATTTTATGAAATGTGTTTAGATCGTCGATAGGATCGTGTAGAGCCAAAAATATTCGAATTCCGTCATCTTTCATAAATTCAAGTAAGTTGCTTTTCCCCCATTTTTATGCTAAAATGTTCATCTTTAGTTTATGGAATGCTTTAGTTCATATATATGTCATTTTGATTGAGTTTGGGATTTATTTGTATTTTTGTTCATCTTTTGTGATTTTTGAGAATGTTGGGATCAAATCTTGGTTTTGTTGTTAATGATGTTATATGAGTTATTTTAGACTCATAAGTTGTTCTAGTACCTTATTATACTTGTTAGATGTGTTGGATTTTGGTTTGGTTTTGGTTGGGGTTGAGTTTTGGATGAAACACATGTAAACTTGCCGAATTCCGGCAGTCAGGGCTCGTGGGCGACCGCCCATGATTGGTTTGGGCGACCGCCCATGAGATCAGTTCGTTCTGAATGTTGGAGTCAGGGTTTTGGGTGACCGCCCATTAATGGGTTGGGCGACCGCCCATGGAGTCAGTCTGATGGGTTGTGGGTTAGTGATTTTGGGCGACCGCCCATAGCAGCTGATCTGAGTATCTTTGTTTTTAATTGTTTTCGAAATCAAGCTTAGTCTAGGCTCGGGTACGACTCTAATTAATTTAAACAGACATTATGGGATACTCTAGTGTTGGAAATGGTTCCTTCGTGAACAAATGTGTTATGGGATTTGAGTAATTATTACTTGGAAATGGTTGAGCACTTTATTATGTGTGTTTGGTTTTATTTCATCTTCTTGGTGATTGTTTGGTATGGTTCCCTACTTTGGAATCATGAGTTGTTTATTTAAGCTAGTATTTATTACTTAGCATTTATTTGAAAGTCCAGCTGGTTATTTGTGTTCGAGTCAGGCAATGGATAATGCTATAATGGCACAAGCCAAGTCCAGTATAGCATCGCCCATTGGTCCTTATTTCCTCATCCAGATTGGCCTTGGTTGGGATGAGCTAGCTTCCTTTGGAAGTAGTCTAGCTAATTTTTTGGAGTATGACTTTGTGTCATGACTCCCGTCCTTTGTGACATGTTACTTTGTTATGGTTCCGGTACCGGGGTTTTCTCTTCAGCTTTGATGCTACTATGAAGATGTTGATTGGTTGATTGTTGAAGCTGCGCAGCGATCCTTTATTTGGTTCTATCAGTTGGGAAACCTTGGCTAATATCCTTTGTCATTTTTTTATTTCCGCTGCTATCTGTTAACTGCTAATTGCTATATGCTACATGTGATTTATTATTGTTTATTGCATCTTAGCATGTCATGTAGTTGCATTAGTAACTTATTGAGATTTATCTCACCCCCTTTCTTTTATCCTTGTTTTCCTTAACCCCCCCCCAGGAGGAAAGGATTTGTACTCGCTGATCACGAGGAGGACGTCGAGTGTGGAAGTAACTTTTGGGAAGGTTGTTTTGGTTTGCATTATTTAAATGTATAACATTTGGGATAGTGTCACCAAACTTTGACGTCATTAAGAATTGTGTATTTTGTATTTTTGGGTAGAAGCTTGTGGAGCTTATGCTAGCTGTATTTTGTTGTTGTCAAGCTTGAATTTACAAAACTTTTCCTATCATCTTTTGGTATAAAATTGGAATTTTTATCTTCAGTATTTTGGTATTTATGTGTTAAGTCGACGTCCAGTTCGCGTGCCCTTGGCCCGCGGGGTCGGGGACGTGACAAGATCTTCATAAAATGGAGAATCCTTCTTCAAAATTAGGGATCTCCAGAACTTCCTTGTTAAACCTGTTGACGTATTCTTTCAATGCTTCTGTTGGCTGTTGGACTATTCTGTAGAGGTCACTGGTCAGCTTCTCAAACTGTCGACTGCAAGAGAACTGGTTATTGAACATGTTGATGAGTTGGGCATATGAACCGATTGACCCTGGTGGTTGACGAATCAGCCATTTCAAAGCTGGTCCTATCAAGGTTGACCCAAAACCTTTGCACAGACAGGCTTCCCTAAACTGAAGAGGTATATGAACAATCTCCATCTTTTCTTGATAATGGGCGACATGCTCTTCAGGATCTGTGCTTCCATCATAGAACTTCATGGATGGGATGTTGAATCCTTTCGGGATGTCGACATGTGCAATTGCTGGCGCGAATCGAGACTGACTGTAGCATGTTGGAGAGACCTACTGGATAGGTGGAGTCACACCAGGTACATTCATGACCATATTCCTTAACTTCTGAAGCTGACTTGCTATGAAGTTACATGCGATAGGGTTAGAAGTACGAGCAGTATTATCAAATGAAAAATTTGAATTAATGTTACCAAAGGGGTTGACATCCGCTGAAGATGTCACAATGGTGCTTTTGGTATACGACGGTCCCGTAGAAGTCCCTGAAACATTGAACGTGGAAGGTGGGGCTGAAGAATGGACAAGTGGAGAGAACTGGAAAAAACCAAGATCTGAGGATGGCATCATCATCGGAGAAGTCGTCATCAAGGGAGACGACGGGGTTACACCATCAGCTGCACTGGCCATCGGGATCCATTCATTGAAGGCTGAAGGACTGCCACCATTGCTGAAGTTAAGGGTCCTAGGGCGAATTGGTGATACAGAATCCACCCTCTTGCTTAAGGATCTCTGTTCCTTCTGCAAGCTCACCAAGGTGTCCATTATTACTGAGGTGCTGCTCTGCTGTTTGTCCAGTTGACTCCTTATCTGCATAAGGATGTTCTTGAGTTCAGGATCAGAGGATAAAGCCAACTGCTTCTTACCTGATCCACCAGGTGGCGGCGGTGGTAGATTCCCAGAATGGCCACTTGTCGTCTTGCTTGGGCTATTGCCCCCAATCGGTGGGTTCAAACCAAGGGTTGTGACAGGAGCCTTGCTGCTGCTGGAGATCATAGGTTGAGTAGACATTCTGATTCGTAAAGAATTCAAACAATTAAAAAACCAAAGGCCCTTCGGTGGGCGCCAAACTGTTTTGGCAAAAAAACAATCAAAAGTAAATAATTCAAAAAGAGAGTTCTTTCGAATTAATGGAGAGGGGGTACAATGGAATATAATTGATGAATCAGGAAAAAGAAAGGTAATTGCACGTGAATGTATACGAGGAAAGCCCTTGAGAAAACTATCTCACCGACATAAAACCTCGGAAGGTGTTTTTGAGCACCTACCACCCCGGAATGGTTTTATTAGTGAGTTTTGTGGTTACAAATGGTGTAGCTATGGCGGATTATAATGAGCACTGTGTGTCTAACTCCTTCCTCATAGCTTGGTATTTATAGCAAGGAAAATACAGTAAAAATATAATAAAAACTATCCTAACAAACTGCCCTATAACCGTGGATTCTATCTCTTCCGTTCAACAAACTGATATGACCAGGTCTTTCTGCGTTGGAAGAAATCTTTGAGAGTGTATTTAACACGTTTGTATTGCTGGAGAATCATCTGTAAAAAGATATTAGTAACACAACAAATAATAAATAAATAAATAAATAAATAACTTACAACGTTACAGCAGTAAGAACGGCACTATCTTGAAGATGTCGACGTCCGAGATTTCACCGACAACAACATACATGAAGTCAATACTAGGGACACTTCCCTAGTCGAGTCAATGTCACTCATCTTTAGTGACAAGAGGTCTTCACCGTAAAATCACATGTCTTATCTCCTCAGCCAGAGTCAATGCACACTTCCTCATTAATCGAGTAAAAAAAAAAAGACGCAAAAGAGATGCCCGCTAGATTGAAAACCCGAAAGGGCGGTCTAGGCAAAAAACAGGGTGCGTCATGAAAAAAAATGAGAGAGTGAGAGAGAGAAGGGAAAGAGAAATGGATAACTCCGACCTCTAAGGAAGACAACTGCACAAGCTCTACATTGGATCTCCTCAACAAATCAATTCCCCACCGAGTCAACTTTGGGATTGCAAAAGGCTCAACAAGAGATGGCACCATCAAAGGTTGTCTTGGGTTATTGGCATCATTCTCCAGCAGTGTGCATTTTTGGGTTCATGAAAAGAAGGCCCGTGGTAACCAAGATCCGTCCGAGAATGAGCCTATCATTGAAGGGTACGAGGTTGCACAAAATAATCCCCAGCTAGTCAGTTGGTTTGGGCAGCGAGCAACAACATGTAATTCAAGATTCTATAAGCATGTACCTCTAAAGTATGCCAAAGGACTCCCGAGAAGTATGGTAGCTCTTGCCATGTCCTCTTATGTTTGTTCCCTCGCACGAGGATGAGTCACTCTTGCTTTGCTCAACAAATGGTGACGCCCTAGGGGCTATGTGACTCAAGAACAAGGGCTTCTTCTGCTTCATTTGACAATCAATAAGCCCTAGGGGCTATGCTCGAGAAAGATGTGTGAGACTATCCTTAAAGTCTCTCAAAAGGGATATCAAAAAGCCCTCTTGTCATGTGTGCCCGTACTCGTTCCCCCAATCAAGGATGGACCTTTCTCGCAATCAATGATGGCACTCTAGGGGCTACGGTCAAGTCTTAAAGGCTCCCTCGGCAAGAAGCAATTCACTTCAATGTCCCCAGCAACATTTAAAGCTTTATACCGAAAGGTCTCAAGGGGCTTCGCAATCTAAAATATTTTGGGCTACGGCATTACAGTGATACAAGCAAAGGGAAATATTGGGGCCTCGTAATTAACAAGCTTTTGGGCAGTGATACCCGAGCAATGCAATTTGGGAGTAGTCTTATGGCTCCATGAAAGGGATCAAACTTCAATGGTCCCTCAACACTTCCAGTCAAAAGGCCTCTTGGTTTTAAATGAAGGCTCCGATGATAAGAATGAATTTGATGATTCTTGTTAGAACTCACAGCGAGATTCTGAAGGAAGTCTTAGAGAAAAGGAAAAAGATTCAATATGCTAGACTCACCCGGATGAGTTATAGCGGGCAATGCCAATATGTTAACTCTATAAGCAGAGTTACGGCCAATCCCAATGTTTCTGCAATACAGCACCCCCTTCTCCATGATCAAAAGCACAAGCTGCATCCGAAGATCCGCCGTCGGTTCAACTCAAGAAGACTCGAGCAAACATACCGTTCGAGACTTTATCACACCAAGACCTTATCATCTGCAACAACATCACCATCTCCCACGAGACGTCTCCTGAAGACCGTACTACATTTTCAACATGGACCTTCCGCCATTTGGGTATCAACCACAAAAAGGGCCATCCATCTCCAAGCAAGAGAAAGAAGGAGATCGCCTTCAAGAGTCCTACCCGATGTGGTATCCGCTCTCAATACAAAGCTAAGCTGATTTGGGGCTTCACATCGAAAGGCCTTCACATCCCGCCATCTCGAAGCCCACATGACATTTGGGGCTTAGCGATCTCCCGAAGCTTGGTATTAATAATCTTCTCTTGGGGCTTGCTCTCGTCAACATCGAAAGGCGATTTATCATAAGGCTATGCAAGATTGGCATCAAGGGCATTATAGGGGATTTTCAATCAATAACCCCTTATCTCGGCATCGAAAGTCTTTTGAAACCCCATAATTGACACATATCTTGGGGGTAGACATCAATATTCGTTGGACACAACGGCAACGACGACAGAATTCAAGCAAGGCAAACCGGACTTCGATTGAACATGACTTGATCTTGGGTTGGCTTTACAAACACACAATGGTTAAAATGGTTCACCCACGAACTAAAAAAAATATTTTTCTCACGTGTGTGCATATTCTTTTCTTTCTAATGAAAAAAAAAGATTTTATTTTCTTTTTTTTCTTTTCTTGCGCAAAATTATGTGTTTCCTTTTTGCTTTGCTCCTAGCATTCTCCCCCAGCACTCTCCATCATCCTTGAACTACGCTAGTCTGATTCTCTTAAAGGGATACGTAGGCAGCCTTTTGGCACGACCAACCCATCACCCAGAATACCATCTCGCCAACACTCCATCAAAGGCAAGAACAATTCATCATCACCAACATCATCATTCTCCATCCAAAGCATGGATACTCTTCATCAAAAGCATCAACATCCTTCAGCAATCCATCTCCAATCAAGCGACAATGGTAAGTGAAGGTATGAATACATCTGAGGCTTTCCTCAAATCACACCGCACACAAAATCACTTTCTCCATTCTTACAAAAACTCTCTCTCATGCAAAACTTCTTTCAAATCACATTGCACCACGAGCAAAATTTCTCTCTTCATTGCACACTTCATGCATCTTCTTGCACAAACACATATACCTGCCAAGCACACACATAACAGGTACCACCACGAAGTCAACAGCATCCGCTACTCAAGGCACTTCATCCCCTGCAGAAAATGGTCCACAATCAACCATGCCTGCATCCCCACGATAAAGTCAACAGCAACTGCAGTTCAATGACAACAACTCGGTCCATGGTGAGCCGCAAAATCACCACCTTTCCATCAAGTAACACAACAATATTACATATAGGCAGATGGAGCCTCGGTTCCCGCCATCCACAAATGGATCCCGCATCAGCAAACAGATCCCGCATCAGCAAACGGATCCTGCATCAGCAAACGGATCCCGTATCAGCAAACAGATCCCGCTTCAGCAAACGGATCCCGCATCAGCAAACGGATCCCGCTTCAGTAAACGGATCCCACATCAGCAAACGGATCCCGCCATCAGCAAACGGATCCCGCCATCAGCAAACGGATCCTGCATTAACAAACGGATCCCGCATCAGCAAACGGATCCCGCTTCAGCAAACGGATCCCGCCTCAGTAAATGGATCCCGCCTTAGCAAACGGATTCCACATCAGTAAACGGATCCCGCCATCAGCAAACGGATCCCGCTTCAGCAAACGGATCCCACCTCAGCAAACGGATCCCGCCTCAGCAAACGAATCCCGCCTCAGTAAACGGATCCCGCTTTAGCAAACGGATCCCGCTTCAGCAAACGGATCCCGCATCAGCAAACGGATCCCGCCATCAGCAAACGGATCCCGCTTCAGCAAACGGATCCCGCTTCAGCAAATGGATCCCGCATCAGCAAACGGATCCCTCTTAAGCAAACGGATCCCGCTTCAGCAAAACGGATCCCGCCATATCCTTTCTATATCAATAAAGCTGCTCACACAGGGAGCGCACCCCTATCCTTCGCAAATTTCAAATTCATGTTTTATCGAGTCTTTGTTTTCTCTTGTCGATGTCCTCGGCGGTTGTCTTTCTTTCGTCGACGCGTTTTGCTTTGCAATCCACGTCGCCGAGGGACTCTGTAGACACCCCGCCTTGGACCTCCCACGTCCTGATTGCATACACATTTCTTTGTCTTCCTTTTTTCTGTTAAGTTTTGTTACTTTCGTTACTTTCCGTTAAGTTCTTGACTTACTCCATTAGTCTTGGATTTGACTAAGTGACAAAGTCAACCTTGAGTTATTGTTTCACTTGTTTTTCGTTGACTTTCGTGGTGTTCGTTAAGTTTCTGACTGATCTCGTTAGTTTTGGGACTTAACTGCATAACGGGGTTAACTTTTGGGCTAAAATTTGGATTCCCTGAAGATGGGAGGAGCGCGCCTCCGCCCTCCTTTATGGGATGCTCGCGCCTCCCATAGGGGGCGGGAGGTGCGCGCTTCCCACCTCCAGAATCCCAGATTTTGCCAAATTTCCCTCCTTTTCTGACTTGTAACTCCAAAGCCATTATGGCTTGGCTTGATCCGGGGAATGACCATCTTTGTGACCACAAAGACCTTACCTAACACCTATAAGAACCCCTCCAATCCATCATTGGAGGGGACCTATTTTAGGACTTTTCTTTTCACTCTCTTAACAAAAGGAGGAAGAACTCTTGAATCAAAAACACTTTAAAACACATAAAATCCATTTTCAAATAGTGGTCACTATAGACAATTTGGTTCTTCCCCATTCAAGCACAAGGTACAATGTTCATTCTCTTATAAACTTTTAATCTCATCTTTATTTTCTCTCCTTGTTAAAATCTTTTTATTACCCTCTTCATCTTTAATGTGTATGCAATCTCCATAAAAGGGATACAACCAAAAGGCCACTTCACTATTGAAGTTTGGCCAAGGTTACATCCCAACATTCCAAATTCCACTTTAATTTTCATTTTATTTCTTCATGTAATTGTTTGGCATAACTGTTACATGTAATCTTTTAGCATAAATTAATAAATAAAAACAATTCTCTTTTATTTCCTTTTAATTTTCCCCTTTCTTTCCATTGTAATTGTTAGCACTTCTTACATTAATAATTGAAGGAATTTTTTTTTTTTAGTATTAGAACACCAAAAGTAGCAAGACCCGCGTAAGCGGGGCGGAGTGGGTGTTTAAGTACTTCCCACTCCGTCACCTAACCCCCGAACCCCTCATCTCAAGAATCTTTGGTTTCGTAATCAATAAAAAATACTATTTTCATAGGTTTTCTCGCGTTCCTCTAAAACGTGGGTGGCAAATCTTAAAATCAATTAGACATCCTAGGTAATTCACTGCTCTAGCCAAGCCGTGGTTCCCCGGGGTATCTACAGTTAGTGATTGAGACCGGATCCGAAGATTTCCTATGTTCCTCTCATGATGAGAAGCTCAGGTCGACGTAGTTCACACATAATCGGAATAGAGAGAAGAAGCGAGATCATTCATAATGAAGGGGGAGGAGAAAGAATCATACAATATGATCACATCCTAGAATAATGATTATACCATTGATAAGATCAATGTGTATTCATCATATTCATCCTTGGAGAGTTATTGATCATGGGAATATTTACCCAAAGTTTAGGGTTTAAAAGTAGTTCCTAGATCTCGTGGATCATCATCGGCTATACAATATAAACAGGGATTAAAACATTAGATCTAGCACGTTATGCATGGGATAAGCCGTAGATCTAGCATAAGAATATCATGAAATATGTATGAAATAACACATAAGCATGAAGATCGCTACCCTAGATATAGAGCATATTATGAATTATAGCAAGAACATGAAGAACATGTTATGAATCATATGAATATAGATGTATAAACATGATAAAACTAGCATAAATCAGATCTAAACTAAGAAAACAAGACAAATTCTCAGCAATCTTGACAAGAACGAAGTCGAATCTCTTGCGCGGATTCACCGGACCTTCGGGATTGCTAGAAAGGCTTGGAGAGAGAGTTCTGCCGTCAGTTTAGGCTATAGAACTCGGGGGAGAGAATTGTGTTTTTTATAATGAACTGAGGTCACCTATTTATTGGAAATCTTGACCCAGAGGAAGTGGCCACCCGGACGGCGATGTGGCCGCCCAGCCGGTCCAAGAGATTGACACAATTACCGAGGCTATGATCAATCTGGACTCTAGAGGATGATGAGATAACGTTTATCTTTGCAGCCTCATCCGATTAGGTCATTATTAAGTCCTGCGCAGTTCGTAAATACCTGGGAGGTCCCTGTGAGTTCTAGAATGTCTAATAACTCATTTTGGACATTATTAAGCCTTTCCAGACAATTTGGACATTATTAATCCTTCCCAGACAATTCGTTAATTTTGGTGGTTTATAAGGTCTTTCGGACCAATTTTGAAAATTTACAAGGTCTTCTGGACCAATTTGGAGATTTACAAGGTCTTCCGGACTAATTGATTGATTTTTTGGAAATTTACGGTGTCTTCCGGACCAATTTGGATATTTACAAGGTCTTCTGGACCAATTGATTGATTTTTTTGGAAATTTACGGGGTCTTCCAGACCAATTTGGAGATATACAAGGTCTTCCGGACCAATTGATTGATTTTTTAGAAATTTACGGGGTCTTCCAGACCAATTTGGAAATTTAGATGGTCTCCCAGACCAATTGATTAAATTTTGGATTAAAAATAAGCCGAGGGGGTAAATTGTAACATTTTTTTGCCTGGGGAGTAACTGGCCGCGTGGTGAAACCTTCTGATTGGCTGATTTTCATATGCGAGGATCGTTGATGAGCGCGCGAGATGGAGGGCTGAGATTATGACACGTCGCCTGGAGACACTGGCCGCGCGGCTAGTCCCTTCGCTGGACAGACCCTACAAACAGCCGCCGACTGTTGCTTTCATTCCACTTTTCTTCCTTCATTTGTCGAGAATAGAGAGAGAAAAAGAGAGCTTTTGAGGTATTTTGCCATTATAAAGATGGATTTCAACTTTATTTTTGGTGCGGATCAACCGTATGAGCACGGTGCGGGTGTGGGACCACAATTCGAGTAAAGAGAAGGAGCGAACCCGCCTCAACAAGAGGGGAAACATCAACTACGGGCGAGGATGGCTTCTCACAACTTCCGTCCCGATGAGTGGCATTTCACAATGGAACAACATTTCGACTTGTACGCGGGCCCTGACAAACATTGGTCTGGCGGGAGACTGATGGAGACGAAGGAGGTACCGATCCCGCTTTATTGCTTTCTTTGGGTATTTTATGTCTTTTATTTCATACTTGTCGTATTATTTTTATGACTGCTCTGAATTAAATTAATCGTTCGTGATTATTTAATTTTCTTGGATTTGTTGATTATTTTGGGGACGGAAAATATATGCGCTAAGTAGATAAAATAAAGTATATATGTACACTTTAATTTATAGTACATAATTTATGTTTCTAGTTGGGTAACCTACCTTTGCTATGTTTACCTACAGAGGATGAAATCTCGTGGGTCTACGAGAGTAGTGGCTGAGATATGGGGGAGATTGCCGCCGGCTGGGACCGTGAAGGAGAGGATCCGGGCTCTGGGCTTCGGTCCGTTTTTTGATGCGGTACGGGCTGTAGAGGGGACCCAGAAGGTGATGGGTCTGGTTGAGGCGATGAGGGAGTATTGGTGGGCACCACCCATACATTCCATTTTAGTTGGGGAGAGGTGACTGTTACTCCGACCGACTTTACTGCTATTACGGGGCTCATGTTTACGGACATGGAGCTCCCTTTTGATGAGTCCTTGGTTGCGGACTCACACCGTCAGGTGGAGCTGATTGGGATGCCGTTGGGCAAAGGTGTCAAGGGGAACGGCTTTGAGGCGGGTTGTCTGAGGACCTTGGTGGAGGAGGCTATACAGGGTTTTATTGAGGGTGTTCATGATACTGACTGCTTGGTGCGGGCCATCTTGTGGTACTGTTTGTCGCAGATCCTATTCTCGAGTGCGGGAACCTTTTGTCGATTTTCTCTGTTGGGTGCTCTGGCTGATTTGAAGCAGGCGAGTCAGGTTTTGTGGGGCGGAGCCGGGCTGGCGGAGATGTATAGAGCCCTTTATGTCTGCTCGAGGTCTAGTACCTCGTCTTTTGACTGTTTTTAATTTGCCTTTGAGGTATGTCTCTGACTCAATCCTTTTCATTCTGTGTCTGTCTTTTATTTAGAACTGTATAGACTGAAATGCTGCCTTTTCCACAGGTGTGGGTCTACGAGTTGTTCCATATTGCTCCTTTTGCTGTGCAGGGGGTGAAGGAAGTCCCGGTTATGAGATTCTGGGCAAAGAGCAACCGGTTGGAGGGCCACGGCAAGGCCAGGAAGACTCCAGATCTGGGGATTTTTACTGCCAGGTTGAGTGGTCCTTTGCATGAGGACTTCCAGTTCTTCCCTTGGTCGGATCAGGTGCTGGCAGGGGTCGGTCAGGCTCAGGAGTTTACTGCTTCCTGCTGCTTCTTGACAGGGTTGACTGGGGATACCGTGTATCTTGGCGAGAGAGTCTGCAGGTAGCATAACAGACATCCTGCGATATGGGCCCCGCTTGAGCCGCCGAGGAACATGTTGTATCCGGCTAGGCTGAGGGCGAGCGGTGACTACCGGGTCAGGACTCCAGCCCATTTGTACCAGAGTGGGGCTGATTATGAGTGGTTTGTGGAGCATGTGCTGCAGAGTCCACAGGTCCTGGCGAGGAGGCAGGTGGGTGCCTATTCGGCTAGCTCGAGTAGAGGGGCCAGATATGGTATGGACATGCCGCAGTTCCCAGACAGTGTTCGGATGCAGCGGGGTGGTGTTGAGGTGAACTTCGACCTGACTCCCACTGCGGTTGATGAGGTTACTGGGGCCCAGCTTCCTCCTATTGGAGCTACGGCATGATACCCTTTGTTTTTCATTTCTATCTTGCACACACACATACACACTTTAGTCCTATATCTGAACTGTGCTTTTTGTCCCAGGTGACTTGGGAGGCTTCTATCCGCTCTGTTCGTCAGGGAAATATCTTTGAGAGGCTATTTCGGAGCTTGGCCGCTGCTTGTACTTGCCGTCAGGAGGATGTGGTGTTACCGCAGCGGAGGGAGAGGTAGCCTATGGAGGCTGCTCACCCATCTCGTGTCCGTCGGAGATCTACTAGAGGTAGGGGCTCAGGAGCCGGTGGGTCCCATTATGTGCAGCAGCGGGGCTGTGGTGATGATGATGGGAGTGATGATGAGGACGAGGATGTTTATGTCGAGGGATCCAACTCGGACTAGATGTAGTCCCTTTATTTCCTGCATTTTATTAGAGAGAGAGAGAGAGAGGAACAGACAGATACATATTTATGTACAATATTTTATTTGTTTTTTGGTATGTAATTAATTAGTATTTTGTTTTCATGTTTTTACATTTAGTACAATGCATGAGCCTTAGGGGTAAAATAGGGATTGCACATTTTCGGGCGTTTCCACCTTCTTTATCGGACCTCTTTTGTGCCTTGGGACCTTCAATATGTCTGAAATGGGTCTATTCCGGCGTTTGACGGGGATGGACTGGCAATCTGTCTAAACTGGCTTATGTGGCCGCGTGGCCAACCATGGGGAAGGACTGGCCGTGCGGCTAATCCCTGGTCTGACACGATTTTCGTCAGATTTTTCCTTGTATGATCAGGACTTGAACTCCCTACTTTATTTAATCAACAGTCTCGTAGAGAGATGAGGCAGACATCAGTTTTTCTTCCTTTTGCTCTAGATTTTGATCCTTCCACACTTTTCTGATGGACAGACACCTTAGGATTTCTGAGGAGCGACAAAACTATTTAATCAAGAGTTTGAAGCTCTGGGTTGGGAAGCTTTCTAGGACAACTCGTGCAAAATTTGATAGGAGATTCGGAATTAAGTGCCTTTGGTCCTTGTATAGGGTTAAGTCCGATGAGAACCTGATTCGTGCTGCTGCTAAATTCTGGGATAACGAGAATCACATCTTCAACTTTTCTTACAATGAAATCACCACTACGTATGAAGATTTTGCAGCTCTTTGTGGTGTGATAGTGACAGATAGGGTAGCTATGCCACAGTCTCAAGTGCCTTCCGAACTTCAGATTTCCCAACTGCTGAGGATTTCTGTCGAAGATGCTAGGGGTTTACTATTGGATGGTGATGTTAACCTCTGTGGGCTTCCCATCAAGTTTAATAATAGCACGATAGAGTCTGACATGGCTCTGGATTGTCTGGCACTTTGTCTGTTCGCCTCGGTATTATTTCACCTTACGTAGGAGTAGCTACCATGGGTTATCTTGATATGGTGGATCAGGCTCAAGCCAATCGCAGTATCGTCCCTTGCTTGCTTGGGGAGACCTTGCATGGTATTGGAGAATTGGCTTCAGGAGCTCGAAAGATGACCTGGGGAAGTACCAGACTGTCGGGCCAGTATCCCCTTGGGTTTGCCAGAGTAGGCGCATAAGGCAACGATTTGCAGGGATGACTCGTTCTGCATGGGTGACATATATGGCACAGATGAGTACCGCTCAGATCCAGTGGATGGTGCCTCACTGGGGGGTGATCAGAGCACGGTGGGTTCAGAGTGGTCTCTGCATGATTCGTGTCCCTGCCTTTGATGAAACCACTTACTATTATGCAGTGCGGGTGTGCCGTCAGTATGGGATACCTCACATTATACCCTCTTTATGGGACGAGACTTTTAGCAAGGTCACTGACAAGATACTTCCCATGAATAATGGGGTTGCAGTGCTCTTGGAGCGATGTTGGTCTTATGATCTCATGCCCAGCACTCTTTGTATACAGCGACCACGTGACATACTTCTGTCTCGAGAATACTTGGACTGGTACCAGACGACTTTGGGGAATATAGGACGGACTCTGAGAAGATTGAGACGTGGGGTGGTGGTCCCTTATGTCTCGAGTAGACGCTTGAGGGAGGACGAGAATGTACAACGGGAGTTGGAGATCGAGTTGGCTCAACTAGCACCTACTGAGAGGAAAAGAGAGAGAGAAGGCCCAAGTAGGGTGACTCAACTTAGGAAGGCTTTATTTGAAGATCCTACTAGACAGGCTAGACGTGGATGAAGAGACAAGAAACCAAAGAGGGATGAGGAAGAGGAAGAAGAGGGATGACTCCGAGTATCCAACTACAGTCTTTGCAGACACATAGTTTAGATTTTAGTTATTTTTAGTTTATTTTAAATTTCAAAGCAGGTTATTTATTCGCAGGTTCTTTCGAGCTTAGACTCATCAAATAAATGTTAACGTGTAGTGACTTGAGGAAATAGAGATTTCGCTTTAGTTATAAACAGATTGTTTGCTTTATTTGAAATTTTGCTCAAACCAGATTTAGGTTTTTATTTATTTTTGAGACCACACCATTAAAGGCTGCCTACATTCCCTTTTTACAAGAAGGGCTAAGGGGCTCAGGTCACCGTAGTTCATTTCTGATTGTAGAAAAGGAAGATAGATGAGGGGAAAGTAGAGATAATGTAATAATTTTTTTTTTTACAAGGGGCGACCGTTGTAGAAGACAGTTAATAGAGAGCGGGAGTGCTGATAGAGAGTACCATTTTTGGAGACCGACCGTGGTGGTCAGTTGTAGTAGCGATGGAGCTTGTAAACTTTGACTGGGAGGAGGCCGTTGTCGTCCATATATATCCAGTCTTCATTCCGCTTGACCAGGCGACCCGTCTCGATGAGTAGTCGAATCTCTTCTTTCAATTCTTGGCAATCATCGGTGTCATGTCCTTCTTGTGATACGAGCACCTTCTGCTTGGCTCGCTGGTTTGTGACATCGTTGCGGAGCTTGGTTCTTGTAGTTTACCAATTTTCCCTAGTGCTTTGAATATGAGGCCCAATGGTAGATCTGAGCTTGTTCTGTGTCAGAAAAGGATGGGGGTTCCATTTTGTGACTCGAATTTCCCATGTGGTGGTCGCAAGGACGGGGTATTCGCTAAGTAGCTCTTTAGTTGAGTCAGAGCTATCTCACATCTCTGATTCCAAACTTCTTCTGGACAGTTCTGTAACTCTTTGAGGAGCGGGTCTCCCGCTGTTGTGAGGCGGCTGATGTAGTGCAGTAGACCTATGAGTTTGATTCTTTGACTTTCATGGCGAGGGTGACATCATGATTAACTCTCTGATCTTTTCTGGGTCAGCCTCGAACCTTTGTCCCAATCTGTAGCCTAGGGCTTTTGTCTGAATAGTACCAAATCTGCATTCCGACGGATCGAGGAGAATTCTCTGACCTCTCAGAATGTTATAGACTTTCCGTAGATCTTCGATGTGTCGGCCGTAGGGTCTTTTGGAGTGCAATACTAGGTCATCTATGTAGACGTCTGTATCTGTTGGCGATCGTTTTGTCACGTGGTAAGAGATACCAATGCCCTTCCATTCTAGGAATCTGTTGGCGTGACAATAGGTACCCCATGGAGTGTGAAAGAGTAACTTCTCGTCTGTCTATGCTGCGGCGGGTATCCGATTTTTACAGGGGAAACTTTTGAGGAATGATCGAACTTCTCTGTATTCGGTGGCCTCTAGCAGTGAGTCTATGTCAAACGGCGGGAATTTGTGTTTGGGGTTCATTTCGTTAAAACTTTATGATCTCTAGGTGAACCGTCACCTTCCTTTTGTACTTCTTTGCGAAGATGATGTTGAACAACCATTTAGGCCAAAATACCGACTTGATGAGGTCTCTCTGTAGCAGCTTTTTGATTTCCGTGACTATTCGAGGATACCATTCGGGCTTGACTGGTGGTAGTACTTGCTTTACTAGCCCAATGTATGGTGTTGTCACTTGTTCCCATTTTCTATCTGGCGTATCGTCACAGGATCATTCAAAGATGTCTTCATATTCTCTAAGCAGTTTGATCAATGCTTCTCGCTCTTCGCCTTGAAAGAAGCTCCCAATTTGAGTCCACTTCGTCTTGTCTTGTCTTCCCAGATTCACACATGTTAACACCTCATCGGCAGCTTGGGCTCGGCTTTCCCTTTTATTCATAACCTGCTATGAGATTTCTCGGATGTATTCGTTATTAAGTTTGTCTGTGTCTGCCTCTTTTAATGAATCGTTATTAACTATTTGGGTATCATTAGATTGATTAGTTAATTTAGCATTTATAAGAGTGGCTATAGCGGGATACTCGGAAAGATCGAGACTTTCAATTAATGCACGAGGAAAGACATTATTTGCAATTACATCATAGTCTTTTGACTTGAGGTCATTAGACTTGGACGGAGACACGAACTCATAAGTGATAAAAGGGAACCTAACCGACCTAGGGGGAAATGACTCTCTAGGAGGTGAGCAGACCAGCCCCAGATTCTCGATAGCAGTAGTCACAGGTCTGTATTCAATAGCAGCCACAATATCATCTTCGAGGTTTAGGTGCTGGAACAAATCTTGACCTTCCTATGGCTCTGTTTCCTTGGCTTCGCCGACCAATGGTTCATCGAGTGACACGAATTCAGTATCGTAAGTCAGGTCTTTGTTCACTTTGATGCAATACTCATTCTAGATGGTAGTAACTCTGCCAGTAACCTTTCGAGGTTCCATATACTTTAGCTCTAGATTGGCTCGGTCGAACTCGACATCTCTAAAAATTTCAAAGCCCTTTTGTAACTTTCCGTTGTGGTCGAACTATGGCTCTGCGAACTCGAAGTTTGAATACTCTTCACCTTCTTTCACATAGTAATTTTTGAGAGAAAGGTGGTAAGGTTTCATATCAGACTTCTTGTAAGGGAGTTGCTTCTTCTTGAGTACCTCTATCTGTTTTTGCTCTGCTTTGTCAGTGGGAGTAAGCATGTATCCTAGCCCGAACAGGCCTCTGTGGTCTACTTCCTCAGTCAAGTGTGTGGGACCTTGTAAGTGCTTACCTAGCCCCAGCCTCGGTGCCTTGAGCTGTTACTAGGTCGCTGTAGATAACTGTCACCTCATTCCCCGACTGGAATTTAACACACTGATGCAAGGAGGACGGAACGGCATTAGATTTGTGAAGCCAAGGGCGTCCTAGCAGGATGGCGAAGGAGGATGGTATGTCAATCACTTGGAAATCTGTAGAAAGAGTTTTTATTCCCACGGAGATGGGTAGAGTAACAATTCCCAGTACTGATCTGCATGTAGAGTCATAGGCCTTTATTGTCTGTTTGGAGGGTCTTAGAGTGGTTGGGTCCACACCTACTACGTCCATCATTCGTGACGGTAGTACATTGATGGCGGATCCGTTGTCCACAAAGGCTCGAGGGATTTTCTTCCCGCTGATTTCGACTGTGATGTGCAGCGGTTCATTATGATCGATGCCAAACGGGGGTTCATCGATTTCTGAGAAAGTGATAATATTCCTGAAGTGAATGTTGCCTATCATTTGTGTGACATTCTCGGGAGTAGTGTCTGATGGGACCATAGTAGCTGCCAAGTTCTTCTCAAGCATTTGACGGTGAGCTAGAGATGAGGTGAGCAAAGACCAAAGAGAGATGTGAGCTTGTGTTTGCTTAAGCTGCATGAGGATGGGATCCTCTTTTTCGGGGTCTAACTGTTCTGGCTCCTTGTTGAAGACTTTATTTGTACCCTTGGGGTCTGACTGGTAGATCTGTCTGGACCTTGTGATTAGGTTGATTTCTGCTCGCATGTCGTATGGAGACTGCGGCATTTTGGCAGATTCTGCGAAGATTTCGGCTATAGACAGTGGTGGAGATTTAGGTGGAGATTTGAGTGGACCGGAGTCGCAATCTCCTAAAAGAGAGGTTTCTAGAGATAGTTCATCTAATGACAGCATATAATAAGAAGAATTACTATCATTAATGCAATTTGAAGTACAATCTATCTCATCATCACTATAAAACTCGGAGTCTGCCACAATAGGTTCGGCTAGATCACCGATGTTTGTTGCTATACTATTTTCATCTAAAGAGAGTCTAGGATCTTCGAGTGAGCCGTCATGGATGAGCTTCAAGATATCCTTTTTCAGGGTGAAGCACTCTCTTGTTCTATGTCCAGTGGCTTGATGGTAGTGACAGTATTTCCATACATTGCTCCCCATGTGCGTAGAGTAACCCTTGAGTTGTCTGAGGAGCCCTTTATTGACAAGGTCATGGAAAAATTTCTTCATTGATATTTTCAATTGATCGACGCAGTCCTCGAGTTCGAGCATGGTGATTTGATCAATTTCTACAATATTGACATCCATGGTGATGATCTTCCTTGGGTCGGCGATGATGTTGTCCTTGATGAGCTCTTGTATGATCTGTTTGATGGTAAAGCACTCATTGTTGGTGTGTCCGGACACTTTATGGTAGTAGAAAAACTTGGACATGTCGCACCCATGCTTAGGCCATTGGAGTCCGCGTTCCACAGGAGTTATCAATCCAATCTTGACTAGTCCTCCGAATAGAGCATTCATGTCTAGCCCCAGTTCGGCGAAGGCATCTACCATCTCGATAATACCAATGTCACCTCCACTGATCACCACCATGTTGACGCCACCATTGTTAGGGAGCGGGTTTTCTATGGTGTCCGGACCTTTAGGCTTCTCAATCTTCCCATCGGCTATGAGCTTTTGGATGGCACGCTTGAGATGGATGCAATTGTCGGTTGTATGGACAATGTACTTGTGATACTTGCAGAACTTAGTTGCATCAAGATTGACCGACTTGTTGATTGGCTAAAAGTTCTCAAGTGGCTTGATTAAACCCTTCTTTATTAATACCTCAAAGACTTTGCTAGTAGGCATGCCGAAGTCGTCGAAGTGATCCTCCTTTCAGGGAAAGCTGTTTGTAACTGATTGGACATCAAAGGCGGAGTTGTCTTGGACCATGCTTACTTGACCGGCGACCTCTTTAGATCTAGGAGCGGTATTTGTCGGAGCTTTGTAGCGGAAGGAAGAGTTTCCCATTTTGGCTATTTTTTTAACAGCACCAGTAATGCCGGCTTCGTGTCTGACCCCAGCATCGACCATTTCTCGCAGATCAGGAAAGTAACCATTGCCAATCGCCACCCTAAGCATGGGAAACAAGCATTTGAAGAAGATTTTCTTTTGTTCATTTTCTTTAGGAGGGTATTGAACTTCTGCTAACTTGTGATTCCACCTCTTGTAAGAGTCATAGTTAGGCTCGCCGGGCCTCTGCATTGTGTTCTCTAAATCAGTACGGTTGATGTGCCAATCTAGGTTTGACTGATACTTCTCACAGAAAGTAGCGGTGATCTGTTCCCATGTATCTCGTTCGGAGGGATCCAAACTCAAGAACCAACGGAGAACGATTCCGTCCAAGGTGGTGTGGAAGACTCGGGCCATTTGCTCATTGGTGCAGTCATGGGCTCTCATGGCTAGTACATAACTGTCTAAATGAGTCTTGGGACAAGTAATACCATGGAATGTAGAGACCTTCGGCATCTTGAAGTCCCTAGGTAGAGCACCCACATTACTTGGGTCAATGGTCTTAACAATTGGAGCGGATTGCTTGGAGACTGTGTCGAATAGCTTGCGAATCTGTTCTTGCATGGCAACTACTAAAGGGTGATTAGAGAAGTCTGTGCTACCATAGGATTGAGTAGCGAGAGGAACAGTGGAGATTGTAGGTACGGCGGCACCGATGCTCAACGGTAGTGAAGGCGGTGGCAACTTGGTAGAGGATAAGTAACTACCCATCAATTCTGGTGACGGCTCATACGGACCCTTGCTGGAGGTTGCTTTACTACCGAAATTAGGAGGCGGAACCCTTTGGTAGTTGGGCACTTTGAGAGGGATAGCATCATCATTGGCAGGGTAAGTCATAGGCACTTTCTCGTCTTCGATAAGTATAGCCTCCCCATTATGGAAACTAGTTGCTACACCTTTCTTCTTCATTTCAGTATGAAGATGATCTTTGAGCTCTTGGTTGACCCTTTCTAGAGACTTCCTTCGATCCTCAAGCTTAGAGATCTGTAGCATGAGGTTGGTGAAGAAAGCATGGAGAGGTGGTGGAATGTCCGAGGGCTTGATACTGGCGGCGATCTCTGGATCGGCAGAAGAGGAGACTGGCGGAGTGGAGACACTAGGAGTAGTAGGCTCTGATGATGGAGACATTGTTGATGCAGAGACTGAAGACTGAGCTTGTGGAAGGCTTGACCATTGAAGATGACCACCGGAACGGACCCAAACTTGCTTCTTTGTAGAGGTAGCGGACGAGAGGTTTAGGACGGGACAAGGCTCATGCAATGTATTTTGTTATTTACAAAACAATGTATTATTAGTCTTAATGGTTGGAAGGGGTACCCCTTTTTTGGGTTACTATCTACAAAACCTGGATCAGTGGAGGTCATCACTACGTCTATAGACCCCTCGTTTTTCACCTGTATTTCACATCCCAAATGGACAATTTGGGCGAGGGTCCTATAGGGCAAGCGACTTCCACCAACCTAACGGATCCTAGCGACTAACCCTTGTTTAAAGGCATTTAACGTAACGTTTATGTTACTTCCGTTAAGTTTTTAACGAGTTGAGATCCTTGTACAAAGTATCACTCGGCTTACTATATGCACACCCTTGTAGGGAATTTCATTTTTTTTGTGCTTTTTTCTCTCGAAGGATCTCGACTCATTAAAGACTTAACGGATGACGGTATGAACAACGCGTTAATTGTCTATAAAGAAAAGCTAGTCAAACCAACCGGTCAACTTTGGAGTGTCCTAGACTCTGTGAGTGCATGGTTTCGAAATGAATAAGGGATTAACCTCGACTGCTTCATAAGTGAAAATAGTGAGTTAGATAGCCCGGGTGCTACGAAGATAGAGGCGACAGGATCACCAAAATCTGTGTACTCAGTGGAGTATCCAGTAGGGTGTGCAGTGTGACACGGACCTAGTGGTCGTGTGCGGACAAAAACTAGTTATTTTTTAGGAAGAAAACAGAGAGTTTTTTGTATTTACATGTATGCAATGCAAAACAGTTAGAAAGGGTACAATAGGAAACGGTTAAGATATTAATGCACTAAAGTACAAGGGAGGCAAATATGTACAAGAGATAAAGTATAGGGGGAAAAGAACAAGTAAGTATAATCATGATATTGACGAAAGTTTAACCCTCTATGTTTGAAGATGTTCAAAGCTAGTCCCCAGCAGAGTCGCCACTGTGAATACCCCTTTCCGAATGCGGGCGACGCACGGGAAGTCTTTCTTTTTATTTATCTTTATTTATCTTTTCTATGGGATTAGGATATTCAAATTGGCATTTAACTTATTAAGAGTCGCCACGTTTTTTTTATTGAGCTAAAACATTGAGAAACAGCTAACAGAGAGGGTTCGGGGGTCAAGTTACGACAAGAGAAGAATATCAAGTTATCACTCCTATCGCCTGAGAAGTCGGACTTTCTATCATGATGAATGTGTTAGTAGTGTGTTAGTGATTAAGACCGGATCCGAAGATTTCCTATGTTCCTCTCATGATGAGAAGCTCAGGTCGACGTAGTTCGCACATAATCGGAATAGAGAGAAGAAGCGGGATCATGCATAATGAAGGGGGAGGAGAAAGAATCATACAATATGATCACATCCTAGAATAATGATTATACCATTGATAAGATCAATGAGTATTCATCATATTCATCCTTGGAGAGTTATTGATCATGGGAATGTTTACCTAAAGTTTAGGGTTTAGAAGTAGTTCCTAGATCTCATGGATCATCATCGGCTATACAATATAAACAGGGATTAAAATATTAGATCTAGCACGTTATGCATGGGATAAGCCGTAGATCTAGCATAAGAATATCATGAAACATGTATGAAATAACACATAAGCATGAAGATCGCTACCCTAGATATAGAACATATTATGAATTCTAGCAAGAACATGAAGAACACGTTATGAATCATATGAATATAGATGTATAAACATGATGAAACTAGCATAAATCAGATCTAAACTAAGAAAACATGACAAATTGTCACCAATCTTGACAAGAACGAAGTCGAATCTCTTGCGCGGATTCACCGAACCTTCGGGATTGCTAGAAAGGCTTGGAGAGAGAGTTCTGCCGTCAGTTTAGGCTATAGAACTCGGGGGAGAGAATTGTGTTTTTTATAATGAACTGAGGTCACCTATTTATAAGAAATCTTGACCCGGAGGAAGTGGCCGCTCGGCCGGTCTAAAAGATTGACACAATTACCGAGGCTCTGATCAATTTGGACTCTGGAGGATGATGAGATAACGTCTATCTTTGCAGCCTCATCCGATTAGGTCGTCAACATCTTCTTATCTGGGCTTCTCGGGAAATCTTGGATAAGTCCTGCGCAGTTCGTAAATATCTAGGAGGTCCCTGTGAGTTCTACAATGTCTAATAACTCATTTTCAGGTTGGGTACTAACAGTCTTATGTTCTCATGCCCAGCATTCTCTGTATACAGCGGCCACGTGACATACTTCTGTCTCGAGAATACTTGGACTGGTACCAGATGACCTTAGGGAATATGAGACAGACTTTGAGATGACTGAGACGTAAGGTGGTGGTCCCTTATGTCTCGAGCAGACGCTTGAGGGATGATGAGAATGTACGACGGGAGGTGGAGACCGAGTTGGCTCAGCTAGCACCTATTGAGAGGAAAAGAAAGAGAGAAGACCCAACAGGGGTGAATCAGTTAAGGAAGGACATATTTGCAAATCCTACTAGGCGGGCTAGACACGGACGAAGAGACAAGAAGCCGAAGGAAGAGGAGGAGGAAGAGGAGGAGTGACTCTGAGTATCCAACCACAGCCGTTGCAGACACATAGTTTAGATTTTAGTTTGTTTTAGCTTCTTTAAATTCCATAGCAGGTTATTTATTCGCAAGTTCTTTCGAGCTTATACTAATCAAATAAATGTTAACGTGTAGTGACTTGTGGAAATAGAGATTTTTCTTTAGTTATAAACAGATTGTTTGCTTTATTAAATTTTGCTCAAACCAGATTTATATTTTTATTTATTTTTGAGACCACACCTTTGAAGGCTGCCTACATTCCCCTTTTACAAGTAGGGCTAAGGGGCTTAGGTCACCGTAGTTCATTTCTGATTGTAGAAAGGAAGGATAGAAGAGGGGAAGTAAAGATTGTAATAATAATTTTTTTATTTTTTTACAAAGGGGGACGGCCGTTGTAGAAGACCGTTGATGGATAGTACCGCTGATGGAGAGTACTGCTCGGTAGAGAAGGACCGTAGTGGTCAGTTGTAGTAACGGTGGAGTTTGTAAAC
Source organism: Campanula takesimana (assembly GCA_026119855.1). Taxonomy (NCBI): domain Eukaryota; kingdom Viridiplantae; phylum Streptophyta; class Magnoliopsida; order Asterales; family Campanulaceae; genus Campanula; species Campanula takesimana. The sequence continues at coordinate 1,156,365 of JAOWBW010000265.1, read as the reverse complement.
CTTGACTGGGAGGAGGCCATCATTGTCCGTGTACACCCAATCTTCGTTCTGCTTGGTTAAACGACCTGTCTCGATAAGTAGTCGGACTTCTTCTTTCAACTTTTGACAGTCGTCCGTACTATGCCATTCATTCTAGTGGTAGGAACACATTCTGTTTGGTTCGAAAAGCTGTAGTATCAGAGTAAGACCAAATTCTTGCATCGGCTGTAGTTTACCAATTTCTTTTAGTGCTTTGAACATGAGGCTCAATGGTAGATCCAAACTTGTGCAATGTCGGAAAATGATGGGGGCTCCATTCTGTGACCCGAACCTCCCGTGCGTCGGTCGTAAGGACGGGGTATTCTCTAAGTGGGTCTTTAGTTGAGTTAGAGACAACTCACATTTCTGATTCCAAACTTCTTTTGAGCAGTTCTGTATTTCTTTAAGGACCGGGTCTCCTGCCATTGTGAGACGACCAATGTAGTGCAGTAGACCTATGAGTTTGATCCTTTAACTTTCTTGGAGAGGGGATGACATCGTGATTAACTCTCTGATCTTCTCGGGGTCAGCTTCGAATTTCTGTCCCAATCTGTACCCTAGAGCTTTTGTCTGATAGTATAGAATCTGCATTTCGATGGATCCAGGAGAATTTTCTGACCTATCAGAATGTTGAATACTTTTCGTAGATCCTCGATGTGTCGGCCGTAGGGTCTCTTGTAATGTACTACAAAATCATCTATATAGACGTTAGTATCTGATGGCGATCCTATTGGCATGTGGTAAGAGATACCAATGCCTTTCCATTCTAAGAACCTGTTGGCATGACAATAACTACCCCATGGCATGTGAAAGAGTATTTTCTCGTCTGTCTGTGCTGCGGCGGGTATCAGATTTTTATCGGGGAAACCTTCGAGGAACAATCTAACATCTCTGTCTTCGGCAGCTTCTATCAGTGCGTTTTAAGTAAACCGGTGGGAACCTGTGCTTGGGGCTCAATTCGTTGAGACTCATGATGTCTAAGTGAATTGTCACCTTCCTTTTGTACTTCTTTGTGGAGATGATGTTGAGTAACCACTTCGGCCAGTATGTAAATTTGATGAAGTCTCTCTGTAGAAGCTTTTTGATTTCCATGGCCATTTGAGGTGACCAACCGGGCTTGACTGGCGGCAGTATTTGCTTTACTAACCCAATATTTGATATTCCCATCTGTTCCCATTCTTTGTCTGGTGAGTCGCCACAGGACCATGCAAATATGCCTTCATATTCTTTGAGTAGCTTGATCATCACCTCTTACACTTTGCCTTGAAAGAAGCTCCTAATCCGAGCCCACTTCGGCTTGTCTTGTCTTCCCAGATTCACACATGTTAACACCTCATCAGCAGCTTGGGCTCAGCTTTCCCTTTGATTCATAACCTGCTCTGAGATTTCTCGAATGTATTCGTTATTAAGTTTGTCTGTGTCTGCATCTTTTAATGAATCGTTATTAACTATTTGTATATCATTAGATTGATTAGTTAATTTATCATTTATAAGAGTGGCTATAGACGGATACTCGAAAATATTGAGACTTTCAATTAATGAATGAGGAAAGATAGTGTTTGCGATTACATTGTAGTCTTTTTACTTGAGGTCATTAGACTTGGACGGAGACACGAACTCATAAGTGAGAAAGGGGGACCTAACTGACTTAGGGGAAATTGACTCTCTAGGGGGTGAGCTGACCAACCCCAGATTCTCGATAGCAGTAGTCACGGGTCCGTATTCAATAATGTCCACGATGTCATCCTCTATGCTCAAGTGTTTGAACAAATCTTGGCCGCCCCATGGTTCTGTTTCCTTAGCTTCACCGACCACCGGTTCATCGAGTGACACGAATTCAGTATCGTAATTCAGATCTTTGTTCACCATGATGCAGTACTCGTTCTGGATGGTAGTAAGTCTGCCGACAGTCTTTCGAGGTTCCATATACCTTAGCTCTAGATTTGCCCGGTCGAACTCGACATCTCTGAAGATTTCAAAACCCTTTTGCAGCTTTCTGTTGTGGTCGAACCATGGCTCTGCGAACTCGAAGTTTGAATACTCTTCACCTTCTTTCACATAGTAACTGTTGAGGGAAAGGTGGTAAGGTTTCATGTCTGACTTCTTGTAAGGGAGTTGTTTCTTATTGAGTACCTCTATCTGTTTCTGTTCTGCTTTGTCAGTGGGAGTAAGCATGTACCCTAGCCCGAACAAGCCCCTGTAGTCCTCCTCCTCTATTAGCTCTGTGGGTCCTTGTATGTTCTTACCTAGCCCCAGCCCCGGTATGAAGCCCATGTTTTGAAGTATCTTGTAGACGGGTAGCATTCTATCCGAAGTTCTGGTGAGATCGTCATCACATATCTGAGCTTGTGCCACTATTTCTAACCCACTGAAGAGTCTGCGGTCTTCCTCGTGCTGAATCTGTAATATGGGCACCCACTATTCTATATTTCTAGATAACTATATGTAGATACCCCGGGGAACCACGGCTTGGCTAGAGCGGTGAATTATCCTAGGATGTCTAACTTGTTTTAGATTTGTTTAGAGTCGCCACCTATGTTTTTAAAGGAACATAAGAAAAACCTAAAAATAGCCTAATTTATGTACAAAACCAGAGATTCGGGAGAGAAGGGTTCGGGGGTTAGGTGACGGAGTGGGAAGTACTTAAACACCCACTCCGCCCCGCTTACGCGGGTCTTGCTACTATTGGTGTTCTAATGCTAAATGTCCTTCAATTTATTAACAATGCTAACAATTATAATGTAAAGAAAAAAGGGGAAAAGAATGATTTTATTAATTTAATGCTAAATAGTTACATGTTGGACTAGTGCTAAATGATTACATTAGAAATGAAATATAAATTAAATGAAGTTTGGAATGTCGGGATGTAACCTTGGCCAAACTTCAATAGTGAAGTGGCCTTTTGGTTGTATCCCTTTTTATGGAGATTGCATACTAGTAAGACTAGACAAATAAAATAAGAGAAGAAAAGAGATGTTGTACCTTAGGAAAGAGGACTTCAAACTTGGACTTGAAAATGGTGTTGTTGTAGAGAAAATGTTGTGCAAACACTTTGTGTAGTGTTTTGTAGAGAAAGATGGTTGAGATGATTTGTGTAGAGTTTTTGTTCAAGTCTCTAAAAATTGGGTCCCTTTCCAAGGTAGAAGATGATGGTTTTTATAGGTAAAAAAGAGAGGGAAATGATGGAGGGAAAAGATGATCATCCATGTGAAATGGAATTGACCAATCAAAAATAAGATAAATAAAATAATAAATAAAAGAAATAAAAGAAAATCAAATAAAATAAAAAGGAAATATTTTGTTTTAATGAAAAGGCTAGAAGTGTGGGATTGGGAGTTAATGAGAAAAGGGGGGATGAATGTGGATGTAAAAAGGGTTGTTTGTGATCAAGAAAAGATGTTTGTAAATAAGAAAAGGGAGCGAAATAAGGTGCAATCCGTTACTGCCAAAGTGGGAAGCGCGCGGGTCCCGGCTTTTGGGTCGGGACGCGCGCGCGGCTCACTGGCAGTGCCGGAAGCGCCCGCGGGCGAAAAATGACAGAATGACAGAAATGACCCAAAAATTAATTCTGTTATGCAGTTTAGTCCAAAACTAACGGAATCAGTTAGGAACTTAACCGAAGTAACAGAAATTAATAAAAATAAGTTAAATAAAAATACTATGTATGCAATCGGGTTGAGAGGTCCAAGGCGGGGTGTGTACAGAGCCCCTCGGCGACGTGGATTGCGAAGCAAAACGCGTCGACGAAAGAAAGACAACCGCCGAGGACATCGACAAGAGAAAACAAAGACTCGATAAAGCAGGAATTTGAAATTACAAATGATAGAAATGCGCTCCCTGTGTGAGCGATTTTTGCTGATGGAAGAGGTATGGTGATTTTAATGGTCCACCATGGACCAAAATTGGTGCTCTGTGCGGCACCTGTTGATTCTGGTACTCTGTGCGGTACCTGGTGCTCTGTGCGGCACCTGGTGCTCTGTGCGGCACCTGTTGATTCTGGTACTCTGTGTGGTAGCTGGTGCTCTGTGCGGCACCTGTTGATTCTGGTACTCTGTGCGGTACCTGGTGCTCTGTGCGGCACCTGTTTGATTCTGGTACTCTGTGCGGTACCTGGTGCTCTGTGCGGCACCTGTTGATTCTGGTACTCTGTGCGGTACCAGGTGCTCTGTGCGGCACCTGTTGATTCTGGTACTCTGTGCGGCACCTGCTGATTCTGGTGCTCTGTGCGGCACCTGGTGCTCTGTGCGGCACCTGTTATGTGTATGCTTCGCATATATATGTGCTTGTGCAAGAAGATGCATGAAGAGAGAAATTGTGCTCGTGGTGTGATGAGATTTTGGAACACCCTTGCAATGAGAAAGAAGTAAGAATGTAAAGAGTGATCTTGTGTGCGGTGTGATTTTGAGGAAAGCATTGGATGTATTCATACCTTCACTTACCATTGCCGCTTGAGTGGAGATGGATTCTTGATGTCCGCGGAGGATGCTTTGATGGAGAATGTCTATTCTTTAGATGTTGATGAGAGAATGCCCTTGATGTTGGGTTGGCGAGATGGTATTCTGGATGATGGGTTGGTCGTGCCAAAAGGCTGCCTACGTATCCCTTTAAGAGAATCAGACCAGCGTAGTTCAAGGATGATGGAGAACGCTGGAGGAGAGGCTAGGAGCAAAGCAAAGTAAAGCACATACTTTTGCACATAGAAGGAGAAAAAGAAAAAAGAAAAATCATTTTTTTTTATTTTTTTTTTTAGATTAGAAAGGAAAGAATATGCACACATGTGAGGAAAAGATTTTTTTTTTTTTTTTTATTTATTTTTTTTTTTTTAGTCCGTGGGTGAACCATTTTAACCATTGTGTGCTTGTGAAGCCAACCCAAGATCAAGTCATGTTCAGTCGAAGTCCGGATTGCCTCGTTTGAATTCTGTTGTCGCTGGTGTGCCCAACGAAGATTGATGTCTAGCCCCAAGAGATTTGTCGATTATGGGGCTTCAAAAGGATTTTGATGCCGAGATGAGGGGTGGCTGATTGTAAAGCCCCTAGAACGCCTTTGATGCCAAACTTTGAGTGGCTTGCATGGCCCCAAGATAAATCAGTTCTTGGCCCATTCGAGTAAATCGCCCTTTGTTGTTGGCGTGAGCAAGCCCCAAGAGAAGATTATGGATGCCAAGCTTCGAGAAATTGCTAAGCCCCAAATGTCATGGACTTTTTGTTTGTGAGCTTCAAGACGGTGGAATGTAAAGCCCCAAATTATCTTGTGATTGGCTCGGCATTGAGAGCGGATGTACCGTCGGGTAGAATTCTTGATAGAGATCCCCTTCTTGCTTTTACTGGGGAGATGAATGGCCTCATTGTGGTTGATACCCAAATGGCATAGGGCTTATGTCAAAGGATGCAGTAATGTCTTGCGGTGCCGTCGAGGTCGCGGAGGATAAGGTCTTGGTGTGATAAAGTCTCAAATGAGTATGCTTGCTTGACTCTTCTTGAGTCGAACTAATGACGGATCTTCGGATGCAACTAGTGCTGTGGCCCAACTTTATCTGAGCTGCACCTTGTGCTTTTGATCTTGGAGAAGGGGTTGCTGAATTGCAGAAACATTGGGATTGGCCGTGGCATTTCCCGCTATAACCCTGTTTTGATTAGAGTTTAGCATATTGAATATTTTTCCTTTTCTCTAAGACTTCCTTCAAAATCTCGCTGTGAGTTCTAACAAAAATCATCAACTTCATTCATAACATCGGAGTCTTCATTTAAAACCAAGAGGCCTTTGACTTGAAGTGTTGAGAGACCCTTGAATCTTGATTGTTCTCATGGAGCCATAAGACTACTCCACATTGCACTTGCTCGAGTATTGTTGCCCAAAAGACTGTCGGTCGCGAAGCCCTAATACTGCCCTTTGCTTGAATTACTGTAATGCCGTAACCCAAAAGATTGTAGATTGCGAAGCCCGTTGAGACCTTCGGTGCCGAATTGAGGAAGCTTCCAATGTTGCACATGACTTGGCTGGGGATACTGCTGGGGAGTTAATTGCTCTTTGCCGAGGGAGCCTTTAAGACTTGACCGTAGCCCCTAGAGTGCCATCATTGATTGCGAGAAAGGTCCACCCTTGATTGGGGAAACGAGCACGGGCACACATGACAAGAGGGCTTTTTGACATCCCTTTTGAGAGACTTTGAGGATAGTCTCACACATCTTTTTTGAGCATAGCTCCTAGGGCTTGTTGATTGTCAAAAGAAGCCCTTGATCTCGGGTCATATAGCCCCTAGGGCGTCACCATTTGTTGAGCAAAGCAAGAGTGACTCGTCCTCGTGTGAGGGAATAACATGAGAGGATATGGCAAGAGCTACTCCATTTCTCGGGAGCCTTTCGGCGTACTTTAGAAGCACATACTTGAAGAAGCCTTGAAAACTGAGACACATGTTTTGCTATTTGCTGCCCAAGCCAATTGACTAGCTAGGGATTATTTGTGCAACCTCGTGCCCTTTTATGATGGGCTTGTTCTCGGATGGATCTTGGTTACCACGGGCCTTCTTTTCATGAACCCAAAAATGCACACTGCTGGAGAATGATGCCGATAACCCAAGACAACCTTTGATGGTGCTATATCTTGTCGAGCCTTTTGCAATCCCAAAGTTGACTCGGTGGGGAATTGACTTGCTGAGGAGATTCAATGTAGAACTTGTCTTCTTTAGAGGCCGGGGATCTCCATTTCTCTTTCCCTTCTCTCTCTCACTCTCTCATTTTTTTTTTATGACGCACCCTGTTTTTTTGCCTAGACCGCCCTTTCGGGTTTTCAATCTAGCGGGCATCTCTTTTGCGTCTTCATCATTTTTTTTTGAATCAATTGATGAGGAAGTGTGCATTGACTCTAGCTGAGGAGATAAGACATGTGATTTTGCGGTGGAGACCTTTTGTCACTAATGATGAGTGACATTGACTTGACTAGGGAAGTGTCCCTAGTATTGACATGTATTTTTTATTGAATTGAATGACTCGCGAAGGCAAGTAAGTCATTAAGAGAGAAGAGAAGGAAAGCCCCAATTTGATTGCAAGAAATTGGGAGTATGCAGAAAGAATAGAAGTCCCTAGACTCGACAAGGAGCGCGAAATGATTCCAAATCTAAGAAAGTTGTTCAATCTTTTTGGTGATTAATTCGTTGGCAAATGAATCGTACAAAGATGTCTTGACAAGTTCGAGATGAAGGCCATCACCATAACGCGCTAGGGCTAAACATATCTTCTTTCTTGCATGAGACCGGACCCGCAGGTTGCCTACGTTCCTCCAGTGTAGAGGCTCAGGTCACCGTAGTTCTTGTGGATTCTCCATTCTTCGTGATGAATTGTTGCTTCGTCCTTCGTTGGTGGATGATGATGATCTTGATGTGAACTTCTTTGATTGAGGGGGATTTTTTTTTTTTTTTTTTTTTTGTGTGCTCTAACTTTTGCCTAGGTTGATTTGATGGTTTCAACCTAGCGAACTCTTTTTTTTTTTTTTTTTTTTTTTATTTTTTAATCCCCCTTTGAAAACTTTGCTTGACTTCTTCATGATTGTTGCTCCACCTTGTTTGTCTTGGCTTCGTCGTTGATGTTGGCGTCGATGTTTAGCCCCTAGGCGTTCAAGTGATGGCCTTGTTCTAAAACTTGTTTAGACATCTTTTCATCATTTTGTCAAGAATTAGATCGAACAACTTGGAAGAGTGTATAGGACAAGAACGACTTTTATTTGATAAGAAGACTCGACACTTAACATGGGAGGAGAGAAAACATTAATGCACACAAAAGAGGACTTTTGACTCTTTTTTTTTTTTTTTTTATTCCTACTACTAGGTAGAGAAAGAGAAACGGAGATTGTTGTCGTCGTCCTCTTTGTTGAAGTAGTCTTCCATGTCACTACATTCGTCCATGTCTTCATCGTTGAAGCTTGTCTCGTAGGAAGACTCGGCCATTTCTAGGAGCAAATTGTCGACTCTAATTCCCGCATCATACATGCTTGCAAAATCGGAGTGAAAAGCCCCACTAAGATTAGTGCGGTAGTCCATTTTCAAACACTTCAAGAAGATGTCCATTTGTTCTTTCTTGGAAGGCCTATCAACCATCTCGGCTAGCTTGTCGTTCCAACGGCGATAGAAGCCGCCAAATGATTCATCACCCATTTGCACGGTGCTCTCCAATTCTTTCTTGGTGGGACGGAACATGGAGTTGCCTTGGTATTGTGACTTGAAGGCAAGCATAGCGGCATCCCAATTGAGGCGGGTGGAAATCGGAAGACCCATATACCAATCTTTTGCGACCCCCTCGAGAGTAAGCGGGAAGCATTGTGCCATTATTTGAGGAGACACTTTCTTTGGTAGCATGGCCCAAATGTAGGAGTCGACATGAGCGTCGGGGCAAGAGGTGCCTTTGAACTTGCCAATATCGGGCATCTTGAATTTTTCGGGAAGAGCCTCCATTGTGTTCATGAGGAGGGAAGCTTGATGGAGATCGGTGCTCGGGCCCTTGTGCAAATTTAGCCTACTAAGCCTTTGGTCAATGTAGGACATGAGAGTGTTGACCAACCGGTATCAATGCTTTGGACCTTTCCTTCATTCGTGAGCCCTTTAATCGGTTCTTGAGTTGAGCAACTTCTTTCTCGTGGACCGTTTTCACATGCTTGTAACGAGCTCGCCATAGATCATCCTTGCGGCGGACATTCTCGGCTAGTGTATCAACTTGCTCTTTCAATGCTTCCACCATGCGGAATAACCCTTCGTTGGACACGGGAATGCCGTTGTCGTTGCCGTTTGAAGCCATTGGACCTATTGAGAGAACACGGTCGATCTTAGGATGGCCCCACAAACACCTTTTGAGTAAAATGATTTCACCCACAAACAAGAAAAGACTCAACCACATAAAGAAAAAATGACTTTTTTTTTTATTTATTTACAAAGTCGGAAGGACGGAGTCCTTTTTGGGGTTTCTAGAAAAAATAGTGGAATCGTCACACTAGTATATAGACCTTCTCGCGGTCCCATATACTCATCGGATTCCACCACGCTTGTGATACCTACATGTGACGGGATTAAACTAAATTAATGTAGTAAATCATACATGCGGGGACAGATTTTTATTTTCGTCCAAAATGCCCACTTTTGGGGACGGAGTTTTATTTCGTCCATTGCAACAAATTGGCATGTATGATTTGAAGACATTAGTTTAGGGAAATCTCGGCACATGGAAACCGACTTGAGTCACGGAGTGTTAGACCCTAGACTAGAATTGTGTGGCTTGTGCTCGGCTTGAATATGAGGCTCAAAGGTCACCCCCGGCATGTAGTCATGAACTACGCTACGGGCTGAGGTTTACCGCTTCGAAAGAGCCAAGGTCGAGTGGAGCTTGAAACTTTCTAGGACGGGCCTCGACGGGTTTGGGGTTGGACTTGTGCGACTCGATAGTGAGCAGTTGATAAGAATATGTGCATGTAGTGTGAGGTCTAACATGTGACAAAACATTTTTTTTTTCAAAAGAAATAAATAAAAAAAACAAATAAGCACATAATTACAACTTTCGAATCACCCGTGTGACCGATAAAAATAAACAGAAAGTAAAAGAAATTGTATGCAGGCCCGGTGCCCACACACTGTCAAAACTGTCCATTCTGTTCACTGTTTCTGTTCTGGGAATGCGCCCAGAAGCGCGCGCATTGGGTGGCCTATGCGGAAGGCGCGCGCGATAGACAAAGAGGGGCAGAGGCGCCCGCATCTGGGTAATAACCTGTAAATCAGCGGGTTCAAGGGATTGCCTTGACCCTAAATAAAAATGCTTTCCCCTGCAGAATTTGTTAGCACAGAAACATGGAATTGAAGGACAAGAAGGAAGACGGGCGATTCTGGTAATAAGGGTCGGACGCGCGCGCTTTAGGCCAAGAAGGCCGGAGGCGCGCGCTTCCACCCTTTTTACCAGAATGCCCAGAAAACAGTAATAAGAACACCAAAAGTTAAGAACGCAAGTTTAACCCTCTAAATATTCCCCAGCGGAGTCGCCACTGTAGATACCCCGGGGAACCACGGCTTGGCTAGAGCGGTGAATTATCCTAGGATGTCTAACTTGTTTTAGATTTGTTTAGAGTCGCCACCTATGTTTTTAAAGGAACATAAGAAAAACCTAAAAATAGCCTAATTTATGTACAAAACCAGAGATTCGGGAGAGAAGGGTTCGGGGGTTAGGTGACGGAGTGGGAAGTACTTAAACACCCACTCCGCCCCGCTTACGCGGGTCTTGCTACTATTGGTGTTCTAATGCTAAATGTCCTTCAATTTATTAACAATGCTAACAATTATAATGTAAAGAAAAAAGGGAAAAGAATGATTTTATTAATTTAATGCTAATAGTTACATGTTGGACTAGTGCTAAATGATTACATTAAGAAATGAAATATAAATTAAATGAAGTTTGGAATGTCGGGATGTAACCTTGGCCAAACTTCAATAGTGAAGTGGCCTTTTGGTTGTATCCCTTTTTATGGAGATTGCATACTAGTAAGACTAGACAAATAAAATAAGAGAAGAAAAGAGATGTTGTACCTTAGGAAAGAGGACTTCAAACTTGGACTTGAAAATGGTGTTGTTGTAGAGAAAATGTTGTGCAAACACTTTGTGTAGTGTTTTGTAGAGAAAGATGGTTGAGATGATTTGTGTAGAGTTTTTTGTTCAAGTCTCAAAAATTGGGTCCCTTTCCAAGGTAGAAGATGATGGTTTTTATAGGTAAAAAAGAGAGGGAAATGATGGAGGGAAAGATGATCATCCGTGTGAAATGGAATTGACCAATCAAAAATAAGATAAATAAAATAATAAATAAAAGAAATAAAAGAAAATCAAATAAAATAAAAAGGAAATATTTTGTTTTAATGAAAGGCTAGAAGTGTGGGATTGGGAGTTAATGAGAAAATGGGGGATGAATGTGGATGTAAAAAGGGTTGTTTGTGATCAAGAAAAGATGTTTGTAAATAAGAAAAGGGAGGGAAATAAGGTGCAATCCGTTACTGTCAAAGTGGGAAGCGCGCGGGTCCGGCTTTTGGGTCGGGACGCGCGCGCGGCTCACTGGCAGTGCCGGAAGCGCCCGCGGGCGAAAAATGACAGAATGACAGAAATGACCCAAAAATTAATTCTGTTATGCAGTTTAGTCCAAAACTAACGGAATCAGTTAGGAACTTAACCGAAGTAACAGAATTAATAAAATAAGTTAAATAAAAATACTATGTATGCAATAGGGTTGAGAGGTCCAAGGCGGGATGTCTACACTATACGGCCAACAAAACCATTGCATAGCATTCGAAGAGAGCTTTCCAACGGTAGTTTACACGTCCAAAACGGAGTCCGGATGAAGAAGTTATGGCCTCCGGAAGATTGAACGTAAAACGGACAACTGCGAAAGAGGAGGGTGCGCACGCCCTCCCTAAAAGGGAGCGCGTGCCCTTTTTGATCAGAATGTTAGTTTTTGAGTGCACAAGAGGGAGCACACGCCCTCCCTAAAAAGGAGCGCGTGCCCCCTTGCCCGATTCAGCTTCATCTTGCTAATTTTCTGGGTTTGTGAACAAGGGTACCTACATCCTAAGCCTAAGGTACAAATAGACCAAACATAACCCAAAACCCAGCTGTATCAAGCTTACTCCTACACTAACCTTTCTTTATCTCTCAACACAATACCACCAACTAGTTCCAAAAACATCACAAACAACATGCAACCACAGGAATAACTCCAAAACAATGCATGAACAAAATCCTAAGGGGAAAAAGGGATAGTAACTTACCTCTTCCAAGCTAAAAGTTGAAGATGATGAATCTTTGATCGGATAGAAATGATTTACTCTCTTCTAGGAACATCTTGATGCAATCATGTCTTGATTTGGGGAAGAAATGATGAAGAAATTGGAGGAACTTATGAAGAGGTCTTCTTCTACTTCTTCTTCTTCACACAAGAAAGGAGAATGAGAATGAATTGGGAAAATGAGATGAGCTGGGGTCTTCCCCCAACCTCATCCACTAAGAAGAATCAAATTGGTCCCCCCAAGGTTGGTAATGAACAACTAAACCCCTGTACTCAACTTACACTAAGGTCCCCTAAGTTCTAACTAAAAAAAATAACACTTAACTTTCTTATCAATACTATAATCACTAACGCCACTATTTTAACTTCTACTCATGCTAGTTAGTCAAGCAACTAAATAATTGATTTAATATTTTAACTCATCAAGTAAAGTCTTTTAAAATAATAAAACTAACTCAATTTAAATTACAAAATAATTTTATGTATAAAATTTAAATGAAATTAGGACGGGTCGTCACATTCTCTCCTCCTTAAAACAAATTCGTCCCCGAATTTGCTTATCGAAATCATAGCACAATATTATACCGAGTCTTATGTAACTAAGAATCATAGCAATAGAAACCCATTGAGAATTTTAACAAATGCAAGACTTCACGGGAATTCCAGAAATCGTTCCACTTCAACCTTTGACAACTTTAATCTCTCAGTGTTAAATAATCAAACTAATTTATAAAACTTCCACAAGAGACATTCGTACTCAATATGTGCTCTTTAGAATCAAGTTTCCCCGCAACTAACACTCAAACGCTAAGTAATTTCATCACACGAGGCTCATATATACATTACTCATTGAGTTAACTCTTTGATCCTTTCAAAAGTTATATAAATCTCAATACCACAAAGAGTCATATTTCTTACCGTTAAACCGTTTTGAGAACTGCTAAGATGATTCCTTTCAAACATAAAATCCCTCACTCATACTCAAGATCTCTATTTTACGAGCCCGAAGTCCGGATATGTCACCAATTTACACATTCTAAACCACTATAAGTTAATCTTAAATAATATCTACAACATGATAATTTCCATACATGACCTTCTGCAATCACTATCTCAACTACTAACTAAAATCCATACTCAGAATCAAGGAATCCAAATTGTTCCTAAAACCGAATTTTCGAGATATCACAAACTTGTCTCATTCACAACCTTAATTGCACTGTAAAGATACTTCCACTAGTATGCCGTACACTTAGTCTTGCTTCCCAAAAATCTAAAACAATAACATTACTTAAGCGTAAACCATGACAAGCTAAATCAACTCCTTAAACTGTGAAAAGCTAAAGAAATTCTTCTTCCCAAAAAATTTCATCCAAGTGACTATCTCCAAGGATTTCAAGTATAGTGTTTTTTCTTTAGCTAACACCTTAAACCAATGGTACAGTGTAAGCCCAAAATTCTAATACAAAATGTCCACTTAAATCCATCCATATTATAATAATATCATTGCACTATTCCAACCTTTGAAACCAAAACAATTCCATATACTCTATTAATCCATTAAAGAAACAAAACAATCTAAATTTTACCTTCAAAAGATTTCCTCTAAATTCCAATTTAGGTTAGAAACCCTTGCTTAAATACCCAAAAGAAATTAACAAATTCTAAATCTCTAATGGCAGCCAACTTAGTCGTTGACATTTATATTTACTATCACATTAGTACCTTTGCCCAGTAGTATTACTAACATAATGATCCAATTAGCAAGCATCATATATCAAATGCCCCAAAACAAAACATAGTATCCCTTAATTAGCCCAGATATATATATCCAACTTTATTTACCAATCCTCAACCCAAGTAAGAAACTCCAAAAGAAAAGAATTGCATATAATAGAAGTCAAACGAAATTTAACTAATTAATTCCCTTAAATGTGGACTGATCAAAACCATGTAACCCCTTAACTAAAACCCAAGAATGCCCTTATTATCTTTCGGGTTATTACATTTTAACCCTTTAAAATATGCTTAGTCCGCTAAACTTAACGCGTCTACAATCTTAAATGATTATTACTTCCCAATATACTCATATTGCTATAACTCAACTCTATTTATGTACTAAAATGATCACATAATAATAACTAGCACAAAACAAAATCTCTCTGTCCAATAGATTTCATTCTCTAGAATCCAAAAGTATGAATTGTTACTCTCTTCCCCGATTAAATAAATTTAATCCTTCAAGATAACCTTTAAAGACTATAAGCTTACTCATCAAGTAACTAAAGGTCTACAATGCATCTGATGCTCATTCTATAACCATTACTTAAGGATAAGCCCTCAACCCAATTATCAATAACTACTATCATCTCAAACCAATACTTTAAAAGATAAAATATTTACTACTGACCTTTTTCACCCGATGATATAACCCATCTCTTCGTCAAAATATTTGGTCATAAACCTATAGACCAATATATTCTGTCAGTGGTACTTAAGAGAAATTTCAAATTGGTCAAATGTGACACTCTCTATTCTAAACGAAAGATTTCAAACGCCACAAACCATAGCGTGAATTCAGAACACCTTAAAATCAAATGCTGGCTTCTAATATAATATAACCTAAATGCTTAATATTACCCATAATCACTTTTTATATTTCTTCATGTCAAACAAAACCAATGCACTCCACGAAGATCAAAGAATAAAGGCAAACATGCCTATATAGCACGACACAACAAAATAGACATGCTTAAGTCTTTAAAGACTCGCACTCTCTATTCTTAAACCATCTAACCCCAATTGGACTAACCCTAAAAACAATAGTACTATCCCTAGTCGAACAACATGTAGAGAAACACTCGACGTCAATATCACACTCATAAATCAACCCACTAAAGTCAAAGACCCAATCCAGGCCTAGAGACAGTCCATGAAATTATAATTATGGACATACCAAAAATACTCAAATACCTTAAATCGGATACCATTCGATCATACTATGCAGCCCGGTGCACTTAATTATATTTGGGTCTAGTGGTCAAAAAGTCTTATAATTACTTAATCTCAATTGCTCTACCTCAAAAGAACTAAAATCGAGTCACCAATAATTCATAAAACTGGAGCTCTACCAAGAAATTCCATAATTGAGCTCGTACAACTCCCAGTTACAATTATTGTACTGCTTAATACTTTCTCTACTATCATTCCCCTTAACATCATTCTTCTTGCAATCCCCACTGGCCCAATACAACCATTTCCTATAAATGTCCCAAAATTAAATAATCACTACTTAAAATCTTAAAAAATTTCTCCTTAGAAAGAACTCATCCTCGAATTCTATCTTAACTCCATCTCACAAATCCGTTAGGCTTATATTCCACAAATTCTCAACACCAAATGCAACTAGTTGTTCTCAAAGAAAGCTTAGTTTTCCTAATCGCTCAAAATCGTAATATATGAGTATCCAACCTATTCAATATCAGAGTTCCTATCCCTTTCAAGATCTAAAACCATAGCTCTGATACCAACTGTAACGCCCCGAGTTCCGGGGGCCTATTTGGTACCTCGAACCAGGCGTGTTATCCTTGCTATAAACCAACCCTGATACCGAAGCTTGTATAAATATATATTAAATTCACTTAATCGACTAATGGTCAAAATATTAAA
The DNA here is from genome assembly GCA_026119855.1 of Campanula takesimana. Lineage (NCBI taxonomy): Eukaryota > Viridiplantae > Streptophyta > Magnoliopsida > Asterales > Campanulaceae > Campanula > Campanula takesimana. The sequence goes on along the minus strand of JAOWBW010000265.1, from coordinate 1,140,880 downwards.
CAACCTATGAGAGTTATACATACAACTCTAATCCACAAATATAATACAATACTACCCAAAATACAGAGTTTAAGTAACTCGATACAACCAACGTCCTCATAACAAAAATATATATACCCCAAAGAAAATAACCTGCTCGATAGATCTCAGCCACATGCGATCTCACAACGTACTATCACTTGCTTCCTGGGGGGTTAAGGAAAACAATTTGAAATGAAAGGGGTGAGAATAAATCTCAGTAAGTTACTAATGTAACTACATGGCATGGAAATATGCATAACAACATAAAGGATAATAAACAAGTAGCACATAGTCACGTAGCGGAATTAAATACATTACAAAGGATACTGAGTCAAGGTTTTCCGTAAGGATATAAACTCTGAAGCTTCAACAAACCGCATCAACAAACATCTTCAATAAATGAAGCAGGGGTTCCGGAACCAAACAGTAACCAAACAACAACGGGGGGAAATGACACAAAGTCATATCCCAAAATGCCCAACCTGTGGCCCAAAGGAAGGGGGTTAAAATGGGAAACCAATGGAGAAACCTTATAATGGACTTGACTCGGGTGCCATTATAACTTTCAACCATTGCCCGATACACATATACCAGCTGGACTTTTCTAAACTATTGCACAAACAGTACATAATTCCAAAAGAGGGAATCATGCCAAACACATCATAAAGATGATAAACTTTGCTCATAAAGTGCCCAACAACATTGTGCAATAAAAACAATCTCAACACAAAGGATTTCAAAGTAGGAAATCCCACAATTGCATCACAAGGATAATCACAACACCAATTTAACCCCCACACGGTTACATATCTTGAACTCGATCACAAACGGACCATTCCATTACTTTCGTGCCCTAAAACACCTATCGGAGTACCATAAGGTAAAACCCAAAGCCTAGCCACGCCTTGCCTAATCAAGTCGAACAAATCCATTCTATATTTCTAGATAACTATACGGCCAACATAACCATTGCATAGCATTCGAAGAGAGCTTTCCAACGGTAGTTTACACGTCCAAAACGGAGTCCGGATGAAGAAGTTATGGCCTCCGGAAGATTGAACGTAAAACGCACAACTGCGAAAGAGGAGGGTGCGCACGCCCTCCCTAAAAGGGAGCGCGTGCCCCCCTTTGATCAGAATGTTAGTTTTTGAGTGCACAAGAGGGAGCGCACGCCCTCCCTAAAAGGGAGCGCACGCCCCCTTGCCCGATTCAGCTTTATCTTGCTAATTTTCTGAGTTTGTGAACAAGGGTACCTACATCCTAAGCCTAAGGTACAAACAGACCAAACATCACCCAAAACCCAGCTGTATCAAGCTTACTCCTACAATAACCTTTCTTTATCGTTCAACACAATACCACCAACTAGTTCCAAAAATATCACAAACAACATGCAACCACAAGAATAACTCCAAAACAATGCATGAACAATCCTAAGGGGAAAAAGGGGTAGTAACTTACCTCTTCCAAGCTAAAAGTCGAAGATGATGAATCTTTGATCGGATAGAAATGATTTACTCTCTTCTAGGAACATCTTGATGCAATCATTTCTTGATTTGGGGAAGAAATGATGAAGAAATTGGAGGAACTTATGGAGAGGTCTTCTTCTACTTCTTCTTCTTCACACAAGAAAGGAGAATGAGAATGAATTGGGAAAGTGAGATGAGCTGGGGTCTTCCCCCAACCTCATCCACTAAGAAGAATCAAATTGGTCCCCCCCCCCCCCCCCCAAGGTTGGTAATGAACAACTAAACCCATGTACTCAACTTACACTAAGGTCCACTAAGTTCTAACTAAAAAAAATAACACTTAACTTTCTTATCAATACTATAATCACTAACTCCACTATTTTAACTTCTACTCATGGTAGTTAGTCAAGCAACTAAATAATTGATTTAATATTTTAACTCATCAAGTAAGTCTTTTAAAATAATAAAACTAACTCAATTTAAATTACAAAATAATTTTATGTATAAAATTTAAATGAAATTAGGATGGGTCATCACACTAAACAACTCCTATCTTCTAAAGAAAATAAAGAATACAAAATGTGCTAGATACAAGAACCATAAATAAAGAAACAACACTCACATCACAATCAAAAGGCTCGACCAAATCAGCCTTCAACAAATAGTTCACTCAAGAACTAGATTGTGATGTTGGAGTGAGTGTTGTAACATCACTACCAACAATGGTCTAAGAATATATGAGCTATCTCTCAAAATATGTGTTGTATGTTGTAATGTATTCTTGATCATCCCTTACTATTTATAGTCTTCAAAAAATTTGGGGAATACTTCAAAATGGCTAGAGAAATTTGTTTGGTGGGTGGAGAGAGTGGAGAGAGTGATTGCCTATTTTGGGGGCAAAAAGGATCACAATCCCACCTTTGTAGGAACCACTTCTTGGAGCCCAAGTTCTAGCTTCAACCTCTTGTACCTTCAAGCTTCAAATGTCTTGTAGTTCCTTGCTCAATACTCAGTAGTTGAATAAGTCTTTTTCCCACGTTTTTCTCTTGCTTTTAATCCACAAGTTATGCGTCAAATCTCCTTTTATGCGTAACTTCAATTATCTTCAACTTCCTTATTTCTAGAATTCCACCTTGTTACAACCTGAAATATGGACCAACAAATATACATTCTTGCAAAATATGTTAAATATTACTCCCTCCGTCCCAATTTAAAGTTCTTAGTTTGACTTTGCACGGAGATTAAGAAAAAATAAATGTTGTGAGTATAAAAAGTAAAGTAAGAGAGAGAAAGTGGGTAGGGAGTTTTTTTGTGAGAATGACAAGTGGGTCTCACTTTCCATTTTAGGTAATAAAGCAAAGTAAGAACCTTAAATTGGGACAAACTAAAAAGGAAAGTAAAAACCTTAAAGCGGGACAGATGGAGTAGTAAAATATAGTACTGTGAAAGAAATGTTTAAATATAATCCAAACTCTCATCTGGTAACACTGAAACAGCGTTGGCAGCACTTGTGGTAACACCACAATCTGCACTAACACTACTATTATCCCACTCATTCTCTCTATTGATTTTCTACCACACATACACTACTTTTCTCTAAATTATTGTATCTACTCCTCTAATCCTACTTATTCTGGGACGGAAGTAGTATAAAGTAAAAGCATGTGAGATAGACAACGGGACCCATAATATATCAAGCAAGAAGATAATATTTTTAAAGCTTAACGTGCATGACTATAACTTATAGCAATACATGCAAATGAAGCATCAGTCTACTTAATTTCTTTCTTAAATGGTTTTCCCACTCATCCTTATCAGCAATTCATCATCAAACCTAATACCCTACTAAAATACAGTACAACCCCAGATTACAACAACCAACACGCGAACGTCGTTTCAACAAGATATATTTTCATCTCAGAGTACTCCACGCCTAAGTTCTACTACCTCAGTTCGTAATCAAATTTACTTTTTCTTTCGTTCAAAATAAGAAGGGTTAATTGCAATTTAGACCCTGAAGTACCATATCACCCTTCCAAGCAAACCCCGATATGTTATTTTTGTCAAATCGGGTCTTGATGTTTTTAAAACTCGCCAGTTAAGGCCTTTTTGACGGATTTCGTTAGAAACTCAGTTAAAAAGCATGTGTCATGCACGTGACTAACAGAATTGGATATTTTGAATTGTCAATAATTTTTAAGGGGGTAGAGTGACATATTTTCAAAAGGAGGGCATGGAAATAAAAAAAAAAAACTAAATTTATATCCTACTTCATCTTCCTCCTGTCTCTCTCTCACACACACACACACACTCACACCCCTATTCTCTCTAAATCTGAGATACCACCGGTCATCATCTCGGCGATCTCCGGCAGCCACCGTCGATCACCTCCAGCGTTCACCTCCACCATCAACCTCTAATCACCACCATCACACACAGAGTCAAAAACTCAAAAAAATCCCCAAATCAAAAACTCATAAAATCCCCATGGGAATCGCATGTTTCGAGGAGGATGCAGGTTTCATGGCGGGCTTGTTGGAATGATTCCTTGATGAATTCGTTAATGGATTGAGAAATTAGGAGGCCTAATGCGAAGAACATGGGTTGAATTTCGCGGCGGAAGAGAAAGTGAGAGAAGAAGCCGCAGAGGCTAATGAAGACGGGAACTAAGGAGATCCAGGCTAGGAAATTGCCCAGATGGTCTCCCTTTTAGTAACGAACGTGGGTTAGTGTTATAGCTTTCGATGGCGGATTCGACATGATTGAAGAGTGAAATTCAAAGTGTGGGAATGAAATTGAGTGATTTGGGATGATAGGTTGTGAACTCTGAATCACAATTGGTAAGAAATCAAGAAAAAAGATTGGGATTTGTAGCTGATGATCGAAAAGTCGGAACCCAGATTCAAATCAACTATGGTGGGTGTTGTGGTGGAATCGGTCGGCTACGGTGGGTATGGCGATGGAGTTTCAGAATGGTGAAGGGAGGGTTGTGGAGTTTGAAAGTGGTGATGGTTGTAGTGGCTCCATGGTGGTTATAACCGGTGGAGTTAAGGTGGTTGCAGTTGGTGGTGGAGGATGGAAAGGGGATAGTTATGGAAGATGGAGAGTGGGCAGTTTTTTTTTTTTTTTTTTTTTTTTTTTTGCATAGGATGAAATTTGGTGGGAATGATTTTATCTCCTTTTTTATTAAAAAAAAAAAAACTTTAAGATATTGTGCAATTTTATTTTAACCCTTTAAATACACTATTATTTCCAAGTTAACTAAAAATATACTCCGTCCGTCCCACTCGAATTATGATTTTTGGGTGGTCACGAGGATTAAGGAAAAAGTGTTAGTGGAGTAAGTGTTGTGAGTATGAAAAGTGAAATAGGAGAGAGAAAGTGGGGTAGAGAATAATGTGTGGAAAATTGTTGTGAGTGTGAATGTGAGTCCCATTAAATAAAACACTTCAATTTTTGGGTTGTCCTAATTCGAATAGGACACCCAAAGTGGAAATTTGTCCTAATTCGACTGCGATCGTGAGAGTATAAACTAATTCATTCATTAAAATTTGTAAAAATAAAATAAAGTTAAATGGAAAAATCGTAAATTATAAAACAAACTATTTATCCAACTTCTTCAGTTTTTCTTGTTGCACAAAATTGGTGAACTAAAAAAAATATTTTATTGAATTTCTTTATTTAGAAAAAAAGTTAAATTTTTGAAGATAATGAACTTATTTTTTTTAAAAAAAATATTATTTTTGAAAATTAATGTATTTGAGTTTCTTTGTCTAGCTCTCACCTCAGTTTTAAAATATGTCATTTGACCCCCTTTAAAGAAATATCAACTTCAAACTACCAAATTTCGTTAGTCATGTACTTGGCACATGCTTTTTAACTGAGTTTCTAACGAAATCCGTCAAAAAGGCCTTAACTGGCGAGTTTTAAAAACATCAAGACCCGATTTGATAAAAATAACACATCGGGGTTCGCTTGGAAGGGTGGTATGGTACTTCAGGGTCTAAATAGCAATTAACCCAAATATGAACGAACATATACTATATTTACGGCAACAAAAAAAATAAAATAGAAGAATTATAACTGTGTTGTATTAAAATTTAGAATCTCTCAAGTTGGATAAGGCCGTTTATCAATAGCTGGCTGAGGCGGACCTACCCGTTGGGGTAGGGGGGCGGCGGCCCCGTTTGACCAAATTTTTTATTTTGCTAGTGCAATTTTTATAAATTTTATATTAATTAGTGTAATAAATTGATATTTGCTACCTTTTCAGTGAATAAAAATACACTAAATTTTTTTCTTGACCCCTTACATTAATAAAAATAATTTTGCTCCTTTCAAAAAATTCTTGGGTCCGCCTAGCTCGTATAATAGTGCTAGTTTAGTACACAAAAAATTGACTCACTCAATCTTTTTCAAAATGAATGTTTATAATTACTTTTAAAATTTTCTTGAACATACAAATACTTTTATAATTTTTCCTAATATTAAGTTAACTATCAATTTTTGCTCTTGATAAATACTTTTTCCATCCCTTATTAATTTACAAAATTGAGTATTGGCTAAGAAAAGGGCAAATTGCCAATTAGTTACCTGAGTTTGTCGTCAAGTTTCAATTAGTTACCCAGTTTGTGTTTCGGTCAATTTAGTTATTGAATTTGTCTTTTTGTTTCAATTGGTGTAAAATCCGTTTGTTTGTCAAAAAACTAACGAAAATTGATGAAAAACGTAACAAAGTTCTTTCAAAATTGCAATGATCAACCCTAAAGTTTAAATTATTCCATTACACCCCAAACTAACGAATGTTAAAAGCTATCTTCTTTCTCAAAACCCGGTCATCACCACCACCCAAATCCGGCCACTACCATAACCACCTATCTTCTTTCCAGCGGCGATCCTTCCCCTGCACACTATATTTTCCGGCAATTGTCCATATTTTCCGGCGAAAAAAAAATCAAAAAATCGGACCAGAAAAAATACGATTCCTGCTTCGTTAACCGTTGGATCGTCTTCAAACTTCTGGGAATGTTCGCATCACCTAGGTGAACTTTTTCACCGTTGGGATCTACCAAAAAATCATCGGAGAGGGAGATAAGTCCGCCGGAGCGAGAGAAAGGCGATTTTTGGGAGATTTTCGCCAGATTTTTTCCGGCGGACTTATCTCCCGCTCCGGTGATTTTTTGGCAGATCCCAACGGTGAAAAGGTGCGCCTAGGTGATGCGAACATTCCCCAGAAGTTTGAAGACGATCCAACGGTTAATGAAGCAGGAATCGTATTTTTTCTGGTCCGATTTTTTTGATTTTTTTTTCGCCGGAAAATATGGACAATTGCCGGAAAATATGGTGTGCAGGGGAAGGATCGCCGCTGGAAAGAAGATAGGTGGTTATGGTAGTGGCCGGATTTGGGTGGTGGTGATGACCGGGTTTTGAGAAAGAAGATAGCTTTTAACATTCGTTAGTTTGGGGGTGTAATGGAATAATTTAAACTTTAGGGTTGATCATTGCAATTTTGAAAGAACTTTGTTACGTTTTTCATCAATTTTCGTTAGTTTTTTGACAAACAAACGGATTTTACACCAATTGAAACAAAAAGACAAATTCAATAACTAAATTGACCGAAACACAAACTGGGTAACTAATTGAAACTTGACGACAAACTCAGGTAACTAATTGGCAATTTGCCCCTAAGAAAATGATTGAAAAAGTAATGTGTTGTAAAGGTAGATAGTTGAGTATGATAGATAAAGTAAGGTAGAAAATACTCCCTCCGTCTCAAAACACCTAACCAAATCTAATAGCGGAAAGGATAACTTTACACTAATTCCTTTTTGGGTGTCCCAATGGTAAGTCTCATTTCGTAAAATATTCAAATTTTATTAATTTTTTATTCTCCCTACCCAATTTGTCATACTCATATACTTAATTTTTACTCACTTGTAAAATCATACCCAACTTATGGACCCGGAACCGCTGCACCCGTTTTAGCTCCACCCCTCCACCCAACGGCTCCGATCAAGGCCACATAGGCGAGCTCATCATCTGTGCGACTAAGATGATTTCAATTTTTTGTGGGTCCTACCGAGCTCGGACATCCGTCGAGCACAAAATCCAATGAGGTGGCTCTAATCGGAGCCATTGGGTGGAGCGGTTCGAAATCCTCCAACTTATCATACTCACAGCCTCTTTCCTACTCACAATACTTTTGAATATGTATATCATTTCTTAATTTTTGTGAATGTTCAAAATGGTGCAAGGTGTTTTGGGACGGATAGATTACTAAGTAGATAGTTGTTGTAAGTAACAAGTAGGTCCCACTATTTAAAAAATATTAAAATGTTTTTATTTTAGGACTTTATAATTTAAAATGAAAAAACTAAAATAAAAATTTTGTAGATAAAAGAGGGATGAATAGAGTAGTAAATTTGATGTTTATTTAAATATTAATTAATGAGGAGAGTGTCCAAAGGGGTGGGTCAGTGGTAAAGCGAAAGTCAAGTCTCACTCTCGGTGAGCGCTATGGTTCGATCCATTTTCTCGCCTCTTTCTAGCGTGGGCATCGTAAAAATTAAATAAATAACAATAAATAAAATAAAATAACGAGGAGAGTATCAATATCATTTTAATTCCGTACAAATTTAATATCAGGATTTCGTAAAAATATCATGACCTGAATTATGATCTTTCCAACCAAAACAAGCACTAACAGTATGAAGGGACTCTAACCAATCCATTTACACCAAGTGGATGTGGATCCGTACCGGACTCTATCTCGCGAGATGGGGAAGCGAATGGGGTGAAATACAGTGGAGAGGCACAAGGTGTAGAGTACGGCGTCGTTTCAGCATCCCCTTCCTCAACCGTCAGCGCCACCTCCTCCTCAACGGCCGCCGCCTCATCCTTCACTGCCGCCTCATCGGTGGTGACTTCAATGCAAGCTTGCAAACACACCCGTTTCGATTTCTTGGCGGATTCGTCCGATTCAACTCCTTCTCTATCCTCCTCCTTAATCGTACACAAAACCCTTGACGGCCCGTGAAATCCACCCAACACTTTGAAAACATCAATAACCGGGTCGTCCGGCGAAGATCCGTTTCGGTCCTGGGTCAGGGATCCATTCGAATTGATCAGGGGCTGAGTTCTCAAACACAAGAAGAAGAGAAGCTGCTCTTTGGATGAGGCCGCGACGGGAGATTGTTGAGCAGTACCGGAGTTCTGGTGATCGCCGCCGTCATGGGTGGTGTATGTGGGTAGAGTCTGCCGCCGGAAAACACGGTTGCGCCATAGGACGAATAAGAATTCGGCGATGAGGGCGACAAGTGAAATGACAAAGATGACTGTTAGAGCCGTTGCGAGCATGTTTAGACTCATTTCTGTCGGGTGTAACCAAAATGTAAAAGTTCTGGCTTGTTTAATCATTTTTGTTTGGAATGGCAACCGACTACCGGTAGTTAACCGGTAGAGTTTTTTGGATGGTGGGGATTTGGACTTTGGAGAGAACGTACTGTACCTACAAGCTTACTAATAATGAATACTCCCTCCGTTTCATGTAAATTGAAACAAAAAAATGGTACAATAATTAAGAAAAAATAGTGAATGTGTGGTGGAAAATGAAGATAGAGAATGAGGGGTAAATAGTACCTTTGGTTGGATAAAATGAGTGGTGAAAAATAAAGAGAGATAATTAGTGGAGTTAAATGAGTGGGGTTGGCTGAATATAAAATATTAAAAAGTTTGTCATTTTGAACAGTCTCAATTGAAGTGAAACGGACGAAAAAGAAAATAAGTCTTAATTCAAATGAAACGAAACGGTGGGAGTATTATCAGTCGGTCGATTCAGTTCATGTCTAAATTTTACTACAAACCTTTTAAAAATCAAATGAATGTATAAAATTTGATTTTGAATGTTTAAAAATTTGATTAATAAAAAAGTTTGGAAAATTTGTTTACAAAAATTGGCACTTTTTAGTATGTTTATAAGACCTATAGCAAATTATTCATTTTGTCATTTGGTCGTCTCATTAAAAAAATTCATTTACCCAAAACAGAAAAGATTTCTTACACTTTTATTCTCCTTCTACTCATAATAATTATTTACTTTTTCTAACACATGTTCTTTCTCCTTCACACTCACACTACTTAGTTTCGTTAATTTTTGTTTATAAAATTTTATTCAAAGTTTGTCACGAGACTCAAGAATATTTTAATTTTTTTCTAGTGCGAGGTTAGTTGGTTGAGTCACGTGAAGGTGGAGGGTTTTGGCGACGTTGGAGAACTTTTTATTAAATTAGAACAAATGGACGGATGGGATATCTTTCATCTATTCATTGTGATGTTATGTTTAATTTTTTTTATTTTTTTTTAGAGAAATCGATTTTTCCCGTACCTCCATCTCAGAATAGATATCGATTTGAGTGATTCACACGTATTAAGAAATATCATTAAAGCATGTGTTGAAGTCCCGAATACCCCTAAAGTAATTCAACTACCTAAGTAATTAAATAGTTAGGTAAGAGATAGTTCACTATCATTATTAAGGGTATAATTGGTATAGAGTGATAAAAAAGCTTTGAAAATAGTGAAACAAGTATTTTGAGACAAAATTTAACTCCCTAAATTACATATATTTTGAGACAGATAGAGTATAAGTTATGACAAAAGAAATTATTTTTTGACGAGATATATTTCATCTATTGTGATATTATGATCAGAGAATTTCGGGTGAAACTAGTTTCTCCATAAGTTAGAAAACAATACAGTATGTACTTACATATATGAACTAGGTGTTCTAAGGCCTAAACTCACTGTTTTAAAACTTAAACTTGTCATTTTATTTTTAAGTGTCTTAAAGCGTGAACTGATGAGACGGATTTTATACGCTTAATTCCTAGGATTTTATGAGCTTAAAATAATTATTTTTATGTATTTAGATAGTTTTTATGTAATTTTGGGCAATTACATACTTTTGGGGCTTATTTATAATTCGGGAGTATTTTAGTGTTTTTATATTTTTGCCCGATGTAATTTATTATGAGTTAAAAAGGGATCCAAAAATATACAAAAGAAAGTCAATTGGGACGGAGTAGTATTTGATAATATTTATAGTTGGGTTGATAAAAAGAAATAAAGATGACAAGCCCAAGCAAAGAGGAAGAGGGGCAGCCAAGACCACCAAGCTACAGCAGTCCAATTGCAAGGAGGCGGCCCAAACCATCAATCCAACAAGGCAGGCCCAGATCGCAAGCGGCCCATTTAATGGCCCAAAGTACAGCACGTATGGTGCAAGCGTGAGCACGACTGAGGTAATCCGGCACGAGTCGTGAGGGAGAGCAGTCGTGAAGTGACTCCAGAAAGCGCACCTACCAGGTGCGTTTTCATCGATTTCTGACGCGTGAATGGAAGGCCGGCGCGTGGGACGAAGCTGGCGAGAAGTGACGCGCGCGTCTGTGGGCGTGCAGCCAGTATTTCATCCCTAATTTTCATATTTTTTTATTTTATTTTATTTATTTTCTTTCCTTATCAATTTAGGACTTGTTTTAGGTATTTAAACTAGGTTTTCTTTTATTGTTTTTCATTCTAGACTTGAACATTAATTTTAGATCTAGGGTTTTTATTTTTCTTCCATGGAGGTTTCAAAGCTTTGGATGAGGAACTAAAATCCAAGCTTTGGGTTTGATTTCATGAACCCCTTTTTATCAATTTGAGATATTTTTCTTTTCATAATTTTATCCCTGTTCATAATTTTGCTTGTACTTAATCTAGATTTATTGCTAGGGTTTTTAGACATAATCAATCTAATTGCTCTGGTTAATTTATCTTTGCTAGAATTTTCTATTTACTGTGCAAGTGTAGAAATTCACAAGTAGCATCTTTATGATTTATGCATGTGTCATGGTAAATTGTGAAGTGGGTAAAATTAGATGATTATCTGTGTGAAATAATCATAGAAAGCATTCTTGATCTTAGTTTCTTAAATCTTGAATCGATTAATATTGAGATCTAGACTGTGTCAGTTAGATTAATTTATTAATTAGGGTTTCTAGTGAGTGTGCCACTGCTATTAACTATTCTAAAAGAAGAAATAGGGATTGAAATAGATCTCGTGATCAAGTGAATAGGGTAAAAAGTGAAAAGAGATATCAATGATGATTGAATAATTAGGTGGGGACGGAATCAAATCTAAAGTGTTTTCTAATTATTGTTTTAGCTCAATTTAATTTAGTTTATTTTTGTTTTAGGATTTAATAATTATAAGGAAAAATTACAAAAAAAAAAGCACTCAACTCTTGACCTTTTGTGGATATTACCACCAAACTATTTTTGTTTGTATCCGGCACATCCATCTTTATTTTTTTTTGCATTAGTTACCATCAAGACTAACGATGTTAAGTTTTCTCAGTTAAGTGATCATGTGCTATTGCACATGTCATTTTTGCAAGGGTATTTTCGGCTTTGCAAGTTTAGGAAACGAGATATTAATATTATCAGATGAATCTTCGGCTAGAATACTCACAGGTGTCGCCAATCGAAGTGAATCTACATTCTTTCTTCCTCTTCCCCGTCGTCCTTTTCTCTATCGCTTTAATCTCCCTTTTGACCTAATTTTCCTTTCGTTCCTTTTTCTGTGTGTTTTGTTAATTCAGATATTGGATTATAGAAGAGATATTAATATCTCGTTTCCTAAACTTGCTAAGCCGAAAACACCATTGCAAAAATGACATGTGCAATAGCACATGATCACTTAACTGAGAAAATTTAACATCGTTAGTCTTGATGATAACTAATGCAAAAAAAATAAAGTTGGATGTGCCGGATACAAAAAAAATAGTTTGGTGGTAATATCCACAAAAGGTCAAGAGTTGAGTGCTTTTTTTTGCAATTTTTCCTAATTATAATTCAATCTTGTCAAGTGACAATTACGTAAATAAATAGCCGTTCTTCGTGGATCGATTCTGGACTTGTCCCTAGCTACATATTTTTAGAACCTAGTCCAGGTTTAATTTGTATGTATGCGATTTAGCCTATCAAATTTTGGCGTCGTTGCCGGGGAACGATGTTTATTTGTTTACGTTCTTATTTTATTTCTTGTTCTTAGTTAGTGTAGTTTAGTTAATTTTATTTTATTTTTAGTTATTTTTTTAATTTAGTTATTTGTTTTTAGTGTGGTACCTTTTATGGTCCACACCCGTTCTACTGACGAATTGCTTGCAAGTCTTGATCCAGAAATTGAAAGAACTTTTAGGAAGAGACAACAACAAAGCAGGCCATCCAAAGCAAGTGTGTCAACTGAAAAAATGGCGGCCCAGACATTGAGGCCGAAAACTGCCCCAAATTGGAGCGAGCAACCTCATGCAGTTAAATTCCCTGATCTTCCGACTGGGGTTACATTTGAGTTGAAGCCGGGTTTGTTGAGTCAATTACCACACTTCATGGGTATGCCTGGTGAGAACCCGAATCAACATATATCCCAGTTTGTGCAGATTTGTCAGAGTATGAAGCCTGCGGCAACTCCTATTGAGCATCTCCTTCTTAGAGCATTCTCTTTTACTCTGAAAGATGATGCTAGTGCGTAGTATTATCATCTGCCACCCAACAGCATTACTACTTGGCAGGAGATGAAGGAGGTTTTCCTTAATAAGTTTTTCCCACCGGATCAGATCAATGTCATGAAGCGGGATATCAGTAACATGGAGCAGAGAGCTGATGAGACTTTGTATGAGTATTATAACAGGTTTCATAAGCTATGCAGGAGTTGCCGTATCATGGATTTGATGATGAACAGCTAATAGTATATTTCTATGAGGGATTGACGGTTCAGGATAAATGCTTGGTAGATTCTTGCTTCGGGGGTAGTATTCTGAACAAGACCACTGAGGAGGCTAATGAGATAATTGATGAGTTGGCTAAGAGCACTCGGACACATGGCAGGAGGTCGATTTTCAGACAGGTCAGTACTGCGAATTCTAGTAGTGGTGTGACAAATAAGCTTGAGACTGATGTTGAGGACCTTAAGGGGATGATGAGACAGTTGTTGATGGGTCCACCACAGAGTCAGTAGTATCAGACTAACCAGTACAGACCACCACCATATGGGCAGCAGCAGCAGTATCAAAGTAACCCCCCGAGACAGTCTACAGATGATATGATTCATTCCTTAGCACAGTCGGTGAGTATGATGAATAGCAACTTCTAGCAGTATCAACAGAAGACCGATGTGAGTATTGGTAATCTAGAGAGACAGATTGGTCAAATAGCTTATGCGGTTGGGAGATTAGAGGCTAGAGAGGCAGATAAGGTACATTCTAGAACAGAACCGAACCCTAAGCAGAGTGCATGTGCCATGACTTTGCGCAGTGGTAAGGAGATTGAGAAGGAAGTTGTACCGGAGGAGCCAGTAATTAAGGTTGAGCAGGTTGTGCCTGAGGAGAAGACCGCGGAGGAGGAGAAGAGTGCTACACCAGAGCCCACAGTTTATGAGCTGGATGTTCCATTTCATGAGGCCTTGAGAGAGCATCGGAATCCGAAGCCTGACAAGGCTATTTATGACACTTTCAAGAGGCTTGAGGTAAACATCCCATTTTTAGACTTGTTGCAGACTGTCCCGAGATATGCCAAATTCTTGAAGGAGTTGTGTACATTGAAGAGGGATCAGAAGGCGAGAAGTGAGAAAAAGGTGAAGATGAAAGAGCATGTGTCTGCGATCTATCATAAGAAGATGCCAAAGAAGTGCAGTGATCCGGGTATGTTTATTATTCCTGTATCTTTGGGTGATGATTCTAAGCATATGGCGATGCTTGACTTGGGTGCTTCAATTAATGTCATGCCTTATGCATTGTTTGAAAAGCTCAAGTTAGGACCTTTATAGGATACTAGGGTGGTGATTCAGTTGGCGGATAGGTCGAATGCATACCCTAAGGGGAAGATTGAGGATGTACTTGTCCGGGTTGGTAAGTTCATTTTTCCTGCAGATTTTTATGTGTTGGAGATGGACACGGATCCTAAGGCTCCCATTCTGTTGAGGAGGCTATTTATGTCTACGGCTCATACTAAGTTGGATGTGTCCAACGGTTCTTTGACTATGGAGTTCGATGGGGATTTAATGGATTTCAATATTTTTGACTCCAAGAAAGACCCTGAGGATGTTCGTGGTTTATGTTTCATGGATGTAGTTGAGCCAAAGGTAGAGGATGTGTCCAAGGTTTGTAGTGGGATTGATGATGTAAAGATTGGTTTTGTTGGTCCCAAAGGGCAACAAGGGTATGAAAAATAGCTAGAGGGGGGGTGAATAGCTGTTTTAAAATTCTTTTCGTACCCTTGATAAACTCAATTGGAAATGCACACTTTATCAAATAAGCGTTATGATATGCGCCTAAGTGAGTGAGTGAAATGCACAGCGGAATTTAGTAATGTAAATAGGCGCAAGGTATGATAAAGGGGGCGCACACACACTCTAAGTATTTTGGCTCAAAGTGGGTGAAATAAGAAACTAAGGCAAATGATATAACAAACACAACACAGTTCAATCAATCAATCTACAATGAATAAACAATCAAATAGTTAGATATGATATGACTTGAAAGAAAATAGCAAGATAGTAAGTACGCGCTATTTGGAAAGGTTCGATCGGGAAAATGATCTACGTCCTCTATCAAGATGGTTAGTCTTGGATTTCTAATGAAGATCTTATATTATGAGAGAGTGTTACAAATTACAATCGTTTTGAGCTTATACACTAACTCAAGATCTAATATCTATGAAAGAACAAATCCTAGACAATAACCGGTGTATCTCTTAAAGAAAGATATAAGTGATCAAACTTAAAGAGGTGCGTGTGTGATTTTAGAATCAAGGCTCTTTAGATCTTTGAGATTGAGAGCACAAGAAAACTAAAGTGTTTTTGCTTGAGGATCTGGTCTAAGGATGAAGGTATGAAGATGTTCTTGAGAATTATGGAAATATCAAAGGCAATCTTCAAATCTTCAACAAATGCTTGAGAGAAAAAGTCTTGAAATGCTTAGCAACTTCAAAAGGTTGAAGTTATGGGGTATTTATAGTAGAGCCCAAAAAACTAGCCGTTGGAAATCCTTGGTGAGTCAGAGAAAGGACGGATGTGCTGTCGCTCATTGAGTGGAGCACGTGTCCTTTTATAGCCGTTAGACACATAACACATATATGACCGTTTATGGACAGGTGCCTTAGATGCAGGTGCATACGTGTTATTTAACCACCGTTGGATCATTGGCATAGTTTGAATCTCTTCAAGTTTTTGAGTCTTCATTAAATCACTGAATGTTAATTCAACATTTATGTGCGTTGAGCCAAGGGGCGCGTAGACATAGCGCGCGCTAAGCCATCTGGGGCGCATGAGCTAAGCTAGGCGCATACTCATGCGCGCGCCTAAGGAGGCGCATGGCGCAAGAGAGAGGCGCATAGGCGCGTGGCTCAAACTGAACTTGTGATTTATCTTGAATCTTGATCTCCTTGCTCTATTCCTAAGCCTATTCTATTACAATGGACAACCTAAATAATGAAGTATAAATACTTCTTACATGTGGGTCTAAAGTCCATGAAATAAAACTTAGGTGATTGATCAATCAAATCTAATCAATCCAATTACATTGAAACTGAGATATAAGTGGGCATACCCAACAATCTCCCCCTATTTGATTGATGCCATTACCTACTATATCAGGGACAAACATTATACTTGATAAAAACATGTCCAAATAAATGATATTGGTAAATCATGTCTCAAGTTAATGCACACACTAGTCTAAGATATAGATTTCCAATCTATTCCAATAAAGATAAGACATTACAAATGGAATGATAGAAATAACAGTTTAACACATTCAAAATGATATATGAGTTTTAGTTTTGAAATATGTTTAAACAAAGTTTAAACTTAATGCATGAAATATGAAGCAGTTCAAATATGATGCATATGATTTTAAACAACATTCATTGTTCTACAAACAAGAAGTTTGAGTGAACAAGGTTTGAAAACAAGTGATGCATTGTTCTCATTAATACTTGAAATATAAGAGTTACAGATTACAAGTATTTAAAAGAACAAAGACAAAAGAGTGCTAAAACACTTAAGCACTAAATCACTAACAAAAAGAGTTTTCTATCACAAAAGATTCTAATAACTTACAATCATAAAGAAACTAAGGATTAGGAGGAGGCGCATCATCGTCCTTCATTCCTTCTTCAATTTTCTTCACGGAGCGCTGAATCTGCTTTGACATTTGAAGAGTATGGTTGACAACACCATGAGTATCAGTGTCACCATCTCTAATGTAGTGCAGATGATCAACATTTATGTTTTGATACTCATCAATGGTGCGCTGAGTGATGGATTGCTGTTGTGAAAAGTTTTCAGTGAAGGCTTAAAAGTTTGCTTCAACAGCAGCTTGGGCAGTGAGTATATCAGCAGAAACTCTATCTGTGCACCTGTCTGCACTAGAATGCGCGGCATTAAAGTGAGTGACAACTAATTCCTTCAAAACATCAATCTTTGAGAGCAGTGAATTAATGTCAATATGCGCGCCAGGAGCAGAGCTGGAAGAGGGCGCAGGAGTTTCAGGAGCTGAAGGCGCATGGGATTCAGAAGCTTTGGGTTCTGCGCCAGGATCAGCACCATATACTGTTAAACCCAGGATTTCTAGTTCATCCTTAAATTTTTTGAGTTTATCAACAACACTCAATAATTTTTTGCTATCTCCAGCCACCATCTCAAACAACTTCCTTATATCACCTGCTATATTCAACTCTACCTCCCTTATGGCGTTAATGAAATCTTGGCCATCAGTGAGTTTGATGCCACCGTCAATACGTTCATGTAGGGAAGCAAGGGTGCCTTTGCATAGCTCATTCATTTGATCTATAGCATCATTTCCATTGTTGAGGAGTAAGGAAATGTTTGTCCTTGATATTAGCATCTATGCGCGCCATCTCCCCTTAATGGCAGCAATCTCATCAGCTTGCTGAGTAAGCATAGAAGTATGAAGCTCCATCTGAGAATTAATGTGAGCTTGGCCTTGCTGAAGTTGCTGAAGCAATGAAATAACCATACTCATATCAGGAGTGGGAGGAGCAGGAGCAGGTTGAGGCGCAGTAGAAGAGGAGCGCCTAACTGGTGATAGAGTAGGAGCGCGAGGAGAAGGAAGATAGTCATCACTTGAAGTAGGCTCTACTGAAATAGTTGGGGGCGCAGGATCATGAGGAGGAGGCGCAGAAGGGATTTTGCGCCTAGTCACGGGCTCTGGCTCCCCTTGAACTTGATCATTACTCAAGTCACCAAAAAGTTCATCAGATAGCTTATCTTTGAGTGCTTGGAGCTTAACAGAGAGTGGTTCTGGAGTTAGTTTCTGAACTGGAGCAGGAGCAGAAGTCTTTGATGGAGGCGTACGAACATTAGGAGGCGTATTAGGAGTAGGCACGTGTACATCAGCGCTAGACCCTGCGCCTTTCCGCCTTTCAGACTTGGATAAATCAGCAGCATGTTTCAATCTGTAGTCTTCATCCCTCTTTTTCTGCGCTTCCAGTCTACTGGCTTCCTTAGCGCGTTTAAGCTCCTTTTTTTCTTCTGTATCAGTTCGAGGGCGCTTAGGTGGTCTGCTTGTACTTTCAGCAATCCCTTTTACCTTTGCCCTTTTCTGCGCCTGGAGCAATTCTTGTTTTTGCACGGGGCACAATTTGTTCTGCGTGAGGTGCAACATCAGGTTCTGCGCCATCTACTTCTTCATATGACTCAGTGGCTTCATCAACCAACTGATCACCTTTTACACGCAGCGCGCGCTTAGCCATCCGCTTCCTGCGCCGTTTCATCACTAAACTGTCTTTTCCAAAGATCAGAACATCAGTTGTTTGATAAACTGGGTTCTCAGCAAGAAAAGTGGCAAGCGCAGGATAAGTGGGAAAAATCTTTGTGAGAATTCAGCAGTGAGTTTTGAACTTTGTCTTCCCATAAGCCTTGTTCTTGTTGTACTTATCAATCTGGTCTGACAAAGTTTTGAATAAGATTTGAGGCCAGTTGAGGATTGTATTTCCTATAATAGCTGCAGTATATTCCCACTGCTCCATTGTGAATCTGTTCACATTTCCCGTCTTGAAAATAATGGAAGTCCCCACCAAATGCGCGATATGCGCCAGTAGATCACCACCATCCCTTATTTCAACAGATTTGATGTTATTCTGAAGAGTAGGAATGTTGATATGGGTACTCGCCATAAGATTCTGCGCAGCAGCAGAATAGGTATTGATTTTACCAGCTACACTCATAGGGCTAGTCGTGTTGAAGTTGATGATATTCTTGAGAGTGCTAGTAGAGATAGTGACTTAAACATTTTGAACAATGGCGCGTATTCTGTAGCGCACGTATCCATCCGCAGGTATCTCAACGAGAGCAGCAGTTGAGAAGAATTCATCCACGAGGAGCGGTGAGTAGAAAGGTTGCTCCAAAGTGAATAGAGGCAGTAGACCAGCTTGTCTGATGAAGTCCATAATATCAACGCCAATTTGGATTGCAGATAGCTCAGTGAGATTAAATGTCTCACCAGGCCTAAAATTTGCTGGATCCTGAAAAGTAAACATTTGAGTGAAGTTAGAAGTGAATGAGGCGCATAGAATCATAACATGAGCAAAGTAAGAAATAGACGCAGGACAATATATAGGCGCATAATAATAGTTGGCGCATACTATTATTAGGCGCATACATGTTGTAGGCGCATACAAATACGAGGCGCATATCATGGTTCTATGAATATACTAAGGAAAAATTAAACAGAGAAAAATTTGACTAAGTATGAATTTAGGCGCATAAGATTATAGGCCCATAATGGCTTTAGGCGCATGAATGATTGAGGCGCATAACACTTGTATTTGCAAGAGGCGCATACAGTTTTTCGGCGCATGAATCACTTGAGGCGCATAAGGACATAGGGCGCATAAGAAACTAGGCGCGTAAAGTGATACTTAGGCGCATAACTGTGTTAAATTCAAACTTAGCATAAAAATACACAAAAACACACAAACACGTAAACTATATAAATATGCAAGCAAACAAGATCAAACATGAAAAATTTTGAAAAATAAGTTTTGAAGATTTTGAAACCCAAGTCATGCAAAAATAACGAAGAACATGTCTTGAGTGCTCGAAGAACACCAAGAACACATAAAACGTGAAACTTCACCAAATCAAGCACACAATATATCAAAATGACCGCAAGAAGACAAGGATCACAAAAATGTAAATCAAAACAAGTAAAAATTAACAACAAATCCAGAAAATGGATTCAAGGATCCGAAATTTCGAAAAGTCCAAAAATGGAAAAACTTCAGATTTGCAAAATATAGAACATTGATCGTTGAAAAGTTAAGTTATAAAGGTTCGAAATCACTAAATGAACAAAACCTAACAAAGGATTTCAAAAACGGAGAACCGAGACAAGAAAAATCGAGAAAAATAATATTCGGGTAAATAGAAAAGTCGAATACTCAGAAAATGATGAGAAAATATGAAGATTTGCAGAAATTAAGGAGATTAAGGTTAGAAATCCATACCATTTCATCTTGAGGAGTCTTAGTTGATCTTTTAGGACCCATATATATAAGAAATATGATGAAAAGAAGAGGAATAGAGAAATATATAGAGAAAGAGAAAGAGAGATGATGAGTAGAGAGAGAGAGAGAGTAGAGTCGGAGAGAGAGAAAGAGTTGGTAGAAGATAGAGTTGGTAGAAGATATGTAGGGGAAATGATTGAAAAAGAAAAAAATAGGGGGTGTTGGTAGAAGATAGAGTTGGTAGAAGATATGTAGGGGAAATGATTGAAAAAGAAAAAAATAGGGGGTGTAAGGGATTAGATAGGGTAGATTTTTGGATAAAAGTGGAAGATGAAGAGATGGGTAATAAATGAGGGATTTTGAAAAGGACAAGCATTTATGAGGGGTTTTAATGATATGACGGCTAATAAATGCCGAATGACCCAAAGTGTATAGATGTGACATTTTGGGTTAAGGAAAAACTGCTCCACTTTCCCTATAAGTGTATGAGCAATTTTGACTAATTTTTGCACAAACCCCAAAAACATCTGTTTTGGTGTAAGTTTGGGGTGCAAGAAATATATCCCTAGAAAATAAAAATTTTTGAAAAACGTAAAACGAGGGAAAAAATAATTGCACAAGTACCCTTGAACAATTATGGAATATCAAAAGACAAAAATTCCTATAATAAATGATAAGAATTAACTCACCTGGTACTTGTGACAAATTGAATACGTTCAATCATTGAGAAATTAAAAGTTGGTGTATTGATTGAGCCGTTATCATAAATAGGCGCATGGTAGGCACATAACTCATCAAGGCGCGCATAACTCATTTGGGCGCATAAGGCATATGGCGCGCAGAGAGTGAGTAAGGCGCATACAGGCGCGTAGAACAAAGTTTCTTGGAAACTTTGAAAATGATTTAACATTTATCCTAGGTTATACTTAACTCAACAAGATTCAAAATCATTAGTAATAACAAAACTATATGGAATTAGTTGAGTTCAAGCATATCCATTTCGCCTCTCAAAAAGATGAACCGTTTCGCGTCAAGTGCTGTCGTTAGAAAAACTAACTCATCCATAAAAACAATAGTACGTACCTTCCAAGATGGTACTAACAAGTTAAGCAGCATCAAAAAAAAAAAAAAAAAAAATTGAAATGCGACGAAAAATTCATACAATTATCTTGACATAGAAAATCTGTAACAAGGGAAGTCTTTGACATATGTATACTCCCGAGTTAAGTACTCTTTTAGTCCCTAACCTATTCAACTTTTCACCTTTTCGTCCCTGACCTATTTTTTTTAACGATTTCGTCCTTAACGTATGCATTTCAAGGACTATGCAGTCCTTCCGTCAATAGGCCGTCCATTTCTCCGTTAAATCGGAGAGTTAAGTACTCTTTTAGTCCCTAACCTATTCAACTTTTCACCTTTTCGTCCCTGACCTATTTTTTTTAACGATTTCGTCCTTAACGTATGCATTTCAAGGACTATGTAGTCCTTCCGTCAATAGGCCGTCCATTTGTCCGTTAAATGTGTTGATGTGACAAATGACGTCACCAATTATGCTTAGGTGGAATTTTTAGTGCAAGAATTTGCTAATATGAATCTAAAAGGGTAGAAAGTGTAAATATTATATATGTATAGATCTAAATGCTAAAAAAAAAAAAAACGGAAAAATAGTAAAAATTTTAAATTATAATTAAATAAGTTTTTTTTTTTTTTTTTAGCATTTAGATCGATACATATATAATATTTACACTTTCTACCCTTTTAGATTCATATTAGCAAATTCTTGCACTAAAAATTCCACCTAAGCATAATTGGTGACGTCATTTGTCACATCAACACATTTAACGGACAAATGGACGGCCTATTGACGGAAGGACTACATAGTCCTTGAAATGCATACGTTAAGGACGAAATCGTTAAAAAAAATAGGTCAGGGACGAAAAGGTGAAAAGTTGAATAGGTTAGGGACTAAAAGAGTACTTAACTCTGTATACTCCCTCCGTCCAAGCCGCACAAGTAGGACTCCTTTCTCTTTTAGGCCGTCCCAAAACAATTAAGACTGCCCAAAATATTTTTTTTTAATATATTTATATTCAACCAACCACACCATTTAACCCCACTTATTCTCTCTCTTCATTTTTCACCACTCAATTTATTCAACCAACACTACTATTTACCGAATAATATTAGGGGCACAAAAAACTCACAAAATCCCAGGTGTATTGATTTTATTGGTGTTTTTAATTAGAGTGTGCCCGGTCCACTATCGATGTAACCGATAAACTATCGTCAACTCATTGTGTGAGCAAGATTTTGTGACTTTGTTTTGTGCCCCTAGCATTGCTCCTATTTACCCCACTTATTCTTTCTCTTCATATTCCACCACATATACACTAATTTTTTTCTTAATTATTGGTAGGCTTAGTCGCACGCCTACTAAATTAGACCTAAACTCGTCCACTAATAATGTAATTAGGGTAAGTCAAGGTCGATCCACGAAGAACGATAATTGTTTGATAACTAGTCACTTAACCAGATTGGGGGGGGGTTGATTTTGATTGTAATTAATTTCTAGATGGGAAATTAAACTAAATGTGATTAAAACAATGATTTAAAGGCACTTCAGATTGATCCTTATCCCCGTCCTGTATTTTAATTTCATCGGTATTTTTTTTAATCCGTTAATCCTATTCACTTGATCACGAGATGTATTTCAATCTATGTCTCTTCTTACATCTTAATCTATAGCAGTGGCACACTCACTACAAACCCTAATTAAAATCAAACCTAGACTGGCACAGAAAATGTCTAAATATTAATTTATTCAATTTAAGAGACTAAGATCAAGAACGCTTTCTAGGTTTACTAGATAATCGCTTAATTTTGCCTACTTCCCGAATTGCTATGGCACATATACGATCCGTGAAGTTGCTACAGTGAAAACCCTAATTCTGGCACAGAACAGAGAATTCTAGCATAGATTCATAAAAAGAACTAGTGAATTGGCCAAATCCACAAACCCTAGTTATAAATCTAAAATTAGAACAAACAAAATTATGAATAGATTAAACAAAAGAAGAAGAAAATTACGTCAATTGAAATAAAGTAGGTTCAAGCTCACAATCCAAAGCTATGGAGTTTAGTTCTCTATGGAAGGGTTACAAAAGCTCCGGAGAGAAAAGAATGTCGTGATATTCAAAAGCGAAAAGAAGAGATCAAATCTAACGATAGTTCCCAACTAATAATGGACATGGAATAAAAATATATACTAATATAAAAACAAGATAGTATTTTCATTTTTAGAATGAGGCCCATATGCTCCTCAAAAATAGGAAAGTTTGGTAAATAAAGTCAAATATGTCATCATCCTTAATTTGGGACAAGAAGTCAACTTTCCATGTATATTGGTTTTTATATGATACTTTTTAATATATTTTTATTTAGTGAAAAAAATGAATTATGATCAATATATAGTGAAAAATTAGTAATTGATACGGACGGAAGGCGTTGATGCTTTTAAAGTCATTTTAGCGCGTGCGCGGAAACGGTCGTAACTTTTGACTCCATATCAACCACGGAACGCACCGCATATCAAATCGAACGTCGGAGCGAGACGAACGAAAGTCATTACCGTTAATTTGGTAGAAGTAGTCAATTTTCATGTAAATTTATTTTGTATGTGATAATTTTTACTTTTTTAATTATGTGAAAAATTGAAGTTTGATCAATATATATTGAAAAAATCACACATCTATATTTAGAGTAATCTATAGTAATATAATAACAAGAAAGTGGTAAATTTTATAACAATAAAGGGTAAAATTGTCTTCAAACTTTTAGCTTATTGTACAAGCTTGGTAGGAATCCACATTTATACTAATATAAGTATTTCCATTTTTAGAATGAGGCCCATATGCTCCTCCAAAATAGGAAAGTTTGGTAAATAAAGTCAAATATGTCATCATCCTTAATTTGGGACAAGAAGTCAACTTTTCATGTATATTGATTTTTATATGATACTTTTTAATATATTTTTATTTAGTGAAAAAAAATGAATTATGATCAATATATAGTGAAAAATTAGTAATTGATGCGGACGGAAGGCGTTGATGCTTTTGAAGTCATTTTAGCTCGTGCGCGGAAACGGTCGTAACTTTTGACTCCGTATCAACCACGGAACAAATCGCATATCAAATCGAATGTCGGAGCGAGACGAACGAAAGTCACATGGCGTAGCCCTTGCTGCAAGGTATAAAAGGCCAAAAAAACATTGTTTAGGGCCTCAAACAGGCCTCCGAACTTTTTATATTTTTTTAACTTTTTCATTTTTTTAGAAATTTTTTGTATTAGGATTTTTTTAGGGCAATTTTTATCGTTTTATGATATTTTTACTTTTTGAGAGAATATTCTGACTGTTTAAGATTTCCCCAAGATGTTTTGTTTTTTGTGGCAAGGGAAATTTTATACTTTAGATGTTGTTATTGCAATTAACGAATATAAGATGACATTAGTGTTGATATTTTATTGAAGAAAATGTTGTTTTGTCATGGTCAACTATATTTTGCTCTATCTCGCTTTAGAGGTGCAGCTAACTTTAAGATATTGATATGTAACGACACCTTTCCTTGCCAAACTGACGTTGCACTGACAATATTTTTTCAGTTTTTTTTTTTCACAATTATAATGTGCGATTCTTATTTAGTTCATCTGATTTATACAAATTGAGTATAGTGACAGCCGTGCATCGCACGGGAGTAACACTAGTTAGGAATAAAAATAAAAGAAAAATAAATAACAAATTAATCCACCCATAGCTGCACTTCGGATTCGGAGGCCGACTTACACAATTTTGCAATTCAGTCCCTGGAGTCTTCATATTTTCAGTTCAGTTCTCAAACTTTCAGAAATTTTAAAACAGTACCTCAACTTCCAGTTATTTTCAGTTTGGACCTATACTCCTCCACCCCGGTTGACTATGACTATTCTTGATCCTTGAGACATGACTTTGAAGCTCACCAAAAATTACATCCGGAAAAATAAATAAATAAAAACGACCATTCTATCCCCGGATTCCAATAAAGCCCAAATGATAAAATAATGCTCCAAATACATCAAATCTAGTCTAAGTACATCAAAATGAACGAAAATACATAGGAAAATAAGGGAGATAATATATACAAAATCCGCCACATCAATTATTGTGTCCACCCTTCTAGTTCTACTTGTGCTGGGACGGAGGGAGTATATAGGAATAGGAAGGGATCCTTTACATGTACACTTTGAAAATTAAAACCTCTACCAAGCCAACAACTGAAGCAATGTTGAGCTGTTGAAGGAAAAATGTAGCTTTACATGGATTTTTTTTTTCAATAAAAACATTTTCATTTAAACCAAGTTAAACGAAAAAACCATGGTACAACAAATGCTAATTCCAAACAAGCCATCAAGAAGTTACAAAGTGGTTTACCCCGCCAACGTCCTTCACTTCGATCTGAGCCTGGAATACTATTAAACCGAACCTCATTCCACTCATCCACGAGCGACTGGTCTGTGATTCCTGTTATATTTTTCGCAGCCTCACCACATATTTCACACACTCTGCATAATACATTAAGAAAAAGAAAATTCCAAGTTAAAATAGTGGTCAAAACTCAGTAAAGTCAGAACTGAAACAAAAAGGGAAAGGGAAATCATCAAACCAAATAATCCACATAATAAGAATAAACCAAAAAAAACAGCTCATCCATAGGCAGGAAATACAATAAAAACAGATTTAGTCACCAGTCAAGGTTCCAAAAAAAAAAGCATACTATCCATATTCATATACCACACTCTCTCACTGAATAAACACATAGAAACACACAAAAACACTTCAAAAAATATTTGGGCAGTAGAAGAGGAGGAGATATAAATGACTATTCTTCACAACTAGGCAAGGCACGAGCAAAGTGCAGAGGACATTGCTAGACCAACACTTTGTAATCTGTTCTAATGAGCTTCAAAATTTGAAAGAAAAACAAACAAACTTATGTAACAAAAGGCAAACATTCGAGGCAAAAATCTGCTACCACCAAAGTCAAGAACTATGAGGTCCAGAAATCGTTTCAAATAACAAGTAAACTTCAACATAAGTATGCTATTATGAAATTTATGCTTGAACTTTTATGTATTTGTAGTGAGTGGAATGACAAAAGGGATCCATGCTGACCCAAAGCAATGAAAACTATAGGCAATGAAGAAAACGTTACTATCAAATAACCACAATAAAAGAACAACAAAAGCTGCATAAAAATTATACTACCTCTGTCCCATGATGAATGTCCACGAAATTGAAATTTTCAAATTTGCTCTTGCTCAAGAGCAAATTTGAAAATTTCGTGGACATTCATTTTGGGATAGATGTAGTGACATCAAGTATTCATGATCATGAGCGAATTTGAAAATTTCTTAGGACGTTCGTTTTGGGACGGAGGTAATAACATCAAGTATGCATTAACCAAACTGTAAAGAGATGAATAATTTACCGATTTCCTTTTAGCTTAAACCAAGTTTCTGCACAATGAGAATGCGCG
Organism: Campanula takesimana; assembly: GCA_026119855.1. Taxonomy (NCBI): domain Eukaryota; kingdom Viridiplantae; phylum Streptophyta; class Magnoliopsida; order Asterales; family Campanulaceae; genus Campanula; species Campanula takesimana. Next base: position 1,114,260 of record JAOWBW010000265.1, on the reverse strand, counting down.
ATACCCATCTCAGCTTTACAACCACAACCAAGTTGAATCAAATCAATTTCCTTTATATAACTTCCACTATTTTTTTCAAATAAAGACTGAGAACTTAACTGACATATCCTACAAACCCTTTCAAATTCTTCTTCACCAACACCATTTTCACTATTCACTTCAATCACAAATGAATGATTCTCATGTACCATGTCCTTCCTCTTCAACTTATCCTCTTCGAGTACCCCTTTCGAAATTGGCCCTGCATCTCCATTTCCACCTGCCTCATCCGATCTAATTCCGGACTGGTCACACATAATTAGAGCCATAACTTTTCTCAATTTGGGGAACTCAAAATAGCCTCAAAACAATACAATAATAAAATGACAAAATTAATGAAACAAAATCAGTAGCTAACGAATACGAATCACAAAGATTCCAAGCTTCCGTATGAGTAAATGAAAATTATTCGGTGGGTTCGTTCAATTCCAACACAGTATTGGACCCCAAGCAATCATTAATACACAGGAATGCACAATTTTTTTTGGATGTTTGAGACTTATCTAGGGTTCCAAATCAACTCCTAAAAGTCAAGAGTTGACCTTTCTCTCTCTAGGAATGAATATACTCCCTCCGTCTCATATTATATGTCGTTTTGGAGTGTTTCACACATATTAAGAAATACCATTAATGCACGTGAAGAAGACCCAAATACCCCTAAAGTAATTCAACTACCTAGGTAATTAAATGGTTAGGTAAGAGATAGTTCACTATCATTATTAAGGGTATAATTGGTATAGAGCAATAAAAAAACTTTAAAAATAGTGAAACGACAAGTATTTTGAGACAAAATTTTACTCCCAAAACGACATCTATTTTGAGACGGAGGGAGTACATAGGAATGAATACACAGAAGAGGAAATCAAAATGTCAATTTCGTTGTTGGTCAATGCTAGGGGCAGAAAACAAAGTTTACAAAATAATGGATACAAAGTGAGGTGGTGATATTTTATAAGTTAAATCGATAGTAGACCCGGCACACTAATTAAAAACACAAATAAAATTTTGACACATCATTTTGTAAGCCACATTTTGTAACACTTTTTTGTGTCTTTATATTTACCCTTCGTTGTTTGTTGGATCAGTGTGGATTGTGATTGGCGAGAACCGGTAAAGAAATCTTATATATATATATTAAAGTTGGTGAGGAGAGTTGTGGGTTTGACATGTGTACAACTTTTAGTAAAAGCTTGAATTTGGAGAAGCCACATCAACATCATCCTAAAATGTAATGACTTTTGATATTCTCATTCTTAGCTAATACTATTAGTTAATCATATTAGTAATTATATGAGTTAACTATTACTATTAATAGTATAAGTTAACCATTACTATTAATAGTATAAGTTAACTATTACTATTAATAATATTAGTTAACAATAGTAGTTACTATACAAGTTAAATATTACTATTAATAGTATTAGTTAACTTTAATAGTTACTATATTAGTTAACTATTACTATTAATAGTATTAGTTAACTATAATAGTAACTATATAAGTTAATTATAACTATTAATAGTATTAGTTAACTATAATAGTTACTCTATAAGTTAGTTTTTACTATTAATAATATTAGTTAACTATAATAGACTATATACGTAAACTATTACTATTATTAGTATTAGTTAATTACAATAGTTATATAAGTTAAATTTTTAATTTTTAATATTAATTAATCATAATAGTTACTATATCAATTAACTATTACTATTAACAGTATTAATTTATTCTAATAATTCTAATAATTATTATTATATAGATTAATTATTGCTATTAATATATATTAACTATTACTATCAATAATATTAGTTAGTTATACTAATAGTTATAATAGTAATCATATAGATTAATTATTATTATTATTAGTATTAGTTTAAATGATGATTAATATATTAGTTAACTATAGTTAAAATATTTTTTTTAAGACATAGTATTGATTTCCCGTGCAGAGCACGGGTTACCCGCTAGTGAATTTGAAATTTATAGAAAGATCCTAGTTGGACATGGATTTTTTTTAATGGGTGAAATGCATTTGGGCTCTAAAGTTTATGTGGTGTTCCCAAGTCAGACCCCATTCAATCATTATTTATGTTTTAGACCTTAAAGTTGTCATTCTATTAGCAAGTTAGGTCTTTTAACCAGTTTTGTTAGAAAAAATCGTTAAATGATCGCGTGCTAGTCACATGTCACTTAACGGAGAATTTTTTTAACAATAATTCATTCTTTGTTATATTAATGCAAATTGAAAAATAAATAAATAATTACAGGGTTAATGACAATTTAGACCCTGAAGTCCTATATCGCCCTTCCAAACGAGTCCTGATGTTTTTTTTTTTTCGCCAGATCATACCTTGACGTGTAAACAACTCGCCAATTAAGGTCTTTTTGACGGGTTTTGTTAAAAAATTCAGTTAAGTAGCATGTGCCATGCACGTGATTGACAAAAATGTGTGGATTTGTAATTGTTATTAGCTATTAAGGGCTGTAGTGAAATTCTTGAAACTTAAGTAATTAAAAAAAAAATAAAAATTAAAAAGTCAAAATGTAAATATGTACTAGTATATACATTCAACCTTTTGCCCAACCACCTACCACCACCACCACTACCACCCAACACCACCTCTTTCATGCCATCGCTTGCCACTATGCCAAGAAAATTTTACACCAAATTAAGCCTTCTCACTTCAATTTTTTTTCCAATCCAAATAATAAAAGCAATGAATTAAATAAAATAATTTTTGTCTATAATTGGAAATTAATTTTAAACATAATAATGGAAATGAATAAATAATTTATAAAATAATTATACTCTTTCAGGAAAAAAATTACAAAACTTTTGAAAATAAATAAATAATTGTATACACATTAAAATTTTTATTTTTTAAATTCCAGCAAAAAATTTAACAACAAATTCTATTAACCTTCTAAAATAATAAATAATTGTCTATTTATCAACACTACAAAAGAAGGATGATTCACCGAAAATTCTCCGGCGACCGAAAATCAGGGAGAGAGAAAGGGAAGTGCCACACATTGTGACGAATAGCAAATCGAATGACACCAAACGACACCGAAAATCCAAACAACCATTCTCACTCCTCTTTCCAATTTACCTCCACCAGAACTCCAAAATTCTCTGGCGACCTAGGGTTTAGGACTGATCTGTAACGCAAAAAGAAGGATGATTCACCAGTTATTCGTGGTTATATTAGCCAAAATGGCGATGATTATGCTACTTCTGTTCAAAACACCGTTGCGGAAGCTTCTCATCCTGAATTTAAATCGAGTGAAGCGAGGGAGGGCGCCGCTCGTCGTTAAATCGGTTGCAGGTACGGTGTTCGTGATTATGCTGTACACCATTTACACCATACAAGACATCAAGTCCCGTCCAATCGACGCCCTTAATCCCACCGATCACATCCTCCTTGCCTCTCTCATGGGTATTCCTCTTTCCTCTCCCTATCTTCCCCCTGAAAAATCATTGAAACTTTGATGGACAGTTATTTTATTTTGCTCTAATGGATGATGAGTATGCAAGTAGTATGATATAAAGTATGCTGAGGGTTTAGTTGTAGGGGAGAGAGAAAAGAGGCAGCGATGTATGGAAAGGAAATGGTCGACGTCGGCGATGGTGTGGCCGGGGGAGGAAGAGTGGGTCGGTGGGTGGTGTGGGTGGCGTAAGGAGAGGCAGGTGGGAGGGGGAATACTGGCAAGTTTTTTACACGTCAAAGTCTGATCTGGCGAAAAAAAAACATCAGAGTTCGTTTGGAAGGGTGGTATATGACTTCATGATCTAAATTGTCATTAACCCATAATTAAACTGACTAATTTTTAATTTAAGGGCGTTAAATGAAATTTTCTACATAATTTAAAAAATACAATTTATATAAAAATATTTAATTATTATTATAAAATTCATTTTTAGTTATGCAATTTTTCCCCTAGGGCGAGATTTTATTACACATAAACCTTAGCCCAGACCAAATGCCAGATAAAACCTTCACCCGAGATCAAAATTCCACCCACACCCCTAGCTTCATTTAGCTTCATTTGACAGGTCAAACATAACACCTACAAACCCAAACTACCCCTAACCCCAACAAAACCCTCCTCTCTCCTCCCTCCTCTCACGCTCGCCCAGATCTCTCTCACGCACACACACACACACACACACACACTCTCTCTCTCTCTCTCTCTCTCTCACACACACATCTCTCTCTTGACCACCGTATCTCCATCCTCCGACGGCGAGCTCTCATCCGGCTAACAAATCTTCGACATCGGCGGCTCTCTCTGTCAAATCCATCCGTCTTTTACTCATCGCCGGTGTCGGATCTGGCTCCACTCGTCAGATCTGAAGTTTCAGATTCGTCTGCAGATCCGACTAAACCCTAGGCCATCTCTAACGCCCTCATCTTCTCCGGAAAACCCTTCAACCACGTCTGACCTCTGTTGATCTTAACCCCATCGGGTTTCTTCAGTTTCTCCGGTGCGTCTCGTCTTCCAATTCTCTCACTCGATCTTCTTCTCCGACGCCATCAATTTCTTCGATCTCTCTAGATCCGGTGACTTATACCGACGTCGCCTCGGATCCTGAAGGAGATTTGAAGAGATTTATGCTATTAGTTATCAATCATGTGTGTATCTAATTAGTATGGTTTTTTTCTAAGTGTGCTGAATTTTGAAGAGTGATTGTGGGAATATGATATTGTAGTGAGTTTGTGTTTTTTTTGCTGTAGCATTTTTTTTTTTTTTTGAGAAAATTGGCTGTAGCATTTGTTAATTGCACATTCTAAGTAATAAATATGAGCTGAGATTTGTGCATTTTTAATTGCTCTACTATAGACCTAGTTGACATTTTTATTCATAAGAGCAAAGTCTTATGAACAGGTTCAATAAGACTTTAGTCTTATGAACAACTTCAAATAAGACTTTAGTCTTATGAACATGTTCATAAGACTTTGACACTTATATGTTAAATGTGTTAGTTATAAGAGTTTGATTGCTGTTTGACTAAGTTTGACTAAATTTGACAAAAAAAACTATAATTTGTTTTGTAAAAAAATGAAAAAAGTAATTTTTTTTAACTCTTATATGATAATTATGTGTAAGTAATAAGAGTTTGACCAAAAAAATATATTATTTTTTTGTAAAAAAATGAAAAAAGTGATTTTTTTTTACTCTTATGTGTTAGCTATAAGAGTTTGACTGCTGTTTGACCAAGTTTGACCAAAAAATTTATTATTATTTTTTGTAAAAAAATGGAAAAAGTGATTTTTTCTCTCTTATGTGTTAGTTATAAGAGTTTGACCAAGTTTGACTAAATTTGACCCAAAAAAATATATTATTTTTTTGTAAAAAAATGAAAAAAGTAATTTTTTAAACTCTTATATGATAATTATGTGTAAGTTATAAGAGTTTGACTGTTGTTTCACAAAGTTTTACCAAATTTGACTAAAAAAAATTATTATTTTTTTGTAAAAAATAAAAAAATTAATTTTTGTAACTCTTATATGATAATTATGTGTAAGTTATAAGAGTTTGACTGCTGTTTGACCAAGTTTGACCAAAAAAATTATTATTTTTTTGTAAAAAAAATGGAAAAAGTGATTTTTTTTTTACTCTTATGTGTTAGTTATAAGAGTTTGACTGCTGTTTAACCAAATTTGACAAAAAAAATATTTTTTTTTGTAAAAAAATGAAAAAAGTAATTTTTTAAACTCTTATATGATAATTATGTGTAAGTTATAAGAGTTTGACTGTTGTTTGACCAAGTTTGACCAAAAAATTTATTATTTTTTTGTAAAAAAATAGAAAAAGTGAAATTTTTTACTCTTATGTGTTAGTTATAAGAGTTTGACTGCCGTTGACCAAGTTTGACCAAATTTGACAAAAAAAATTCATATTTTTTTGTAAAAAAATGAAAAAAGTAATTTTTTAAACTCTTATATGATAATTATGTGTAAGTTATAAGAGTTGACTAAATTTGACCAAAAAAGTAAAATTGGGAAGAGAAATGAGGATATTTTAGTCTTCTTACATCATTTTGCTAGGGAGGGATGTATGAGAAATTTTTTGATCTGAATTTTCTTTATTTGGGTTTGAATCTGGGCTCAGGGGCCCTAGAGTCCAAAGCCCTTTTAGTTATCCCTTCCCACTTAATATACTAGCCCACTCCTTCGTATCCCTTGCTACTCCCTCCCTCCCTCCCTCCCTCTGCCACCACACTATCCCCTCTTTTTTCATCAATTTCATGTGTCCTAGATTTCCCTCAACACAAGCGTCGTCCTCCCTATATCCATGTTGGTCCCAAAGGGCAACAAGGGTATAGAACCGCTAGAGGGGGGGGGGTGAATAGCGGTTTAAAATCTTTTTCGAAATACCCTTGAAAATCAACCAAGTACTTATCAGTTTGGTCTATTGCGGTTTAAAGCACTAGAACCGCTCAGATAAAATGCACAGCGGAGTTTTGCGGTTATGGCCAAACTGAATTATAAAGAGTAGGGAGGTTTAAGTGGTTGAAAAAGGAATGATGCAACTGACAAGGCACAACTGAAGTATCACAAAAGTATGCAAATCATTTATCAAGTCATTTCACATAAAAGTAAATAAAGCTCATAAACAGAAATGTAAATGACAAGACAGAAAATAAAGATCAAGGACACACAATTTGAAGAGGTTCGTTCTTGAAAAAACTACGTCCACTACCTAGGTGGTTAGCCTAGGATTTTCTAATAGCTACTAGACTTGTATTGATTTAGAGGAGTTTTTACAAGATTACAAAAGAATCCAAACTCTAAATAAACAATCTAACCTAACAATGCTATTATAACAACCTGTGTTTTCGAGGTATATAATCTATAAGAAAATATACTCCGGGTGTGTAGTGTGGAAAGAAATCAAGAGCTCAAAATGTCTAAGTGATGGTGAGCAAGTGATTACTTTCTGTGCAAGGCTGAGTTGTGATGATTTGAAGGCTTGAAGCTTTGATGAAGAACTCTGGGTTTGCTAAGGAGATGATGAAGATATGAATATCTGGGTTTTCAATCTTCAAAGCAAACTTGAATACTTGGGATATTCTCTTTGAAGCTCAGCAACCTTCATTGTTGAGAAATGAAGGCTATTTATAGTGAAGGCATTAGTGACCGTTGGACAATGAGGTGAGTCATTGTATGGCGGTTTTATGCGTTGTCACAATCCCATTGGTTGACCTGTCACTGTCGTCCTTTGCTTTTGCTTTGTGGCAGGAACTTGTTGGATCACTACCTGACATTGTCCTTTTAGTTGTTGGAAAAGTACAACGGTAACTTTTCAAAAAGCGAGACAAACCGACATTCCAAGAATAACTGAGCCATGACTTGAAGTTTTAAGGACAAGTCACCAGTCATTCATTTACGGTTGAAAAGCGAATGTTTGTCTTCAAGGAGTAAATGACAGCAATAACTTCTTCAATATCTTGGTCGGCGGTTCCACCAGATGCATGTGCGGTTTCATGAATGAACTTGAAATGTGGTTTCATCAAAGACACAAACTGCGATTTGATGAAGGACTTAAGGCACCACGCTGGCGGTTTGAAGACGGCGGCTTGAGGGACACTAAACCGCTATGAATAAACCTATCATAACTCAGCCTAACTACTAAACATCTAGAAATGGACTTGTCTAAAAATTGAAGTAAAACTTCATTACATGTAAACCTAAAGTCCATAAAAAGACACGTGGAATGGGTCAATCAAATCAGGTGGGTGTACTAACAATGAATCCTAACAATCTCCCCCTATTTGATTGATGCCATTACCACACTATGATAGAGCAAACATTGTACTTGGTAAGAACATGCTCAAAAGAGTATGTATTGAAACTGCATGTCCCAAGTCAAATGCACACACAATGCTATACCATAGATTTCTAATCTATCAAAAATAAAGGAAATGAAAAACAGAAGATAAGAAATACATTCAGATGCATATAAATAGATATGATTATGAAAATCAGATATGCATGTTTAAACTGAATGTTTAAAACACATACACTTAGAAACTGTTTTCATGATGAATAGTGCATGAGTTTTTAGAAATGCATTGTTCCACAAACAAGTAGTTTGAATAAACAAAGTTTTTGGAATATTGGATGCAATGCATTCATTTTCATTATAATCCTTTAAAGGTTTTGGAAGTTACAAAATTACAAGGATAATAATGAAAGGCAAAAACTGATTACAAAATGATAGAAAGAATTCTAGTCAGTTCTATCAGGAACCCTGGCGGCGGCGTGGACAGCGGTTTGAGCAGCATCAGAAGGCTCAACTAGGCTGGCGGTTTCAAACACATATTCAGCTGACTTGAGACGAAGATGGGTCGGTTCATTTACCTTCTGTAAGATTTTCTCAGAAAGCTTTTTCAGGTCGTTGGCATACTGAACTAAGTAGTCAGTTGATGAAACCGTTAGATCAGCTAGTTGGTCTAACTTCTTCTCTAGAGCCTCATTCATTTCTTGGGCCGCTTCAAGTCTGAGAGAAGTCAGCTCATTCAAAGTTTCAACCTTCTGTTCTAACTTGAGTTGGTTCTCCAGAAGGGTTTCAATCTTGAATTCCATTCTCCCAATTCGAGGGTCAATAGCATTCTCCCTCTTAATGGCATCAACAAGGAAGGGCAGAGAGGAAAGAAATGCAGATTGGGTAGAAAAAGAATCCAGAACAAACTGAATCTTGACAGGATCAGTTTCAAAAAGGGAGGAAGGGAAAGGAATTATAGAAAATGAAGTGTAGGGAAAAGAAGGGGAAATGGAAAGAAGTTGGGTATTAGAGAGAGGAATGGAAGAATAAGGAGAGAACTGCCATCTATAAAGATAAGGAAAGACAGTGCAGTTTATCCTAAAGAAAAATTGAGAGCAAAGAGAAAAGATGAACTCAACTGCCAGATCTTCAATAATTTGATCAAGAGTTGAAGCAATCAGTTGATCTGAAGCAGCTTGAGACTCATCGGCTGGAAAGATGGAAAAAGGATTAGGACGACCAGACTTGAGTCGTTGCTCTTCATGTTTGTTGGCGGCTCTGATGATGGCTCCATGGCGGTTGGCTTTGGAAGTAGTAGCTCTAAACCTCTTTAGGTAAGCCGCAATATCCTGTGCACACTTCCTTTTCAAACCACGCGGTTTGGGAGTCCTAACTGTAAATGTGAACTCAGGCAAAACCGAAGGGGCAGAGATATTGATCAGTTGCGGTTGAGCCGACGGTGGAACTGCTGAAGCAAAAGGCAGTGTAGGGGATACAGAAGGTGAAGGAGTGTGCTCTGGTGAGTCAAACTCTAGCTTTCGTTTTAATGTAGGAGGAGCGGTTTCAACCAACATGGGGTCTATTCCAGCTTTTCTCATTTCAGCTCTTTCTCTCAACTCCTTTGCAAATGGGCCTTCAATGGGTGAGTGATCCTTCTTGTCAGAAGCTTCAGTGAAGTCCACTGCACCAGGTGGCCTTGATTGCCAGTGCTCCACAAATTCATATTTCTTTACTAATCTACTCTTCTTCTTCAGCGGTTGAACCTCAAGATTCTCATCATCTTGCTCAGGTTCATCTTGAACTGCCTCAGACATATCAGTCTGCTAAGGCAATACTGCAGCCTCAAACTCATCGGTTTGCTCAGGCTGAACCGCACTTGTAGATACCTCGGTTTGCTCAGGCTCATCTACATCCACAATAACCTCAGCCACAAACTGTTCCGTAGTTTGATTAGGCTGAACCGCGGCCTCAGACACTTCGGTCTGCTCAGGCTCGGTATGAGTGGAGGGTTTGAGGTTGGGAAGGGTAGAAAAGATTAGCTGTAACTGTTCTTCAGTGAATTGAACAGTTGGCATTTTGAGAGGGGATTTTGGAGGTGAGATAGGTTTAGGTTCAGAGGTGGAGGTTTTCAGTTTTCTCAAGAGATTTACATCTTGTGCAAAATTCAAGGATTTTTCAACATTTGGCTTGATTGGGGAAAGGGGTTTTATCTGAGGTTTAGAAGATGTAGGAGGAGTTGATTTAGTGAAGGGAATAGGTTTAGATAGAGGTGGAAGCGGTTCAGAAGAGGGATTGGATAAAATGAGGAAGGATTTTGGTAATGAAGGTTTTGGAGGAAGAATGGATGAGGGTTTGGAAGTTTCAGTAAGTTTGGCTTTCTTCTTTCTTGGAGCCGCGGTTTCCCTGGGTTGAGCCGCAGGGATTGCAGGCTCCCCCTCAACCGCAGACTCCCTCTCAACCGGAGCCTCAGTTCCATCCAGGCTAACTCCTAGCCTATTCAAGGTGGCAGTTTGAGCAGCTTCTCAAGCTCTAGTAGCTGCGGCTTGATCTGCTATGGCACCGGCATAAGGTTTGCCTGACTTATTGAGCCGAGCCTCAGGAAAGGGACCTCTCTGTTCTTCAGGCAGAGGATCAGCATTCCATACCGCTTGTGCAAACCACCATCCAAACCCGGTTCTGAAAGCATCAAGCTTTTAAGCACCAAATAAGGTCTTCTCATTCGTTTGCACCCACTCAGCTTCGTTTGCCACAGAAGCCTTAAAGATCACAGAATCCTGATGAAGGAACTTTGTTACGAGTCTGCAGTGAGTTCTAATCTTTGTTTTACCAGCGGCTTTGGCAGAAGTGTGGCGGCTGAGGGCATTGATCATTTCTTGCATGATGATCCTTGGCCAGTGCAGCTTCTTCCCTTTGTAGATAGCCACGCAGTAGTTGTACTGCTCAGAAGTGAAATTGTTGTGATTGCCATTCTTGCACATCACTCCAGTATCAACTAAATCACATAACATTGCCATAATCTCTCCAAACTCCTTCTTGGGGGTGGACTTAGTGTTGAAGACAGAAACCCCCAAGAGCTCCTCAGTAGTTCGGCTGACTAACTCTGGTTTGATTGAAAGAATTCCAGAATTTTCTAACCCAGCCAAAATAGCAACCTTTGAAGCAGATAAAACTACATCCTTTGTCCTGACAGTGGACCTGATGGCATTTTCAGTCTTCACTTCCCCAGACTCTAAGTCTCTGATTTCTTCACCTTTACCATTCAAAAGGGGTACCACACATACAATCCCATTGTCAAAGAATTCTGCACAAAGCCTTTTGTCAAACTTCGGTTCATCTAATTGGAATAGTGGCAGCAGTTTTGACGATTCCAGTAGGGCAAGCAGTTTTCTTCCAACTGCATCAGCTTCAAATTCGGCTTTAATGATCTGAGATCCAGGTACAAAGTTGGATTCATCCTAAAAATAATCAAAGTTAGTAAGAGTTTGGTGCAAGCAGTTTGATAAATCAAGCATTCAAACTGCTACAAGGAATCCTAACAATGAAATAGGCGGTTGAAGCAAAACAGGGGTAAAATGGTAAGCACCCAAAACTAGACATGAAAAGGATTTGAAAAAGGATTTGAATGCATGAAGAACATGATGAACATGGGATAAACATGCAAAATAAAAACTTAACCAAAACATGAAAGAAGTATACCAAAAGACTCGAAAATAGCAGATACTAACAAAGTTCTAAAATAACAAGTTCAAATAATAAACCCATAACATAGTATCAAGTGAAATACGAAAGAATACCAGAAAAACCCAAAAATCAAAATTGCTCAGAAATTGAACAAAAGACAGGAAAGAAACATCAAATCCAGCATATATGAACATATATAATCATAATCAACCAAAAATTGAAAGAAAAAGAAAGAAAAAAAATATTAGAAGACGAACAAGCTTTTTCGAACAACAATGGCGGAAAAATATGAAATGCTAGAGTGAAGGGTTCAAGAAATCATACCATATCGCCTTTGGATGTTTTATATGTAGATGGAGAAGAAGGGTCGGATGATTTCTTAGGTGCCATTTGAATTTTGAAAAGAGTATGGGAAATATTTGAGACAGAGAACAGAGTGCAGAAGAGAGAGATAAGAATGATGAAGAAGGTAAAAAGGTAAAAAAGAAATAAAATTTGTCTTTTATACTCAAATAACTGTTCCTCAGGTAATGGAACGACGATAACGGCACACGATTATCTACAGTTAGCGTCCCACGTCACATAGAATTTAATGCGGCAGAGAAAATTGCAAAAATGTCCTTATAATTGATATGACATAAAGTAGGGACTAAAATGCAATTTCATACCAGAGCAGTTTGATTGAGCAAACCGACTTACCTTACGTCTTCAGCGGTTTTCATGAAACTGATGTCTCTCTAATCTGATGGCGGTTTATATGTTTAAACCGAGTGACTTCGCTTTCTTGTCGGTTTTGAAAGAACCGATTTCATTCATTTTGCCTCGTCAGTTTGATGGAGTATCTTGTACCGAACCATTATTGATGCCGTTTCAATGATGACATAACCGCACACTAGATAATTTTTCTAAGCATAGCCAAAACACTTGAACAAAAGATATTAAAAATAATATATATAGATATGATATCTTAAGTTAGTTCTAACATACCCATTTCTCCTCATAAATGATAGAACCTGGAATTTTCAAGCGGTTTGGTGAGGATATCAGCAATTTGATCATCTGTTCCCACCTTTGCTAGAAAAATGTTTTTCTTTTCAACATGGTCTTTGAGGAAATGATATCTTATGTCGATGTGCTTGGTTTTTGAGTGCTGAACTGGATTGTTGGAGATGGATATTGCAGCAGTGCTATCACAGTAGATAGGGCAGTTTTGTTCAAATATCCCGTAGTCCTCCAACTGTTGTTTCATCCAGAGAATTTGAGAGCAACAGCTTCCAGCCGCTATATATTCAGCTTCAGCGGTTGAGACTGAAACCGACGCTTGTTTCTTGCTGGACCATGACACAAGCCGCGTTCCAAGGAACTGACAAGTACCACTTGTGCTCTTTCTGCTTATCTTACATGCTGCAAAGTCAGCATCTGAATAACCTAATAGATCAAATGAAGATTCTTTGGAGTACCAAAGTCCAAGGTTAACAGATCCACATAAATATCTAATAATAAGTTTAACAGCAATAAGATGAGATTCTCTAGGGTCAGCTTGAAATCTAGCACAAACACAAACACTAAACATGATATCTGGCCTACTAGCAGTTAAGTAAAGTAGAGAGCCAATCATACCTCGGTAGAGAGTTTGATCAACTTCCTTACCATGTTCATCTCGATCCAAACTGCAGGCCTTAGGCATTGGGGTATCAACTGGTTTAGCGGTTTCAAGCCCGAACTTCTTTATCAAATCTTTGGTATATTTGGCTTGGTTGATAAAGATCCCATCATGGCATTGCTTGACTTGGAGTCCAAGAAAGAATGTCAACTCTCCCATCATACTCATTTCAAATTTACTCTTCATTAGCTTCTCAAACTTAACACACATAGTTTCATTAGTAGAACCGAAAATAATATCATCAACATATATTTGAACTAATAATGAATGACTTTTGTGTTTAGCTATAAATAGAGTTGTATCAATTTTACCTCGAGAGAAGCCTTGTTTAATAAGAAATTTAGATAGAGTGTCATACCATGCTCTTGGAGCTTGTTTGAGTCCATACAATGCTTTCTTGAGTTTGAAGACATGATTTGGAAGTTTGTTGTCTTCAAATCCTGGTGGTTGGGCTACATAAACTTCTTCTTGTAGTTCACCATTCAGAAATGCACTCTTCACATCCATTTGATATAACTTGAATTTCTTGAAGGAGGCATAGGCCAGGAACAATCTTATGGATTCAAGTCTGGCAACAGGGGCAAAAGTTTCATCATAGTCAATCCCTTCTTCTTGCCTATAACCTTGAGCAACCAACCTAGCTTTGTTTCTAGTTATAGCACCACTTTCATCCATCTTGTTTCTATATACCCATTTTGTTCCAATTACAGTGTGATCTCTGGGCCTTGGAACTAGAGTCCAAACTTTGCATCTTTCAAACTGATTAAGCTCTTCTTGCATTGCAATTACCCAGTACTGATAGGACCAATAACGTTGGCAGTTGGATGGTCTCTATGCTCATTAATTTCAGGAGGGAGGTTATCTTGAACCACTATTTCTTGAAGATTTTCCAGAGGAGGATCATCTTGATAATCATTGAAATATTCATTGAAGGTTAGATTTGGAACTGGTTCAACAGTTTGAATGGGATCGGAAGACAGCGGTTCAACAGTTACACCATCAGTGGTTTGAGTAGGTGCGGCTGAAGAACTGGATGTAGCGGTTTGAGTAGGATGGTTGTCAGTTGCTCTATGTCTAGTGCCTGTCTCAAAATCACTAAAATCATTAGCAACATTTGGAGCCATATGTGGCTCAAGGAGAGCATGTTCATCAAATGTAACATGGATTGACTCTACAATTTTTAAAGATGTCTTATTGAAACAACGAAAAGCTTTGGAGTGTTTAGAATAACCAACAAAAATACCTTCATCGGCCTTAGCATCAAATTTACCTCGATGCTCTTTGCCATTGTACAAGATATAGCACTTGCATCCAAATATCTTGAAGAAGGCAATGTTGGGTGATCTGCCTCTCCACAATTCATAAGGAGTCTTGTTGTGAACTTTGATGATGAGGGAGCGGTTCTGGGTGAAACATGCGGTATTGACAGCTTCGGCCCAGAAGTATTTGGGAAGCTTGGCTTCTGCAATCATAGTTTTCCCGGCTTCAATCAAAGTTCTGTTCTTTCTTTCCACTACTCCATTCTGTTGTGGAACTCCAGCGGCAGAGAAATTATGATAAATTCCATGATCATCACAATATTGGGCAACACCATTGTTTATAAATTCGGTTCCATTATCTGAACGCACGGCAACAATGTCATCCAATTTCTGAGTTTGGAGCGGTCTAAAGAGAGCGGTTACGATGCCATAAGTATCATCTTTAGAGGCCATCATTTCCACCCATGTATATCTTGAATAATCATCAACCACCACAAGTGTATAGCGGTTTCCTCCTATACTGGCGGTTGGGACAGGTCCAAATAAATCCATGTGCAGCAGTTGCAAACAGCGGTTCGTTGAAGGTGCGGTTTTACTAGGAAATGACTGTTTGGGCTGCTTTCCAAGCTGGCATGCTTTACACTTTTCATCATGATGGTCAGCCACTTTGGGTAGTCCTTTTACTAGACCATCCCTGTGCAGTTTGCTAGATACTTGAAGTTCAAGTGGCTGAGCCGCTTATGCCATAACCAGCTGCTTTCACTTATATTTTTGGCTACAAAACAGAGGTCAGCAATAGAAACAATATTGCTTAAATCTATTATATAAACATCACCTGTTCTGTTGCCAGTCAGTAGAGTGATTCCAGAGGAAGCATCTTTGATATAACAGCTAGTTGAAGTGAAGATGCAGTTCATTCTTTTGTCACAAAACTGAGATATGGAGAGAAGGTTGTGCTTGAGTCCTTCTACTACTGACACATTTTCAATAGTCACTTTTCCTCGTTTGATTGCTCCATATCCTACTGTTTCTCCTTTCTTGTTGTTACCAAACACTACTGGGGGACCTTTCATTTGGATGAAACTGCAGAGTAGTTCTGAATCTCCAGTCATGTGTCGTGAGCATCCACTATCCAAATACCAGAGATCCTTCTTCTTCTTAGCGGTTCCAGCCATAAAACATGAAATCTGAAAAATAAACATGAAAGGTTTTGGTCCCCCTTATTCCTTGGGTCCTAGGGTTAGCAGCTTTTTGGGACCCATACCTGTTTGACCTTAGGATTTTTACGTCCCTTGGCATTGGGTGTGAATCTTAAAAGACAATGACCAGCACTATGACCAAAGTCGGCACAAATAGACAATGAATTAAGCCAGGTTGTGGTTGCGGTTTTACAAACCCATTACTGACCTTCGGTTTCTCATGTTTTACTAGGTCAACGGTTTTAGCTTTAATAAAGTTAACCTTCTTGAGTTCCACCTTTCTCTTAGGTGCGGTTTTAGAAAATATAACAGGATATTCCTTAAACCGACTAGGAGCGGTTTTCATCACTCAAGACTTCCTTGGTTGCCTCAGCCGCTGTGGATTTCTCTTTCCACTTTGGATCTCTCCCAGTCTGGTTTTTAGGATACTCATAGAAATAATTTTGCTTTTAATTTCTTGTGTTGAGCCCTTTTTACCAGCATGATTCACCTTAGGAATTTCTTTGGTTTGTTCAGTTGGTTTCACACCACCTTCAGCACAGAGACAAGGACACTTACACCCATCATCAGTTTTAAATCCCAATCCACTTTTCTCCTTAGAGAGAATTTGTGAATTAACGATTTGTTCCATGGTGACACCAGACTTAGTCCACACATCGGTCACTTTTTGAAGTTCATCCCTTTGTGCAGTAAGATCATGGATTCGGGTGTTAAGAACCTCGGTTCTGTCCTTAAGGTAGCGGTTTTCTTCCACAATAGAAGCTATCCCAACAATTTGGAGCTTGAGTTTTTCAATTTCCTCCTTATGGGACTTGCACTCTTTTTGGGAATATTCAAGTTCCGCAGCCATTAATTTATATGCCTTTTTAAGTACAGTGTGTTGTTGACAAATAATATTAGCGCGTTCAAGTACCTGGTCATCATGGATTTTTTCGGTTTGATCCTCAGGAGAGTAGTTTGGTGAAGTAGGAGTTTTGTCTTGTTTAGCTTCAGGAGTTCTTGATGAAACTGACTTCATTTGATGGAGTGGCAGTGGAAGGCTTTCGTCAATTTCAACTTTTTCTTCAAATCCCATTAGGCAAAGATTTGCAACTCCTTCATCTTCATCACTATCATCTGTATCAGAACCCATCCATGTTAATGGTTGTTCTCCTTGTTCAGCAACCATTCCTCTTCTCTTGAAAAACTTTTTGTTGAACGGTTTCTTGGCAGGAGCGGCTTCATAGCGCGGTTTGGGACAACTGGAGGCAAAATGACCTGGTTGTCTGCAGTTGCAACAAACAAGATCATCCCTTTTCTTAGCATCAGCTGCTTTGTTGAATCTGGTTGGAGGGACAAACTTTGCAGGGCCGCCTGACTGAGATTGAGCTCTGTTCTTTCTGAACTTGGTGTAGTTTTTCACATAGAGAGCAAACTCATCATCATCCATGTCATCAAAGTCAACTTGAGTAGAACTAGATGCTACACTTTGGGAATTTTGAGATGGAGTGTAGGATTGATGAGATTACTGAGGTTGAGAATAGGGTTGATGATGTTGAGGGTAAGGTTGATGAGGCGGTTGGTAATACTCTGGAGGTGCGGTTTGAGAAATATATCTTGGAATATTTGGATCAAAAGAAGCAGTTTGTAAATGAGTATTGGATGCGGTTTGATGGTGATCTGGATTGTAAACTGGAGATGTGGCATTGTTGAAAGCGGCAAGAGAAAGAGACTTGAATCTGTTTTCGGTTTCATGAGCTTCCTCAAGCTTGAATTCAAATACCCTTAGCATGGCATAAAGATGACGAAGATCAAGAGCTTCCAGATCTTTGTTGTCTTCAATGTTGGTAGTTTTGATCAGCCATTTGCTACCAAGAGATTGCATGAATCTCATGTTCAGGTCAGTATTGGAATACTTGTGCCCTAGAGAGAAACATACATTGACAATTTCCACGAACCACTCATAGCATTGGCGAAGAGATTCCTTTGGGTCTTTGACAAAATAATCAAAGAGCCTCCTCTGTTGGTAGAGGCGGTTCTTCTTGGTGTCGTCATCTCCTTCCAGAAAGTCAATGATGCCATCCCATGTTTCCTTTGCGGTATTGCAATCTAGAACCTTTGAGTGAGTTCTTAGATCAATAGCTGATACAAGCATTGACATGGATCTACCATCAAAGTCCACATTCCGTTGATCAGTTTCTATCCATTCAGCTTCCGGCTTCTTGATTTCCGCGGTTTGTCCAGCAGTACCTGCATCAGGGTTAGCCTTCATCGGGACATAGGGTCCATTAACAATTGCAGTCCATAATCTGCGATCCTCAGATATCATGTGCTTCTTCATCCTATCTTTCCAGAAGATGAAACTATCTTCATTAAGAATAGGTAAGTGATTAGAGTTGGATGTCTGCATCATATGGGAGTTTATGTTTGCCATTGGATCAGCACCCAAGCGGTTAAGCTTGTAAAATAATTTTTGGTGGATATGCTCTGATACCACTTGTTGGTCCCAAAGGGCAACAAGGGTATAGAACCGCTAGAGGGGGGGGGTGAATAGCGGTTTAAAATCTTTTTCGAAATACCCTTGAAAATCAACCAAGTACTTATCAGTTTGGTCTATTGCGGTTTAAAGCACTAGAACCGCTCAGATAAAATGCACAGCGGAGTTTTGCGGTTATGGCCAAACTGAATTATAAAGAGTAGGGCGGTTTAAGTGGTTGAAAAAGGAATGATGCAACTGACAAGGCACAACTGAAGTATCACAAAAGTATGCAAATCATTTATCAAATCATTTCACATAAAAGTAAATAAAGCTCATAAACAGAAATGTAAATGACAAGACAGAAAATAAAGATCAAGGACACACAATTTGAAGAGGTTCGTTCTTAAAAGAACTACGTCCTCTACCTAGGTGGTTAGCCTAGGATTTTCTAATAGCTACTAGACTTGTATTGATTTAGAGGAGTTTTTACAAGATTGCAAAAGAATCCAAACTCTAAATAAACAATCTAACCTAACAATGCTATTATAACAACCTGTGTTTTCGAGGTATATAATCTATAAGAAAATATACTCCGGGTGTGTAGTGTGGAAAGAAAATCAAGAGCTCAAAATGTCTAAGTGATGGTGAGCAAGTGATTACTTTCTGTGCAAGGCTGAGTTGTGATGATTTGAAGGCTTGAAGCTTTGATGAAGAACTCTGGGTTTGCTAAGGAGATGATGAAGATATGAATATCTGGGTTTTCAATCTTCAAAGCAAACTTGAATACTTGGGATATTCTCTTTGAAGCTCAGCAACCTTCATTATTGAGAAATGAAGGCTATTTATAGTGAAGGCATTAGTGACCGTTAGACAATGAGGTGAGTCATTGTATGGCGGTTTTATGCGTTGTCACAATCCCATTGGTTGACCTGTCACTGTCGTCCTTTACTTTTGCTTTGTGGTAGGAAGTTGTTAGATCACTACCTGACATTGTCCTTTTAGTTGTTGGAAAAGTACAACGATAACTTTTCAAAAAGCGAGACAAACCGACATTCCAAGAATAACTGAGCCATGACTTGAAGTTTTAAGGACAAGTCACCAGTCATTCATTTACGGTTGAAAAGCGAATGTTTGTCTTCAAGGAGTAAATGACAGCAATAACTTCTTCAATATCTTGGTCGGCGGTTCCACCAGATGCATGTGCGGTTTCATGAATGAACTTGAAATGCGGTTTCATCAAAGACACAAACTGCGGTTTGATGAAGGACTTAAGGCACCACGCTGGCGGTTTGAAGACGGCGGCTTGAGGGACACTAAACCGCTATGAATAAACCGATCATAACTCAGCCTAACTACTAACATCTAGAAATGGACTTGTCTAAAATTGAAGTAAAACTTCATTACATGTAAACCTAAAGTTCATAAAAAGACACGTGGAATGGGTCAATCAAATCAGGTGGGTGTACTAACAATGAATTCTAACAATCCACATCCGTGATCAGCATTCTCATTCCCAACCCCCACCCACCGTTTTCTTCTTCTAAACCGCCCAGAAGTCATCAACTCCCTTCATCGCCTGTGCCATTGAACGAATGTGTGTATTTTCGAAATCTCTGATCAATTCTTATGTAAGTTCCCACCGGAAACATAGATCCATGTCCAATTTCTTTGGGTGGAGTACAGTACAGATCAACTTGCCCTTTCCCCTTCCTCCATTCGCCCAGTTCAGCACGCCCCTCCCTTTCCTCCATTCGCACCAGACATAATTGATTAAGCAAGATCTTTGTTTTTTTCTTTTCTTTTTTTCTTCTTCAAGTTTGATCTATAATTTTGGAAGGAATTAATGTATTTGATTTTTAAATTTGTATTTATTTATTTGTCGTTTGTTGTTTGAGTTTGGGTTTGGGTTTGAATTTGAAGAATCATGTTTGATTTTACAAATGGGTTCTTTTAATTGTTAATGGAGGTGGTATGGTTGTGGTGACGGGATTAATGGTGTTGGTGGTGGTTTTAAATGGTGGTGATGACTTACATTCTAAATGACATAAAATCCCCTTCTCTTTTGAGCAAAAAGAGTGATAACCCCTCACATGATATGCCCATGAACAGTTTTCGCTAAATTTCTAACGTCATTTGGTGCTAGGGTGAAAACTAGGAATGAATGTATACTTTTGGGGGTTAAATATATATTGGCTCAACGTCAATTTGAACCAATGTGTTGAAAACATCTTCCGTTAAGTGACATGTGACTCGCATGTGATCATTTAACGAGTTTTCTAATAAAACTGGTTAAAAGACCTAACATGCTAACAAAATGACAACTTTGGAGCCTAAAATGTAAATAGTGATTGATTGGGGCCTGACTTGAGAACACCCCATAAACTTTGGGGCCCAAAATGCAATTCGCCTTTTTTTAAATTCGGGTTTTATATGAGTGATTTACATGGCCCACATTACTGATTCATCTTTCATTGGGTTAGTCTCACTCATTAATTTTTGGTTTATTTATTTTTTTGTTTGTTAATCTAAATTTAGTTTGAGCAGTAATTTAAGCTAATTTAATTATTACAATAAAAGTTTTAAATTAGTTATTATACAACATTTTAAATATTAGAAATGAAGAATTTTAAATTTTCATTAAAATAGTTAAATTACTAAAATTGGTCATGTGCTTGTCGCGTGAGGGGTATTTACTTCATTTCCTGGAAAATATAAGGGCATTAATGTCAATTCGGTATTCATGGTGACAATTAATTTCTCCACCCAACACTATTGTCACCCATTGGTCAATAACAACCACCACGAGCACCATGTCTCCCAAATCCGGCCACCATGCACCACCTAAATCAGAAAATTTTGTTAACCAAGCAGCGACAAAAATATCTATCCAAAAACACATAAACTCAACAAAGTGAAATTAAAAATCAACACAACAACAAGAAACAAAAGAACTGATATAGAAAAACTTTGATTTCAAAAACACCAACCAACACATAGCTCCAAGTTTGAACAAAAAACGAAATCCACGCATAATTCTTCAAGATATTGGTTCAGGGGTATTATAATATACAGTGCAAATTTTGACCAAGGATCTGTAATATAGTCCACTCGATTGGACAAAGATCTCTGTTTTTGATAATGGAACTTAATTGAAAATTTGATCAGAGATTTTGAAATTAAACACCTCTGCTTCAAGGGGTTGGCGAAGTAAGTGCGAAGGGATTAGAGGTGGGCGGCAAAGAGAGTTGATGATTCGTGGCCGAATTAGAAGAAGAAAATGATGGGTGTAATATAGTCCACTCGATTGGACAAAGATCTCTGTTTTTGATAATGGAACTTAACTGAAAATTTGATCAGAGATTTTGAAATTAAACACCTCTGCTTCAAGGGGTTGGCGAAGTAAGTGCGAAGGGATTAGAGGTGGGCGGCAAAGAGAATGATGATTCGTGGCCGACTTAGAAGAAGAAAATGATGGGTGTTATCATTAATTAGGTAAATGAATACAAAGAGGGGTGAGCTAGTATAGTAAGTGGAAAAGGGTTAACTAAAATTAGGTTTATTTTTTTCCTAATTTTTTTCTTTCTTTTTCATTCTATTTTTCTTTTATTTATTATTATTAGTACCTTTTTTTAATTAATTAAAATTGTAGAATAATATTTAGATAATATTATTTTTATTTGTAAGTTAAATTATTACCATTATAAGTAACATATATATATATATATATATAATATATATATATATATTATAATATATATATATATATATATAATAAATGATAAAATATTGATAAACTTAACTGTAATTTGTTTAGAATATTTTATGGACATTAATTATTATTATTATTTATTTAATAATAAATAGATGAAATTATTACAAATAGTTCAATAAATATTTTACATCAAAAGAAAGTAAATTTTGAGCAAGGGTTTAAAGTGTGATTGAGTAGATATTTTGGGACATTAAATGGGCAATTTGCAATTTGGTTCCTGACATTTACAAACTTTTGCAATGTTGCTCCCAACAGTTTTTTTTTCGCCAATTGGTTCCCAACATTTACATTTTTTTTGCAATGTGGCTATAAAAGTAACTGGGCGTTAGTTTTCTAACAGACTTTATGTCATGTGACTAGCACATGACGTTTTAAGATATTGTTAAAGCTACACAGATCCGATTAATATGATTCTTCTTTTAAATTGAAGCTAATATTTAAATCTACAACATATATTTTTTTTTTGGAAATTTATTCGGTAGTTAGATTATTTTTACATTTAATCTTAATTTTAAATATTAAAAAAATAGAAAACACGTAAAATATAATCTAAAAAAGATATTAGCCCAAATATGTTCCATATGAAGTAAATTATATATGTAGATTATCAGTTCGTAAAAATGTTTGATAGAAAAAAAAAGGGAGAAAAAGAGGACGATGAATTGAGGGAATAGTGTATGTGGAATGGGTGTTGCGGGAAAGTGCAGAGGGGTGGATAAAATAAACTCTAGGAGAGATTATATAGAAAATTACTTCATATGAAACATACTTGGCTAATATCTTTTTTAGATTATATTTCACGTGTTTTTTTTAATATTTAAAATTAAGATAAATGTAAAATAATTTAGGTACCCAACAAATTTCCAAAAAAAATTTATGTTGTAGATTTAAATATTAGTTTCAATATAAATAAAGAATCATATCAATCGGATATGTGTAGCTTTACGAATATTTTAAAACGTCATTTAAAACGTCATGTGCTAGTCACATGACATAAAATCTGTTAGAAAACTAACGCCCATTTACTTTTATAGTCACATTGCAAAAAAATGTAAATGTTGGGAACCAATTGGAGAAAAAAAACTGTTGGGAGCAACATTGCAAAAGTTTGTAAATGTCAGGAACCAAATTGCAAATTGCCCGACATTAAATATATCTTAACACAATGAAGTGAGGTAAACAACCCTCACGTGACATGCATATGACCAATTTTAGTTAAATTTCTAACGCCGTTACGTGCTAGGGCGCAAAGTGAAATTGAAAGTTAGTTAGAGTGTCACTTTGGGATAAAATTCGCGCGATGGTGCAATGTGATACAATGTATACTTTGGGGAGCTAAACATCTTTTGGCCTTGTATTACTCAATTTCTTTGATTGTTTTTGGATGGAGTTAGGGAGATGAAAGATATTGCTTAACTTTTGTGGAAGGAGTTAGGGGTTGGGAATATTGTATGCATTACATAAAGCATTAGATTTTTTTCTCTTTAAAAAATAAACTCTATAAATACAAGAGTTTAAAAAATAAACTCTATAAATACAAGAGTGATTGAAACCAATAAAAAGACAAGTACAAATGTGTGATCGGCCCTGGAAAAAGAAGATGACGATCTTGTCAATCAAGTTGGTAGGTTCGGAAAATTATTCTCAATGAAGGGTCATAGCACCCCAAATAAGAGACCGTACATTTCATCAAGCGTTTTTTATTAGGTTAGAAAGAACTTTCTTAATCACATAGTCTATTGTTGTTTAGACTAAAACAATAATGATTTAAGAAAAAAAAGTAAAGAATAAAACAATGTAGTAGTTAAATAAAGATTGCTGTCTACGTTTATCATGTTGTTCTCTCTTCTCTCTCTCTTTTTTTTTTTTTTTTTTGTTAAGATTAGTTGCTCTTCTCCCCTCTAATAGATATTGTCAGCTCCCGAGTTTAAAAAACAAGAGAAAGAAAAAGAATTGAGAGGAAGTTTAATTTATTTTCCTTCTTGAGGTTGCTCCACAGATTTTTTAGAGAAGAAATGGGAAGAAAAGAAAAGAAAATTTCACTAATTTCCTCCCTTTTAAATCATCCCAAAAGTGAGAAGATTTGGGAGGAAAGAAAGGTAAGAAGTGTAAAACAAGGGTCATATCTGTCACGACCCGAAAACCCGTCTCTATTTTCTAGTAATAAATATTTAATTATTTATTATTTCTTATTTAATTGTTTAAATTATTAATTAATTAATAATTATGTGTGCATTTTATGTTTCATAATAAATTATGTCTAGCATTTTTATTTGGGTCATTTGTGCTAGTGTAGTATTATTTGGTCTTAGTTATTAGTAGGAAGTATTAGAGTTGTGTAGTTAGTGGGGAGGGGGTCTAAGTGTAAGTTTGAAATTAATCATCTTCTCCTACTCCCTCTCTTTCTCCCCCACCTCACTCTCATTCCCAGCTCTCTCTCTCTTCCATAGCAAGAAAATGTAAGTTTTCTTCTCTCCCTTCTCTCTTCATTCTACCTATCTTCCTCTCATTATTTCTCATTTCTCATTTTACGAAATGTGTTTTAGATCGTCGATAGGATCGCGTAGAATCAAAATATTTGAATTCCGTCGTCTTTGAGAAATTTCAAGTAAGTTTCTTTCCCCCCATTTTTATGCTAAAACATTCATATCATGTTTTTATAATGCTTAAGTTGTTATATTTGATGTTTGGTTGAGTTTGGAAATTATTTGGAATTTATTTGGGTTTTGGTTAAAAATGGTGATTGTATGAATGTTGGGATTTAATCTTGGTTTTGGTTGATAAATGGTGTTATCTAGGTCCCCTTTGAGTTAGATGTTGTTTGGGTACTTTGGGAATCAACTCGGGGAGTGTTGATTGTGAGAAATTTGGTTTTGGGTAAGAAATTTGAAGAACCCAGTTCATCTTGCCGAATTCCGGCAGAACAGGGGGTTTGGGCGACCGCCCACTTTTGACTTGGGCGACCGCCCAGATCATCAGTAGGTCTGGTGTTCTGGTATTGGTTTTGGGCGACCGCCCATGGAGGTTTTGGGCGACCGCCCATACCAGCTGTTCTGAGTATCTTTGTTTTGAATTGTTTTAAGGTCCAAGCCCGATCTAGGCTCGAAGTATCACCCTAGTTGACTTAAGTTAATGTTGTGGAACACCTAGTGTTCAAGAATGATCCCTTTGTGATCGATTGTGTTGTTGAGTTAGATAAAAACGGTTTGGGTTTGTTGGAACATCTTTTTGATGTATGTTGGATTGATGCACCGTTTTGGTGATTTGTTTGGAATGATTCCTACTTTGGAATCAGTGGTTGTTTATTGTGCTAGTATTTCATTACTTAGCCTTTATTTGAAAGTCCAGCTGGTAATTGTGGTTGTGTCGGGCGATGGGAAAGATTATAATGGCACGAGCCAACTCCATTATAATGTTGACCATTGTTTTGCCCATATTTTCCTCTGCCAGATTGGCCTTGGAATGAGATGAGCTAGCTTCCATTGTGAAGTAGTCTAGCTAACTTTTTGGAGTATGACTTTGTGGCATATCTCCCATCCTTTGTGACATGTTACTTTGTTATTGGTTCCGGTACCGGAGGGTTTTCTCTTCAAGCTTTCATGCTGCTACGAAGATGTTGATTGTTGATTATTGAAGCTGCGCAGCGACCTTTATTTGGTTATATCAGTTGGAAAACCTTGGCTAATATCCTTTGTTACTTGTTTATTTCCGCTGCTATCTCTTAACTGATAAATGCTACGTGCTAAGTGATATTTATTATTGTTTATTGCTTATTGCATCATAGCATGTCATGTAGTTGCATTAGTAACTTATTGAAATTTATCTCACCCCCTTTCTTTTATCTTTGTTTTTCCTTAACCCCCCCCCCAAGGAGGAAAGGATTAGACTCGTTGATCGCGAGGAGGACGTCGAGTGGGTTCGAGCTTTTGGGGCAGGTTGATATTGGTGGGTTTACATTATATAAATGTGTAACCTTTTTGGGATATTTGTACCAAGCATTGACGTCATTAGGATTTGTATATTTTATAACTTTGGCGTATAAGCTTATGGAGTTTATACTAGTTTTATTTTGTTGTTCAGGTTGGATTTCAAAACTTTGTGTTATCATCTTTTGGTATAAAAGGAAAATTTTTATCTTCATTATTTTAGAGTTTATTGTTTAAGTCGACGTCCAGCTCGCGTACTCCGGGCCCACGGGGTCGGGGTCGCGACAGTTGGTATCAGAGCTATGGTTTGGCTCTAAGTATAAGTCTAGGTGGACTAGTTTGACTTAGGAGGGTAGTTGTGTTCGGAGTGAGTAGCGGTTGATGTTTTATGCAGGTAATTGTTCTCAATGGTTAGAAGAAGAACGGGTGAAGGTACTAGTGAGACTCAGAATCAGAATGATCTTCGGGAAGAGAACCGTGCTATGTTCCAAGGCATGTTTGAGGCGGCCATGAAGGCAATTCATGACCAAGGACCGAGAGCAGAGCAAGCACCACCACCCCGATATGTTTGGAGCTATTCTTGAAACTGAAACCGGCAGAGTTCGATGGTGAGCCCGATGTGAAGAAGGCCGAACTATGGGTTGAGTATATAGAGAAAATCTATGATTTGTTTGGGTGCACGGATGAGGATAGGGTCGGTTTGCGGCTTATAATTGGTTGGGGCCGCCGAGCATTGGTGGAAAGGAGTTAAAGCGTGTTGGGATGATACCCATACTGTGTATGCGTGGGAATTGTTTGTGCGGAAGTTCAAGGAGCATTTCATTCCGGTAGTGGACCAGAACCGAAAGGAGATCGACCTACTCAACTTGGAGCAAGGTTTGTTGTCTATAGCTCAATACTCGGCTAAGTTCACAGAATTAGCCCGGTATTGTGACTATCTTGTGAGGACCGAAGAACATAAAGCTATGAGATTCATCCGGGGCTTGAAGACTTCTATCCGTACTCAGCTTATAGCCCAGAGGATTGTGACATTCCAGGATGCGGTAGACCGTGCCTATCTTATAGAGCAAGATATTGGAGAACATAAGAGGAAAACCGAGGCATCGAATACGGGTAAGCAAGGGGGACATGCTAAATCTCAACCACAACACCGTTCAGATAACCGAGGTAATTCGGGAGCACCATCTCAGTTTAAGGGACAACCCGCACCGAGGAATCCGGGTACTACTCCGGGGAATCAGAATAGGAAGCCTTGTACCTATTGTCAGAGGGATGGCCATACGGAGGATAGGTGTTGGAAGAAACAGGGTAGATGTACCAATTGTGGTCAAATGGGGCACTTTACGAGAGATTGCCCGAGGAGTAGAGGACAACCATCCGGGTCAGGAGTTGGTACTACTCAGGGTCAGAAAAGGGATGCTACGGGGAAGCCCAAGGTCCAAGGAAAAGTGTTTGCAATGAATCAGCATCAGGCAGATGATCCCTCAGTGATTGGAGGTATTATTTCTATATCTAATGTGAGCGCGCGTACGTTAGTAGATCCAGGATCATCTCATTCTTACATTTCTGTGCAATTTGCTTCTTTGTTAAATGCTGCATCTGAGTCTTTGCCCTATGTGTTAGAGGTGTCAACTCCTAGAGAATGTTTGGCGACCGATAGAGTATTACGTGCTTGTGATGTGCTTATATGTGGTCGTGTCTTGTGTGCGGACTTGGTAGTCCTTCCTATTCAGGACTTTGATGTTATTTTGGGTATGGATTGGTTGAGCAAGTTTCATGCTTCTGTCGATTGTCGTAGGAAAGTTGTTACTTTTTCTATTCCCGATATGCCTAAATTTGTTTTTGAGGCTATGCCTTTGGGTAGAAATATTCGTATGATTTCTTATGTGAAAGCTAGGAGATTATTGCACCGTGGTTGTGAGGGGTATTTGGCTAGTGTGCTTGATACTAGGAAAGAATCCCCTAGTTTGGAGAGTGTTCGGGTAGTTAGGGAATTTCCCGATGTTTTCTCTTCTGAATATAATATGCCTCCAAATCGTGAGATAGAATTTTGTATAGATCTTTTGCCGGGTACGGCTCTGATTTCAAAGGCACCGTATAGGTTGGCTCCCGCAGAGTTGAAGGAACTAAAGGTTCAGTTGCAAGAGTTGCTTGATCGAGGGTCTATCCGCCCTAGTATTTCCCCGTGGGGAGCACCGGTTTTGTTTGTGCGGAAGAAAGACGGTTCTTTGAGATTGTGTATTGATTACCGGAAGTTGAATCAGGTTACAGTGAAGAACAAGTATCATCTACCTCACATTGATGATTTATTCGATCAGCTTCAAGGGTCCGTAGTGTTTTCTAAACTTGATTTGAGGAGTGGGTACCATCAGTTGAAGATTCGATCTGAGGATATTCCAAAGACTGACTTTCCCACTCGTTATGGTCATTACGAGTTCTTGGTTATGCCGTTTGGGTTGACTAACGCGCCGGCCGTGTTTATGGACTTGATGAACCGGGTTTTCCATCCTTATCTTGACTCGTTCGTGGTGGTCTTCATAGACGACATTCTTGTCTACTCTAAATCTCGAGCGGAGCACGAGCAACACTTGAGGACAGTTTTATCCATTCTTGCGAGGGAGCAGTTGTTTGCGAAGTTTAGTAAATGCGAATTTTGGCTCGAGAAAGTGTCATTTCTGGGCCCATGTTATTTCTAAAGATGGGATTTCTGTGGATCCTTCAAAGATAGAAGCCATAGTGGATTGGAAGAGACCCGAGTCAGTGACCGAGATTCGTAGTTTTCTGGGTTTAGCCGGGTATTACAGAAGGTTTATAGAAGGGTTTTTGAGGATTGCTACTCCGATGACTCAGTTGACCCGGAAGGATGTACCGTTTGTGTGGAGTGAAAAATGTCAAAACAGTTTTGAGGAATTGAAGAAGAGGTTGACTACTGCACCAATTCTTGCATTACCGAATGGGAACGACGATTTAGTAATTTACAGTGATGCTTCGAAAGAGGGTTTGGGTTGTGTTTTGATGCAGAATGGGAAAGTGATTGCGTATGCTTCGAGGAAGTTGAGCCCGAGTGAACAAAATTATCCTACTCATGATATGTAGTTGGCTGCGATAGTCTTTGCGTTGCATAAGTGGAAGCACTATCTTTACGGGGCAAAGTTTAAGATTTTTACCGATCACAAAAGTTTGAAATACCTCTTCTCTCAAAAGGAATTGAATAACCGTCAGCGTCGATGGATGGAACTCTTAAAGGACTATGATTGTACGATTTCTTATCATCCGGGGAAGGCGAATGTGGTAGCCGATGCGATTAGTAGAAAATCTTATGTAGCTTTGATGATGGTTCGAGAGTGGAAAATGCTTGAGGATGTTCGAGATTGGTGTCCTCGTGAATCGAGACATGGGGCTATTTTTGCGAATATTAGGGTATCTCCGACCCTAATTCAGAGGATAAAAGAAGCTCAAAAAGAAGATCCCGAGTTAGTCAAAGTAATGGGTAAAATGAAGGAAAAGAACTTCGAGGATTTTTCTATGAGTTCGAATGGGGTGTTGACTTTCCGTGGTCGTTTGTGCGTACCCGATGTTGGTGAAATAAAGAGGCAAGTTTTAGATGAGGGTCACAAATCGAGATATACTATTCATCCGGGTAGTACGAAGATGTATCAGAATTTGAAACAACACTTTTGGTGGAACAACATGAAGAGGGAAATAGCCGAGTATGTTTCAAAATGTTTAACTTGTCAGCAGGTCAAAGCCGAGCATCAGAGACCCGCAGGACTACTTCAGCCGTTAGAGATTCCGGAGTGGAAATGGGAGCATGTGACTATGGATTTCGTTACGGGACTACCTCGTACCCGTAGGAAGTATGACAGTGTTTGGGTAATTGTGGATAGACTGACCAAGAGTGCACATTTCTTGCCTATTGACATTAGGTACTCGATGGAAAAGCTTGCGACCCTTTACATTGATGAGATTGTGAGATTGCATGGGGTTCCGGTTAGCATTGTGTCAGATCGAGACCCGAGGTTTACTTCTAGATTCTGGAAGGCGTTTCAGGAAGCTTTGGGTACAGATTTGCGATTCAGTACAGCTTTTCACCCTCAGACCGATGGTCAATCCGAGAGGACCATTCAGATTTTGGAGGATATGTTGCGAGCTTGTTCGATAGACTTTTCCGATTCTTGGAATAGACATTTACCATTAGTGGAATTCTCTTACAACAACAGTTATCAGGCTAGTATTGAGATGGCACCTTATGAGGCCTTATATGGGAGAAAATGTAGATCGCCTATCTGTTGGGATGAGGTCGGTGAAGCGAAGATCGTGGGTATTGATTTACTTCAGGATTCAGTTGAGAAAGTTAGAGTTATCCGGGATCGATTGAAAACAGCCCAGAGTCGACATAAGAGCTATGCTGATAACCGAAGGCGAGATCTTAGTTTTCAGACCGGTGATTTTGTGTTCTTGAAAGTATCTCCGAAGGTGGGTATTTGAAGGTTTGGGAAGAAAGGCAAATTGGCTCCGAGGTTTATAGGTCCGTTTGAGATTCTGGGAAAGGTGGGACTTCTTGCGTATCGACTTGCGTTACCGCCATCTTTAGACCGGTTACATAACGTTTTTCACGTTTCTATGCTTCGGAAGTATGTTCATGATCCTTCTCACGTTTTGCCGAGGGAACCGGAGGATATAGAGCCCGACATGACTTACGAGGAACGACCGGTTCGGATTCTTGATTCCAAAGTCCAAGAGTTGAGCAACAAAAGCATTCCGTTGGTTAGAGTTCTTTGGAGGAATCACAATGTTGAGGAATCGACATGGGTGCTTCGTGGTGAGATATAGAGGAAATATCCGTGGCTTTTTAATTCGGGTAAGTCTCGTTAAAATTCGAGTCGAATTTTTTTAAGGGGGAGTGAATGTCACGACCCAAAAACCCGTCTCTATTTTCTAGTAATAAATATTTAATTATTTATTTATTTCTTATTTAATTGTTTAAATTATTAATTAATTAATAATTATGTGTGCATTTTATGTTTCATAATAAATTATGTCTAGCATTTTTATTTGGGTCATTTGTGCTAGTGTAGTATTATTTGGTCTTAGTTATTAGTAGGAAGTATTAGAGTTGTGTAGTTAGTGGGGAGGGGGTCTAAGTGTAAGTTTGAAATTAATCATCTTCTCCCTACTCCCTCTCTTTCTCCCTCACCTCACTCTCATTCCCAGCTCTCTCTCTCTTCCATAGCAAGAAAATGTAAGTTTTCTTCTCTCCCTTCTCTCTTCATTCTACCTATCTTCCTCCCATTATTTCTCATTTCTCATTTTACGAAATGTGTTTAGATCGTCGATAGGATCGCGTAGAATCAAAAATATTTGAATTCCGTCGTCTTTGAGAAATTTCAAGTAAGTTGCTTTTCCCCCATTTTTATGCTAAAACGTTCATATCTTGTTTTTTATAATGCTTAAGTTGTTATATTTAATGTTTGGTTGAGTTTGGAAATTATTTGGAATTTATTTGGGTTTTTTGGTTAAAAATGGTGATTGTATGAATGTTGGGATTTAATCTTGGTTTTGGTTGATAAATGGTGTTATCTAGGTCCCCTTTGAGTTAGATGTTGTTTAGGTACTTTCGGAATCAACTCGGGGAGTGTTGATTGTGAGAAATTTGGTTTTGGGTAAGAAATTGGAAGAACCCAGTTCATCCTTCCCGAATTCCGGCAGAACAGGGGTTGTGGGCGACCGCCCACTTTTGACTTGGGCGACCGCCCAGATCATCAGTTGGTCTGGTGTTCTGGTATTGGTTTTGGGTGACCGCCCATGGAGGTTTTGGGCGACCGCCCATACCAGCTGTTCTGAGTATCTTTGTTTTGAATTGTTTTAAGGTCCAAGCCCGATCTAGGCTCGAAGTATCACCCTAGTTGACTTAAGTTAATGTTGTGGAACACCTTAGTGTTCGAGAATGATCCCTTTGTGATCGATTGTGTTGTTGAGTTAGATAAAAACGGTTTGGGTTTGTTGGAACATCTTTTTGATGTATTGTTGGATTGATGCACCGTTTTGGTGATTTGTTTGGAATGATTCCCTACTTTGGAATCAGCGGTTGTTAATGTGCTAGTATTTCATTACTTAGCCTTTATTTGAAAGTCCAGCTGGTAATTGTGGTTGTGTCGGGCGATGAGAAAGATTATAATGGCACGAGCCAAGTCCATTATAATGTTGACCATTGTTTTGCCCATATTTTCCTCTTCCAGATTGGCCTTGGAATGAGATGAGCTAGCTTCCATTGTGAAGTAGTCTAGCTAACTTTTTGGAGTATGACTTTGTGGCATATCTCCCGTCCTTTGTGACATGTTACTTTGTTATTGGTTCCGGTACCGGGGGGGTTTTCTCTTCAAGTTTTCATGCTGCTACGAAGATGTTGATTGTTGATTATTGAAGCTGCGCAGCGACCTTTATTTGGTTATATCAGTTGGAAAACCTTGGTTAATATCCTTTGTTACTTGTTTATTTCCGCTGCTATCTCTTAACTGATAAATGCTACGTGCTAAGTGATATTTATTATTGTTTATTGCTTATTGCATCATAGCATGTCATGTAGTTGCATTAGTAACTTATTGAGATTTATCCCACCCCCTTTCTTTTATCTTTGTTTTTCCTTAACCCCCCCAGGAGGAAAGGATTAGACTCGTTGATCGCGAGGAGGACGTCGAGTTTCGAGCTTTTGGGGCAGGTTGATATTGGTGGGTTTACATTATATAAATGTGTAACCTTTTTGGGATATTTGTACCAAGCATTGACGTCATTAGGATTTGTATATTTAAAACTTTGGCGTATAAGCTTATGGAGTTTATACTAGTTTTATTTTGTTGTTCAGGTTGGATTTCAAAACTTTGTGTTATCATCTTTTGGTATAAAAGGAAAATTTTTATCTTCATTATTTTAGAGTTTATTGTTTAAGTCGACGTCCAGCTCGCGTACTCCGGGCCCGGGGGGTCGGGGTCGCGACAATATCTTTTAATTTCCTCTCATTTCTACTCAAACTCGGGAGCATGTGGAGGGAAAATTAAAATTTTTCTTACCTTTTCTTTCTCACTCGGGAGCACATTGGAATGATTTTAAATTCTCTCCCCTCCCTTTCTTTACCCTCCCCTTCTCTCCCCTTCCTTTCCTTTCTAACTGGTTAAGTAAACTTTTTAAAATTTAACCGTTATGTTTACCCTAACTTATTACCATTTGTCTTGGAAAAAATAATTTAATTTGACTTTTAATTAATTAAAACATTATTGTCAATCTAACTGGTTAAGTAAACTTTTTAAATTTTTTATGGATAAACTATATGATTATCAGTAACTTTTTTAAACTTTTACTAGGATAATTATACGATCATTAATATTTAGTCCAAGATCATGTCTGTTGACCATCAAAAATTAATAGACTAAGTGATATAATTCATACAGAAAAGGTATCTTCACTATAGACGAAATCTAGAGAAAAAAGTATTTTTTTCTAAATTTGATAAAACGTGTTCCTTAAATAAGTCGTGGCATTTTTGCTGTCACTTGTTTTAAAACAAGCGGTGATATTTTTGTAATAACGGACACTTGTTTTATAAGCGTGCGGTGGCAATTTTGTAAGTAACCTGAACTTATTGAACAACTGGGACTATTAACACACCACTGACACTCCTTAATACTGCAAATGACATTCTTTAACACACGCATTGACACTTTCTAAACACCACCACCGACGCTTATTAAAAGTTTATAGTTTCAATATTTGTAAATGTAAATATGAATGGCTATGATCCTTTAACACTGTTACACTAACACTAACACTTATAAAAAGTGTCAGTTTCAACGCTTTAAATGTCAGTGACAGTTTGTAACAATAGCACTGACACTTATGAATCATTGCATATGTAACAAACTATTCCAAGAGACTTACAATTTTGTTAACGCTCGAAATTAGCTTGAGGAAAATTGCATAAAGTATGAGAGGATATCCAAAAAAAAAAAAAAAAAAAACCAACAAAAACACACACACACACACACACAAAAGAGGGAGAAAAAAAAAAGAAAGAAAGATGAACACGGAGCCTTTGTTAAGACAGAGACTGAACTAGTCTATGGATACTTACGTGTTAAGGAGGGTAAAGCATTGACTTTACTTCATAGCATGGCTGCTTCACTGGGTTTTACTAAGGTAATATTTGAGGTCGATTATGCAAAAGTCTACGATGCGTTCAAGATTTTGTCTGAAGACATCACCGAATTTGGGGACATTATCATGGCTTGTAAAAATTTGTTGAAATCAAATTTGCTTTTCTCAGTTTCTTTACTTAGACGAGTTGCAAATAGTGCGGCTGACATTGTCTTTAGGGCTATTCCTTTACTAGCTAGTCAATGTATTTGGGATGAACTTTCGCCCATTGTGGATGGTCATCTCTCTATGTGTTGCAACTATGCGTAATCTATGGAATGCGTCACCTTTGAAAAAAAAAAAAAAGAAAGAAAGAAAGGTAGTTATTTACTCCCTCCGTCCCATAATAATGGGCACACTTTGATTTTTTTGGTCAACTGAATCAATCTTTGACCATAATTTTATGAATATCTAAATATCTCTATGAAATTCTAAAATTTGTTATTGTTTTACTATTAGAAATACTATCATTAACTATTTTTAGAATTGTATATAGATATCTATATATTCATAAAATTATGGTCAAAAATTGACCCAATTGACCAAAAAAATCAAAGTGTGCCCATTATTATGGAACGGAGGGAGTATATGCTAGCACAATTGGGGGTATAAGTTAGTTTGTACACTAATGCTAGTCTCACTAAAATGGCGGAAAAAAATACTTTCCGTCTCAAAAGACTTTCTATATATTTTTAGTATTTGGATTTTTTCTTAATTAATAAGTCCATGAAAGCAACAAAAATGCTATAAGCCTACAACTAGTAACAGATTCAAACTTGTGACTTCCGCAAGGGAAGCTAACACCGGATATCGCTCGAGGTAGAGCTCTTTGGTGAAGACTTTCTATATAGAGTTTTTAGGGGTTAATTTAAGACAACATTGAATAATTTATGTTAATTAATTTCTATATCTAAGTTTAAAAATATATTACTAAGAGTGAGTCTTGTGAAAAACGCGTTTTTCCTTAAGCAAAGGAAAAACGTGTTTTCAAAGCACGCTGGCGATTATACTTCGAATCAAGCGGTGGCATTTTCGTAAATACTGGCAACCATAGTAAATGCCCAGTGTTAGAATTACAAAAAGCCAGTGATTTCAAACTGTCGTTTATAAACATGAAACTGACACTTTTCTTAAGTGCCAGTGGTTATGTTAAAAATTGCCAGAACTTACACTGGCGCTTTTTAACATTGATACTGGCACTTATTAAAAGTGTCAGTGGTAGTGTTAATAACTGCCAGCCATTACACTGGCACTTGTTAACATTGACAATGGCATTTATTAGAAAGTGCAAGTGGTAGCGTCAATAAGTGCCAACGTACATGTGCTGACACTTTTTTACACTATCGCTGGCACTTACTATCAGCGCTAAACAACTTCACGTTAATTACAAAAATGCCACCGCGCCAACTTAAAAACACGTTTTATGCGAAGCTTAGCGTAAAACGCGTTTTTTTAGCAGATTTTCACTATTACTAATAGTAAATTTATTAGCGTATCAGTTTAAAATTTAATTATGATTATTAATTTTTCCTAAATCTTTAAACTAATCCCACTCAAATTGATCACCAAAATAAATGTGACCAATATTTTGGAACATTGGGAGTGCAACCTAGATACTATCAAACCACATTATTGTTAACTAAATTAAAACTTGATATGTACTCTAAATAGACTATCACAATTGTGACTTTACATTGCATGAATGGACAGATTTATTATGATCAATGCTAAAGACACAAAATAGGACACAAAATGTTGCTCATAAAATAAGGTTGCGATAATTTATTGGTTGCATCGATAATAGACCCGTCGCACTTTAATTAAAAACACCAATAACATTGTTACACCTAAGATTTTGTGACTTTTTGTTCCCCAAATATTATTCATTTATTATTCAAGTAGCCAACCAAAAAATAATTAGTCAAGTTGGTAACGATATTGTAGTGATAGCTACATATACGTAATTTATGCAATTGGAAGCGATTAGTTTAATAACTACTAGTGGGTAACCTGTGCTCTGCACGGGTAACTAATTTGCTATTTTTTTTTTACATTTTACTCTTTGTATATTTTTATTTAATAAAGTAGCATAACAGTTTTTTATAATATAAATATATTGTATATGAAAAATATTTTTTTAATTATAGTTAACTAAAATAGTAAACATCATCTTAACTAAAACCATTAATAGTAAAAATTAATCTATATAATAATATCAATAAATAATACTATTAATAATACTTATTAATATTTATAGTAAGTATTATAATTAACTAATACTATTAATAATAATGTTAACCTATATAGTAACTACTATGATTAACTAATACTATTAATAGTAAAAATTAACATATATTATAACTGTTATGATTAACTAATACTATTAATAGTAATAGTTAATTTATAAATTAACCATTATAGTTAACTTGTATAGTAACTATTATTGTTAATTATACTATTAATAGTAATAGTTATATATTATAGTAACTATTATAGTTGACTAATACTATTAATAGTAATAGTTAACTATTATAGTAACTATTATAGTTAAGTAATACTACTAATAGTAATAGTTAACTTGTATAATAACTATTATAGTTAACTAATACTATTAATAGTAATAGTTAACTTGTATAGTAACTATTATAGTTAACTTGTATAATATAATAACTATTATAGTTAACTAATACTATTAATAGTAATAGTTAACTTGTATAGTAACTATTATAGTTAACTATTACTATTAATAGTAATAGTTAACTCATATCATAACTATTATTATGAGCTAATAGTATTAGCTAATAATGAGAATATCAAAAGTCACACACATTTAGGATAGTGATGATGTGGCTTCACACAAATGAAGCTTTAACCTATGTTTGTCTATGTGTCAAAGCCATAGTCCTCTTCACCAACTTTAATATATATATATATATATATATATATATTTGAAATATACCGAAAATCTTCTAAGATTTTTGTTTTCCGTACATCTTTAGGCTTACCTGAAAAGGCATTTCACCTTACATTGTGTTTATGAGCCAACATTTAACGTCTAGGCACAGCTATAATAAACGAATAAAGTATTTGAATGGTCCCTGTTTTCATTAAAACAATTTTAAGGTCAAAATGATAGAGAAATATACGTAGCGGAATGGATATTTTCTTATGTCTTATAGTGGTTGTCTAACATATATATTTCTAATATCTTTGTCAATTTTATCTTGTCTATGTGATCAGGCAATAATATATTAAAGCAAAAAATATAATTGAAATGAAAATCAAAGTGCAAGACAAGAAATTAAAAGAGACAAGAGGCAAACACATCTCCAACATCCACCCCCAGTGTCCCTGACAAGTGAGCTCAATCCACTATAATATTCTCTTCTTACAAGAGTTACAAGGATCGAGAAGGCAAGTTCATTTGAACCCCCTCTACTTAATTGACACTTCAATTAAGGTTGCTTATTCCAAAGTGAAAAAGAAAAATAAAATCACAAGAGTGAATATCAATGTAGTTCTTCCTTGGATTGACAATTGAATTGTCGGATGGAAGTAATGCTTTAGCTCGGTGTTCCCCCTTAATGTTTGCAAGGCTTAGTTGGGTTGATGTTCAAAGGTTTAAAAGGGTGAGGGAATAAATAGTGAATGGTTAAAAGGGTGAAGGGTTAACGGTAATGGGTTTTTGGGTGTAAACCATAGTGTGTGCAATTGGTGTTTATTGCACACACTAGGTGAATGGTTACTGAGGGAGGGTAATATGGTGTGGGATTCACACTTGTAAATGGGGTGGTTAAGGTGGTGCAAGCACAATAGTGGATAAATAGTGAAGGGTTAATGGGTAAAGGTTTGGATTGGGTTTTTGGGGTGTAAAACTTGGTGTGTGCAATTGGTGCTTATTGCACACACTAAGGTGGAGGCATAGTAAGAGGGAGGGTAGTATTGGTGCTGGATACACACAAGATAATGGGAGGGTTGGTGGTGCAAGCACACTTGTAAATGGGGTAATTGGTTGCAATATATAGGGGAGGAGAAGAAGTAGCCTTTGGTTGAACTGGTGGTCCATAGTCAATGGTCAAGGGAAGCCTTGAATGTTGATTAGGCTCTAGCTTACTTTACCCATATTCAGCAAAGATATGCATTTAAGTTTCATGCAAACTTGGTCTTCATTCTCTGGATGTATACAACAATGTTGATGTCTTAAGGTGAAGAATATGTGAAACTTTCACTTTGGACCCTTTACTTTTGGCTATCGTTATTTTTACCTTTTGGTAATTTGGATATAACTTTTCACCGGGTGGATGAATGTAAAATCCGATTGCACACTCTTGTAGATCATTGAATTAATTTTCCAATGAGTCTAATATTGAATGTTTTACGGTCTCGATAGGTGGTGAAAATGACTGTTGAAAAGGTAAGGGAACTTGAAGGTGGTCTTGAGTAACTTTTGTAACTTTCTCTCTTGACAGTTTTGACCATTTAACTTTGTCTTGTTAAATGATCAAGCTTCACCAAAACAAATAGTTAGGACCTAACAATTTCCTTATTTTTGGTGAAGAATTGGTCATTTTATATTCTTAATGGCTTGCTTCAAAACTCCATAAGCAAAAAGAGATGACCTTGATCATTTGGCTCTCAAGAAAATTTGAGCAGATTTTTTTGGTGAAAGGCCCTGTTTAAACTAATTGAACAGATTAATTAAAACTTGGACAACTAACACTTTGGGTTAGCTGTTGAGAAATAATGAATAAAAAGAATTATGTAGCGGAATATAAAAAGGTAAAGAATGAAAAGAACAATGTGCAGTGTGTGTGTAAGTGTATGGACAAGAGTGTATACAATATTTTCAAGTGGTTCAGAGGTAAAACCCTTCTCTCACATCCAAACAGTGAGATCAATTCACTATAATATTCTCTTTACTAAGAGTTACAAGAATTGATAAGGCAAGTTCCTAGAACCCCCTCTACTTAATTGACACTTCAATTAAGGTTACTTCTTCCAAAGCAGAGAAAAAGAAAAATAAAATACACAAGAGTGTTTACAAAAATAGCTTGGCTGAAAGATGGCTTGGTGAGGGTTGTAACTGGGTGCTAGATGGCATAATATTTGCAAGGGTTTTATGCAAATGGTCAAGACTGTAGAGGTTAGCAGAAAATGTGTGTAAGGGGAATGCAAAAGGGTTACTTGATAACATGCCAGTATGCTCCTTTATATAGGGGTTAGCATATAGCCGTTGGGGGGAAAAGTGCAGAGGAGTAATGGTTCTTCGTGACTGGAGTTAGTCAAGGTTTGACTAACATACTTGTCAGTTTCCATTGGATGCTAGTTGTCAGTTGAAGGCTATGCAGGCCTGATCAAGCTTTAATACGAGTTATTTCAATGGGAGAATGGCCTATCATTGGAATGAATCACCATTCAAAGATCTAATGTGGCAGAGAAAACTGTTGGTCAAGAACAGTCTTAGCTGTTGAAGTATATGTCTTAGCTGTTGGACCTTTAAGGCATTTTTGTTGAAGCTTATTTGTAATTTGCATCTTGATAATTCATTTGAATGTATAAGGGTCTGTAAATGATGGTTCTTCAGTTTGTTTGATGTATAGATAATAGGTAGATCATGTAATGGTTTGACTGTTGAGTTGTGTAGGTGCATGACAGCTTAGCTGTTGGACTTGTACTGGGTTGCCTGTGCTCAGGTCTTTGAATACATCATGTAATCAACATGTAATCAACAGAGTTTGATTATTTATTTATCAAAACATCTTTACTATGATTAATTTGTGATTAATCATAGTGAGGTACTAACAATTTCCCCCTTTTTTGTAAATAAATAATGATTTGATTTTGTACCTGCACAAAATATGCTAAAGGGTAGAAATACCAATGAAGAAAGATTCTTCTTGATTAAGCCACTTGTGCATACAAACCATGTTAATCATAAAACAAACTGAAATGTACTGAATATAAATAAACAGTAAAAGGATTTAAAAGGGAAAATAGTTTTGAACAGCTAAACAAGAACTACTAAGATAGAAACAAACAAACCAAATTAACCTAGGCTAGGTTTGGCATCCTGGACCTGCTGAATAGTTGCAAGTTCTTAGAGAAGTGCTTTCTTCCTCAATGGATCATCACCTCTGTAGTACATCTCATTGTTCCAATCCAGGCCGATCATGTAATTGTTGGAAAAATTCTGATCATGCCTGGCCAGCAGCTGAGCTCTTGTGAGAACTGGTTGATCTGGCTTGAGTCTTGGGCCAATCCATGTCTGCAGGTGCTGAGGAGTCATACTGTCTTCTTTAATAGATACCCCCATGTCATATTCTGTGACATCCCGATTAACTACTTCATTTTGACATGCATATATTTGATCATATATAAATTTGCAAACGACAAATTTTGATTTTGGTGCTTTTAAATTTAATTATATTTAGATACTATTAAACTTAAAGGAAAGTTGTTATGAGTTTAGAATGTGGGTACCATTAATAAAGAAATATTATATATTTCTATTTTTGAAAAAGATTGTGTTTGTAAATGGAACATCTAAAATGACAAAATAAGTATTTTGTTTTGAGACGGAGGTCAGTACTTTGTTTTGAAATGGATGGTGTAACTTTTAAATATAACTCTAATAATTTATATGTTTTAAAAACATAAGGGTAAATATGTGATTATGTAAGATGAAATAATTGAATCAAGATAAGGAGAATCAAAAAGACTTGTCAGCAAGTTCAATTTGGAGAAGTCTCCACGTATACCTTGGTGAGATTTTTTTTTTTTTAGCTATTAAGGAAGGAAAAAATATAGAGAAAGAAAAAGAAAAAGAAAAAGAAAGCAAATCAAACAAAGAAAGGGGACCGTCGTTCATAGAGAAAAATAGAGAGAAACGGGTAAAGAAAGAAAAGGAGAGAAGAAGAAATTTCATTCAAGGGAAATACACTTAATTGAATCGAAGAATCTCTCAACAATGGAAGGATTAAGAATTGGTAAATGATCTTATGATTTTTCTGCTTTCAATTTCGAATTCTCCTAGATAAAAAGAGTTGTGTGTATGTATGTAAATTCTTATTGTGCGTGTGGTCTGTGTGTGTGATTATTCTATGGGAGATGACAATCTAAGTTTTGGTGTTCTTAATTAAGAAATTTATCTCTAAGGTAATTGGTTTGTATTGAGTAATACTTGTACCAAGGAAATTGACACAAAAAGTATGTTACGATAAATTCAACATAAGGGAAATCAAGGTCATGGCTGTTGTTATGTGTTCCTGAGAAGGGCTGGAATTTGGGGATTTTGCTATCCCATATTTAGGACATGTAACTTCAGCCCTATGGCTGTTAATTTTCAGAACAACTCTTGATTTTGTCTAAAATTTACCTAAACTCTTGATGCTCGTAACTCCTTCGTTTCAAACTGAAACTGAATGCTTTTTGGGTTTAAATCGGATAATTTAATGAGCACTTTTGAAGTATCATGGTTTTACATCAAGAACATTATTGTATTATTCACAGAAATTATGTTTTGACAGCAGAATATTGTAGTATTACTCGAAAGTCCGGTAAAAAAAAAAAAATCATAAGAAATTCATCCGGACTT
The DNA here is from genome assembly GCA_026119855.1 of Campanula takesimana. NCBI lineage: Eukaryota > Viridiplantae > Streptophyta > Magnoliopsida > Asterales > Campanulaceae > Campanula > Campanula takesimana. Next base: position 1,072,708 of record JAOWBW010000265.1, on the reverse strand, counting down.
GGAATCGAGTGATTCTTGAGTCTAAATTGGATATGTTTCTATGAAGTTTTCATATATCATATTTTCAGATGGATAAAACATACTACCTCCGTCCCAGCTCAATGTGCACACTTACCTTTTAAGTGGGTGTCGTTGATATGTGCACAATCCAAAAAAGGAAAGTTTTTTATTATTTTTATAATCTTCCACTCATTCTCTCTTCCTCTCAACCACTCATTATTCTCCACTCATTCTCTTTCTTCCTCCCAACCACTCATTATTCTCCACTCACAATACTTTTGAATATAAATAATCTCTCCTTAAATATTGTGCCAAACAGTAAAGATGCGTATTGAGCTGGGACGGAGGTAGTATGTATTATTCCCAGAAAATCTATTTTTGACAGCAGTTCATTGTAAATGACCCGAGAGGCAATTAATCTTACTAAATTCATAATTAATTAATTCAGACTCCGAATCGGGCGATTCTTGGGTCTAAGATGAGTATTTTTCAGAGATACTTTTAATGGACATAGTTTCCTAACCTTAATATCTACTGAGTATTCTCGTGCGGTGCTTGCACTTGTATGATAAAATGAGAATGAGATTAATTGTGTATTGTTGTTAATTTTATTTTCCATATGTGTTATTATGTTTAGATAACGTGCATGGTGGGTAATTGATTATTGGTGCAGAGAGTCTAAAACTTGGATTTAGTAAGCGTATGAGGTAAGAGATCTCTTCTCCATTCAATGTAATTTTTCATGTATATATGAAATAATCATACAATGATTGCAAATATGTAAAACTTAGATTGAAATGGTAAAATAATCGTAGTTGTAACCTTTATATGAAAACCTTTAAGTGTTAGTCGCATCTTTAAAAGTAATTAAGACAGTTTGATATGTAATGAGCAAGGAGAGTTATTACTCAAGAAAATACATAAAGTGATTAATTTACCTTTTATATTGAAATTTATGAAAGCATCATGCAGAGAGAATGTTAATGGTATTGTGGGTACTATGAGTATCCACTCTAATTGGTATGTTCTTTAGGAAATCTTAATAGGAAATGGGTGAAGTATCAATGTGAATTGTATTATGTTAATGTGTTCCATGAATTCATAGTGATTGATGGTGCATGACTTGAAGTCTTATATGGGCGGGTTCACATACATACTATTTTATGGTTAGGTAATATCATCTAAATAATGATACGTTGTGAATGTTGATTCTTTAGACATATTTATGCTATGGAGAGTATTAAAAGGTTAGTTATGTTGTATATGGTAAAATTGTGATAGGGAAGTATTCCTTATGTATGAGTATGTGATGAGAATACAAGTATGGATTGTTGTGGTCTAAAGTGATAGAATAAAATCCGAGGTGGGATTCAATATATATTATATAAAGGGATGGAACCTACACCATCGTACGAGTGATACTCCTAGGAACATGAGGACATATATATATATATATGAATACTAAACACGAATCCAATGTGGGATTCATTATTAATATTGATGGAACAAATATCATCTACTATTGTATTTTAGCAACATTGGAAGAGATTATATCGGCATGGATATGAGTATGTACACGGATCCAATGTGGGATTCATTATATATATGGAAATGAGTATGTACAGGAATCCAACATGGGATTCACTATATGAATAATAGTGTATATATGTAGTGATTTGAGATGAGATTCTAGAATAAATTATTGTTGAGAATAAATTGTGATTTATGTGTTATTGTTGTTGAGAGTAAGTTTTGTGTATTGGCATTGGAAGTGGTAGATGTGTTTGCTTTGTGTTTAACAGGAAATTAGAAATGAGGAAAAGATAAGGTTACGAAATTGGTAACATTTACTTACATGGAAGAGATTATATCGGTATGGATATGAGTATGTACACGGATCCAATGTGGGATTCATTATATATATGGAAATGAGTATGTACAGGAATCCGACGTGGGATTCACTATATGAATAATAGTGTATATATGTAGTGATTTGAGATGAGATTCTAGAATAAATTATTGTTGGGAATAAATTGTGATTTATGTGTTATTGTTGTTGAGAGTAAGTTTTGTGTATTGGCATTGGAAATGGTAGATGTGTTTGCTTTGTGTTTAACAGGAAATTGGAAATGAGGAAAAGATAAGGTTACGAAATTGGTAACATTTACTTACATGGAACCGAAATTGTGATTGTTTCTTATATTCTCTTCATAAGAGTTTAATACATTTCATTTTATGAATTGTATTTAATTGTATACCGTATGCTTCCGAATTTATTTGGTTTGAGTTTTCTTACTGACTTATACTCACTCTTATTTGTTTCTACATTGAAACAGGAAAAGTATAATTATAGAAGACCAAAAACACCAAGTGAGGATAGACGGGGAAAACAGTTGGGTAGTACTTGAAGGTCTTAGACCAATTTTTTTTTTTTTTTTTTTTTTTTTTTTTTTTTTTTATAGAAAATTAAGTTGATGTATAAGTTGTATAAATCCATATGTAGGGCTTGTAGTAGTGTTGGTTTTGTGTACATCTAGATTAGTCTAAGGAGTTATATTTAGGTGTACAAGAGTTCATTAACTCTTGTTATAATTGTGGTTGCTATTATTGTTATTAGTAACTCCTAGTTAAGTTGATGAAATTGTGTAGGAAGGTACAAGAGTTGTGTGACTCGTGGTGGTGATTGTGTTAGATGAGAGGAAATAATTTTTTTTAGTCACCGGTTTCTGGAGTTATGATGTCATGTAGACATCATTTAAGTCCAAATAAGTTGTAAATTGAGCCTATTTTTCGGGGCTTGACATATTCCTTGTATAGGGAGGCATACCTTTTTTTGGTATATCTGACAGGTTTGCTTGGAGGAAGATGGGTGAAATAGGAGTATATGGATGTTTGAGATGGTTTGGGGGGAATGAATTGACTAATGGGAGGAGGATGAGGGAAGGTTGATTGGGTTGGCTGTTCAGGAGAGGGTAGAGTTGGATTGTCACCTCTGTGGGGAATGAATTCAGAGACATCATGTTTGTTGAGGAGGGCAGACTTGAGTTATCAAATGAGAGAGGCAGAGAATTGATTGAAGTCAGTGTATGTGATGTAGTATGGTGGAGTGTATTTGAAAGGATCAAAGTTAGGAGGGAGATTGTCAATCTTTGATCTGTTCTTTTTGTGGAATGGAGGAGTAGGAGGAGGTAAGCCTTAGGGATACACAACAGAGATGGGATAAATGTTCTTGACAATTATCTCAAGGATGCAACTTTTCTTGGACAGCAGAGTCCAGAATATAGATTGTGCAAATTGAATGCAGAGTACATACACATGAGAGGATGGTGTGTACATACATTCTAAAAGTTTGTTTGAGATCAATTGGGAGAAAAACAATTCCCATTCAGCTAGATGAGAAAGATTTAGAGGCTTGGGAAGAGATGGAGCAGAAAAAAAATGAGGACTGAAGGGTGGCTCTAAATTTCTTCCACTCTTCATAGGCATAGAAGAGTTGACCTCCAATGTTTTTGGCATGGATTCTAATGTGGGTCTTGGTCATTTCCCATGGGTTGGATAAATTGTGGGGATTGAGTAGTGATGGGAGAGGAGAGATGGAACCAAACTTTTTGTGGGCTTCAAGAACAGCTTTGATGGAGAAGTCTATATCACAATCAAGAGCCCAAAAACATGGAGTAGGCATAGTAGTGTCAAGATCAAACTGTGACTGAGGGATAGTCTCAGTGAGAGGGATAGTCTCAGTGAGAGGGATAGGTGTTGAGATAGACTGGGGAATAGCTGCTGTGGTTGAATGAGGAACAACTGATCCACTTTGGCCTTGGGAAAGTCTAGCCTCTTTTATTCTCATGAAATCAAAGGCCTTGAGGGCTTCATCCAAAGAAAATTTGCTGGATAGCTGTTCAAAGTAGGGGTGTTCACGGTCCGGTCCGGTCCGGTTTTTGTTAAAAATTTACAAAACCGAAACCGGACCAATTATACGGTTCTGTAAAAATTTAGAACCAGAACCAGACCAATAAATTACAAAACCGATGTCATTGGTCCGGTCCTATTGGTTCGGTTCCGGTCCAGTTCTCCGGTTCTACTTGTATACAATTTTTTCCCTCAAGAAATACATCTATACACACAAAAACTAAAACACTTAAACATTGGTCCCAAACTCTCAACAAGGCAAAGTAAACTGCATGGAGTTTTACACGTATTCAACACAAAGTTATGCTTCAAAGATAGAAGAACTAAGACAAAAACACTTAATGGGGAAAAATAGTTGATACAATAACTTTAGAATTTTCGTGGTGAGGCTGGGATGTCTGGTGTCGAAGGGGATACAGATGGAGCCATGGTGATCGAGCGGGCTGCTTCTTTAAGATAGAACGAAGTTGAGAGAGAGAGAGAGATAGGGTTAGCGGATTTTGGGAAATAGGGTTTTCTCAGTAGTCCGTACTCCATAATCAGTAATCCATAGGACTATGTAAGTATTAGTAATACTGTAGTAATATAATATAATATTTATATATATTATGATTATGATTGGTCCGGTCCGGTCCAGAACCGTAATTTTTTTTATCAAAACGAGAACCGAACCAATAAATCGGTTTTATGGAAATTTGGAACCAGAACCAGACCAACATTATTAAACCGGTCCGGTTTTCATTGGTCCGGTCCGGATCTATTGGTCTAGTCCGGTTCTGTTTTTTTCTGCACAGCCCTAGTTCAAAGAGGGCTGAGCTGGATTCTTCAGAGAGATCAGGGACTGTTTTCTCTTTAATGAACTCAATAAGTTTTGGGTTCAGCATAGGGAGGACAGAAGGGATTGAAGGTGTAGGAGCAGATGGGGTCTTAGCTGTTGGGAAGGTTTCAAGAGCAGGTGAGTTCTCCCTTAACCTAGTAGGGCTATCTAGCCTAGGAGAGTTCCCCCTATGTGTAACGACCCCAAAACCCGTTCCTATTTATTTTATATTTTTGAGGATTTTAATTTGACCTTATGTGTGCATTTTATGTGTTGCATCATATTTTATGATTTGCACATCTTACTTGATTAAATGTGTTATTTATTTAGTTAGTAGTAACAATGGTTAAGGGAGTTAAATGATTAAGTTGAAACCTTAGGGTCCTTATTGGAAAAATAAGTTCAGGGGTTAAAGTGTTTAAAATGAAAGTTAAGTGACCAAAAAGTAGAAAGTGGGTAAAAAAATCTTACACTTATGTTTATCCCTCCCTCTCTCTGTGTTCATTATGCTCTGCAACTTTTCCTCGTTTCATTCCTAGGGTTAAGAAGAAAAAGGTAAGTTCATTTTATTTGATTTTATATCTTTTAAATTACTTATCCGTTTTAAAATCTAATTATATAAAAATGATCAGGGCGTTGAATAGGTCATTTCTACCCGAACAAAACATATTTCTGCGATACTTTTTCCCGAAATAGGTAAGTTAATAATTCCCCTTTAAATGTTAAAATTGTCATATATGTGATATATGTGATGTATGAACTCCTTGTGGTATTATTTGTTAAGAAACTTGAAATGATATTAAAGTTGATGTTGATGTTGTAAAGAAGCTAGTTTAAATGTTATATAACTTAGTTGTATGGAGTTATATTTTGTAAGATAGAAGTTGGGTAGTACTTTTGGGGCGGTGAAACGAAGGGAGTATAAGTTATTTTGGTTTTGGCCTGCGAGGTGTGGTGGGCGGCCGCCCAAAATGGGTGTGCGGCCGCACATCTATCTGAAGGGTTTTGTTCTTGAAAACAGAGTAAGTAGGCGACCGCACACCCAGCTTGGGCGGCCACACACTTTACCCTGAATTTGATATTTTGTTCCAAGTTAAGTATAAGAGGTTAATGATTGTCAATCCTTTAAGGGATGGTCTAGGGCAATTGGATGAGTGTTTTGGGATATTGTCATGGTTGTTGACGATCGTGTTTAAGTGTGTGCAAGAATGTGTTGTGACTTTATTTCATGGTGGTTGTGAACTCTTTATGAGCGCTTCTTTCGTGTGCATCTTGTGATGTGTTTGGCTTGGTTCCCCACTTTGGAATCATTGCCCCCGGTTGTTGTTTAAGCAAGTATTCATTACAGTGCTATGTTTGAAAGTTCAGCTAGTTTTGTCTTATCGAGTCAGGCAGTGGAAGGGATTATCGTGGCACATGAGCCAAGTTCACAATAAGGTCTTCCACTCGTGCCTTTTTTCCCCAGTCCAGATTGGCCTTGGATGGGATGAACTCGCTCCCTTGTGTGAGCCTTGGGTTATGACTTTGTGTCATATTCCGTCCGTTGTTACTTTGGTTCTTATGGTTATGGTTTGGTTTTCGGGATCCCGGCTTCAGCTATTAATGCTACTCAACTGGTTTTCTCAGATGGTATTCTCAGACGGTTATGGTCTTTCAGTAAACCTTGGATTGGTATCCACTTATGAGTGTTACATCGTTGTATGTGTGGTATGATGATTTGGTTTTGCCTCTCATATTATGTGCTATGTGATTGCTATGATACTATTCTTTATGATTATCATTTTAGCATGAAACGTAGTTGCATTCTTAGTAGCTTACTGAGATTTATTCTCACCCCGTTCCTTGTTTATTTGTTTTTCTTAGATAAAGGCGAGTCCAGGGGATATGACACTTGGCACGGGAGGACGTTAAAGTGGTAAGAGTTGGGATTTGTTTTGTAAATGCTACATTACATAGATGTATAACCTTTTGGGTAGAGTTTCCGTGACTTCATCATTTTGTAACACCATTATTTTGGATGATGTTGGTGTATGTACATTTGTATAAATGTTGTAAGCCTTCTGGCTAAGTACTTTCGTTTGTGAAAGTTGTTTGTAAAGTTGGTTTGAAATTTAAATAGAAGTCTTTGAACTTCAAGTGTTGATTTTGTTAAACTTTATGAAAGTATATTTCAAAAAATTTTCAAAAGGGTTTTATGACGTCTTCCCATCGTGTCCCGAGCATGGGGCCAAGTAGGACCACGGGTCTGGGGCGCGACAGTTGTTATCAGAGCTAGGTTGTAGATGGTCTAGATTGACTAAATGACCTAGGAGGGTAGTAGTGTATAGAGTGAGTAACGTTGAGTGTCTTATGCATGTACATATTGAAAATGGTTTGGACAGAAGGAGACCAGTCCGGGTTTTCGGGGCAAGATAATGCTAGAGAAGAGGCTCGAATAATGTTCCAAGGCATGTTTGAAGCTGCAATGAAAACAATTAATGATCAGAGGCAAGAAATGGAACAGGTACCACCAAGATATGGGTTAGAACAGTTTTTGAAAATGAAGCCTATGTGATATGATGGAGAGCCCGATGTTACTAAAGCTGAGAGATGGATTGAAGCTATGGAAAAGATCTTTGCTGTTTTGCAATGTACGGAAGAGGATAAAGTCCGATTTGCAACTTATAAACTGATTGGAGTGGCCGAGTATTGGTGGAAAGCGGTGAAGGATAATTGGGATGAGACGCATGTACCATATGTTTGGGAGACTTTTGTGAAGAGATTCAAAGATCATTTCATTCCTAAGGTGGACCAAGACAGAAAAGAGGTTGAATTTCTTAATCTAGAGCAAAATATGATGACTGTAGCTGAATATGTTGCAAAGTTCACTGAATTGGCTAGGTATTATCAATATTTGATGGCAACTGAAGAAAGAAAGACAATGAGGTTCGTGAAAGGATTAAAGACAGTTATCAGAACACAACTTATCTCCCACAAATTTCAGGATTTGCAGGATGCGATTGATCGTGCTTACCAGGTGGAGCATGACATTATTGAACATAAGAGAAAGATGGAGGCAACGGGTGGAGGAAGACAAGGAGGACAAGGGAAGCAACAATAACAACAACAACGTGGTGATAGTAGAGGATCTCAAAGTGCATCTTCACAGTTCAGAGGATCTTCTCAAGGTCAGTCGGGTAATAGAAATCAAGGTAACACTTCAGGGAGTCAGAACAAAAGGGTTTGTAACTATTGTCAGAAAGAGGGGCATTCTGAGGAAAGATGTTGGAAGAAACAAGGTAAATGCATAAACTGTGGTCAGTTGGGTCATTATCAGAGGGATTGTCCCAGGCTAAAGAATCAGTCTTCGCGAAGTGTAGTTGGATCTTCTCAGGGCCAGAAGAGGGATTCTTCAGGGAAGCCTAAGGTGCAGGGTCGTGTCTTTGCCATTACTCAACTACAGGCTTCAGACTCTTCTAATGTGATAGGAGGTATAATATCTGTGTCTAGTTTGAGGACACGAGCACTTATAGACCCTGGCTCTTCGCATTCTTATGTGTCTGTGTACTTTGCTTCTCGATTGCATTTGTCTTCTGAATCTCTACCTTATGTGTTAGAGGTGTCTACTCCTATAGGGGAATAAGGTGTTGCATTCTTGTGATGTGCATATACGTGATCATGTTTTACCTGCTGATTTAGTTATCCTGCCATTACAAGATTTTGATATTATTTTGGGTATGGATTGGTTGAGTAAATATTATGCATTTGTGGACTGTTTTAAAAAGGTGGTCACATTTTCTATCCCTAATGTTCTTGAATTTACTTTTGAGACTATTCCCTGGGGTATAGAGATTCGCATCATTCTTTATGTGAAGGCTAGAAGGTTACTGAATCGTGGTTGTGTGGGATTCTTGGCCAGTGTTCTTGATACTACTAAAAAGGTTCCTGAAATAGAGGATGTGCCTATTGTTAATGAATTTCTCCTGAGTATGCTATGCCTCCCGATAGGGAAATCGAGTTTTGTATTGACTTGCTTCCAGATACAGCCCCTATATCTGAGGCACCTTACAGAATGGCTCCAGCTGAACTGAAAGAGTTGAAGGTTCAATTGCAAGGGTTACTTGATAGAGGATTCATCCGCCCTAGTGTATCGCAACGGGGAGATCCTGTGTTGTTTGTAAAGAAGAAGGATGGATCCTTGAGACTGTGTATTGATTATCGGAAGTTGAATCAGGTAACCATAAAGAATAAATATCCTCTCCCTCACATTGATGATTTATTTGATCAATTCCAAGGGTCAGTTGTCTTTTCAAAGCTTGATTTGAGGAGTGGGTATCACCAGTTGAAAATCCGTTCTGAAGACATTGCTAAAACTGCTTTTCGTAGTAGATATGGCCATTATGAGTTTCTTGTTATGCCTTTCGGGTTGACTAATGCTCATGAAGTCTTTATGGATATGATGAATCGGGTGTTCAAACCTTATCTTGATACCTTCGTGGTTGTATTCATTGATGATATTCTTGTTTATTCAAAGTCTCGGGAGGAACACGAGCAGCACTTGCGAATGGTATTATCTATTCTTCTGGAGGAACAATTGTTTGCAAAGTTCAGTAAATGTGCTTTTTGGCTCGATGAAGTATCTTTTCTTGGGCATGTGATTTCTAATAGAGGCATATCAGTTGATCCATCCAAGATTGAAGCTATTGTGAGTTGGAAGAAGCCAGAATCAGTGTCAAAAATTCGAAGCTTCTTGGGGTTAGCTGGGTACTACAGAAGATTCATTGAAGGGTTTTCTAAAATTGCAACTCCATTGACTCAGTTGACTCGAAAGAATGTTCCTTGGGTGTGGAATGACAAGTGCCAACTCAGTTTTGAGGAATTGAAGAAGAGATTGACTACTGCTCCCATTCTCGCACTACCTAATGGAAATGATGATTTGGTGATATATAGTGATGCTTCTAAAGAAGGCCTCGGGTGTGTGCTAATGCAGAATGGAAGGGTGATTGCTTATGCTTCAAGGAAGTTGACTCCGAGTGAGCAGAATTATCCTACCCATGACATGGAACTTGCAGCTATTGTCTTTGAGTTGCACAAATGGAAATATTATCTTTATGGAGCAAAATTTGAGATTTTTACCGATCATCAAAGTTTGAAGCATCTTTTCTCACAAAAAGAGTTAAATAACAAGCAAAGAAGATGGATGGAGTTACTGAAGGACTATGATTATCTCTTATCATCCGGGTAAAGGAAATGTAGTAGCTGATGCTAGTAGCCGGAAATCTTATGTAGCTTCATTGATGGTTCGAGAATGGAAGATGTTAGAGGATGCTCGGGATTGGTGTCCTTATGAATCAACGCAGGGAGCTATCTTTGCGAATATTCGAGTATTACCAACTTTAATTCAACAAATAAAAGAAGAAGCTAAAAAGGATGACCCCGAGTTAATGAAGATTGTGGATAAAATCAATGATAAAAATTTTAAGGATTTCTTCCTTAGTTCTGAAGGAGTATTGAGTTTTAGAGGTCGATTGTGTGTGCCTAGCATTGATGGGATCAAAGGCCAAGTTCTTGATGAGGGACACAAATCATGGTATACTATTCATCCCAGGAGTACTAAAATGTTTCAGAATTTGAAACAACAGTTCTGGTGGAATAACATGAAGCATGAAATAGCGGATTATGTGTCAAAGTGCTTGACTTGTCAACAGGTTAAAGCTGAAAATCAAAGACCCGCTGGTTTGCTTAAACCTCTTGAGATACCGGAATGGAAGTGGGAACATGTCACTATGGATTTCGTGTCAGGATTACCTCGTACTCGAAGAAGGCATGATGCAGTTTGGGTGATTGTTGATAGATTGACAAAGTCTTCTCATTTTCTACCTATTGAGCTTGGCTATTCGATAGAAAGGCTTGCGAACTTGTACATTAATGAGATCGTGAGATTACATGGAGTTCCAGAGAGCATTGTATCTGATCGTGACCCTAGATTCACTTCTCGGTTTTGGCAAGCATTTTAGAAGGCTTTGGGTTCAGGATTGAGGTTTAGTACTGCTTTTCATCCTCAAACAGATGGCCAGTCAGAAAGAACCATTCAGATTCTTGGGACATGTTGAGGGCTTGTTCAGTTGATTTCTCAGATTCTTGGGATATTTATTTGCCTCTCTTGGAATTTGCTTATAATAACAGTTTTCAGTCGAGTATTGGGATGGCTCCTTATGAAGCATTGTATGGGAGAAAATGTCGTTCACCTATTTATTGGGATGAAGTTGCGGAAGCAAAGATTTGGGGAGTTGATATGGTTAATGATTCAGTTGAAAAGATTAAGCTTATTCGGGATCGATTGACTACTGCCCAGAGTCGACAAAAGAGTTATGCAGATCACCGGAGGCGATACCTTGAGTTTGAAAAGGGTGACTTTGTGTTTCTAAAAGTTTCTCCAAAGGTGGGAATTAAAAGATATGGGAAGAAAGGCAAGATAGCACCGAGGTTTGTTGGGCCTGTTGAGATTTTGGGAAGAGTTGGAGATCGAGCTTATCGTCTTGCATTACCTCCTTCTCTTGACAAGTTCATAATGTTTTTCATGTTTCGATGCTTCGTAAGTATGTTTATGATCCTTCTCATGTGTTATCTGAGATACCTGAGGATATTGAACCCAGTATGTCTTATGAGGAGCATCCAGTTCAGGTGATTGATTCTAAGGTTCAAGAATTGAGGACAAAGAGTATTCCTCTTGTTAGAGTTGTGTGGAGGAACCATAATGTGGAAGAATAAATGCTTCGAGAGGAAATGGAGAGAAAATACCCTTGGTTATTTGACACTTTTGGTAACTTACTCTAAAATTCAGGACAAATATTCTTTAAGGGGGAGTGATTGTAACGACCCCAAAACCCGTTCCTATTTATTTTATATTTTTGGGGATTTTAATTTGACCTTATGTGTTCATTTTATGTGTTGTATCATATTTTATGATTTGCACATCTTACTTGATTAAATGTGTTATTTATTTAGTTAGTAGTAACAATGGTTAAGGGAGTTAAATGATTAAGTTGAAACCTTAGGGTCCTTATTGGAAAAATAAGTTCAGGGGTTAAAGTGTTTAAAATGAAAGTTAAGTGACCAAAAAGTTGAAAGTGGGTGAAAAAATCTTACACTTATGCTTATCCCTCCGTCTCTCTGTGTTCATTATGTTCTGCAACTTTTCCTCGTTTCATTCCTAGGGTTAAGAAGAAAAAGGTAAGTTCATTTCATTTGATTTTATATCTTTTAAATTACTTATCCGTTTTAGCATGAAACGTAGTTGCATTCTTAGTAGCTTACTGAGATTTATTCTCACCCCGCTCCTTGTTTATTTGTTTTCCTTAGATAAAGGCGAGGCCAGGGGATAGGACACTTGGCACGGGAGGACGTTAAAGTGGTAAGAGTTGGGATTTGTTTTGTAAAGGCTATATTACATAGATGTATAACCTTTTGGGTAGAGTTTCCGTGACTTCATCATTTTGTAACACCATTATTTTGGATGATGTTGGTGTATGTACATTTGTATAAAAGTTGTAAGCCTTCTGGCTAAGTACTTTCGTTTGTTAAAGTTGTTTGTAAAGTTGGTTTGAAATTTAAATAGAAGTCTTTGAACTTCAAGTGTTGAGTTTGTTAAACTTTATGAAAGTATATTTCAAAAATTTTTCAAAAGGGTTTAATGACGTCTTCCCATCGTGTCCCGAGCGTGGGGTCATGTATGATCATGGGTCTGGGGCGCGACAGTTGATATCAGAGCTAGGTTGTAGATGGTCTAGATTGACTAAGTGACCTAGGAGGGTAGTAGTGTATAGAGTGAGTAACGTTGAGTGTCTTATACATGTACATATTGAAAATGCTTGGGAGAGAAGGAGATCAGTCCGGGTCTTCGCGGCAAGATAATGCTAGAGAAGAGGCTCGAATAATGTTCCAAGACATGTTTGAAGCTGCAATGAAAACAATTAATGATCAGATACTACTATATCTGAGGCACCTTACAGAATGGCTCCAACTGAACTGAAAGAGTTGAAGGTTCAATTGCAAGAGTTACTTGATAGAGGATTCATCCGCCCTAGTGTATCGCCATGGGGAGCTCTTGTGTTGTTTGTAAAGAAGAAGGATGGATTCTTGAGACTGTGTATTGATTATCGGAAGTTGAATCAGGTAACCATAAAGAATAAATATCCTCTCCCTCACATTGATGATTTATTTGATCAACTCCAAGGGTCAGTTGTCTTTTCGAAGCTTGATTTGAGGAGTGGGTATCACCAGTTGAAAATCCGTTCTGAAGACATTGCTAAAACTGCTTTCCGTAGTAGACATGGCCATTATGAGTTTCTTGTTATGCCTTTCGGGTTGACTAATGCTCATGAAGTCTTTATGGATATGATGAATCGGGTGTTCAAACCTTATCTTGATACCTTCGTGGTTGTATTCATTGATGATATTCTTGTTTATTCAAAGTCTCGGGAGGAACACGAGCAGCACTTGCGAATGGTATTATCTATTCTTCTGGAGGAACAATTGTTTGCAAAGTTCAGTAAATGTGCTTTTTGGCTCGATGAAGTATCTTTTCTTGGGCACGTGATTTCTAATAGAGGCATATCAGTTGATCCATCCAAGATTGAAGCTATTGTGAGTTGGAAGAGGCCAGAATCAGTGTCAGAAATTCGAAGTTTCTTGGGGTTAGCTGGGTACTACAGAAGATTCATTGAAGGGTTTTCTAAAATTGCAACTCCATTGACTCAGTTGACTCGAAATAATGTTCCTTGGGTGTGGAATGACAAGTGCCAACTCAGTTTTGAGGAATTGAAGAAGAGATTGACTACTGATCCCATTCTCGCACTACCTAATGGAAATGATGATTTGGTGATATATAGTGATGCTTCTAAAGAAGGCCTCGTGTGTGTGCTAATGCAGAATGGAAGGGTGATTGCTTATGCTTCAAGGAAGTTGACTCCGAGTGAGCAGAATTATCATACCCATGACATGGAACTTGCAGCTATTGTCTTTGCGTTGCACAAATGGAAACATTATCTTTATGGAGCAAAATTTGAGATTTTTACCGATCATCAAAGTTTGAAGTATCTTTTCTCACAAAAAGAATTGAATAACAGGCAAAGAAGATGGATGGAGTTACTGAAAGACTATGATTATCTCTTATCATCCGGGTAAAGAAAATGTAGTAGCTGATGCTATTAGCCAGAAATCTTATGTAGCTTCATTGATGGTTCGAGAATGGAAGATGTTAGAGGATGCTCGGGATTGGTGTCCTTATGAATCAAAGCAGGGAGATATCTTTACGAATATTCGAGTATTACCAACTTTAATTCAACAAATAAAAGAAGCTCAGAAGGATGACCTCGAGTTAATGAAGATTGTGGATAAAATCAATGATAAAAATTTTAAGGATTTCTTCCTTAGTTCTGAAGGAGTATTGAGTTTTAGAGGTCGATTGTGTGTGCCTATCATTGATGGGATCAAAGGCCAAGTTCTTGATGAGGGCCACAAATCAAGGTATACTATTCATCCCCGGAGTACTAAAATGTATCAGAATTTGAAACAACATTTCTGGTGGAATAACATGAAGCGTGAAATAGCGGATTATGTGTCTAAGTGCTTGACTTGTCAACAAGTTAAAGCTGAACATAAAAGACCCACTGGTTTGCTTCAACCTATTGAGATACCGGAATGGAAGTGGGAACATGTCACTATGGATTTCGTGTCAGGATTACCTCGTACTCAAATAAGGCATGATGCAGTTTGGGTGATTGTTGATAGATTGACAAAGTCTTCTCATTTTCTACCTATTGAGCTTGTCTATTCGATAGAAAGGCTTGCGAACTTGTACATTAATGAGATCGTGAGATTACATGGAGTTCCAGAGAGCATTGTATCTGATCGTGACCCTAGATTCACTTCTGGGTTTTGGCAAGCATTTCAGAAGGCTTTGGGTTCAGGATTGAGGTTTAGTACTGCTTTTCATCCTCAAACAGATGGCCAGTCAGAAAGAACCATTCAGATTCTTGAGGACATGTTGAGGGCTTGTTCAGTTGATTTCTCAGATTCTTGGGATATTCATTTGCCTCTCGTGGAATTTGCTTATAATAATAGTTTTCAGTCGAGTATTGAGATGGCTCCTTATGAAGCATTGTATGGGAGAAAATGTCGTTCACCTATTTTTTGGGATGAAGTTAGGGAAGCAAAGATTTGGGGAGTTGATATGGTTAATGATTCAGTTGAAAAGATTAAGCTTATTCGGGATCGATTGACTACTGCCCAGAGTCGACAAAAGAGTTATGCAGATCACCGGAGGCGAGACCTTGAGTTTGAAAAGGGTGACTTTGTGTTTCTAAAAGTTTCTCCAAAGGTGGGAATTAAAAGATATGGGAAGAAAGGAAAGCTAGCACCGAGGTTTGTTGGGCCTTTTGAGATTTTGGGAAGAGTTGGAGATCGAGCTTATCGTCTTGCGTTACCTCCTTCTCTTGACAAGATTCATAATGTTTTTCATGTTTTGATGCTTCGTAAGTATGTTTATGATCCTTCTCATGTGTTATCTGAGATACTTGAGGATATTGAACCCATTATGTCCTATAAGGAGCATCCAGTTCAGGTGATTGATTCTAAGGTTCAAGAATTGAGAACTAAGAGTATTCCTCTTGCTAGAGTTGTGTGGAGGAACCATAATGTGGAAGAATCAACTTGGGAGCTTCGAGAGGAAATGGAGAGAAAATACCCTTGGTTATTTGACACTTTTGGTAAGTTACTCTAAAATTCTCTAAGGGGGAGTTATTGTAACGACCCCAATACCCGTTCCTATTTATTTTATATTTTTGGGGATTTTAATTTGACCTTATGTGTGCATTTTATGTGTTGCATCATATTTTATGATTTGCACATCTTACTTGATTAAATGTGTTATTTATTTAGTTTGTAGTAACAATGGTTAAGGGAGTTAAATGATTAAGTTGAAACCTTAGGGTCGTTATTAGAAAAATAAGTTCAGGGGTTAAAGTGTTTAAAATGAAAGTTAAGTGACCAAAAAGTAGAAAGTGGGTAAAAAAATCTTACACTTATGCTTATCCCTCCCTCTCTTTATGTTCATTATGCTCTGCAACTTTTCCTCGTTTCATTCCTAGGGTTAAGAAGAAAAAGGTAAGTTCATTTCATTTGATTTTATATCTTTTAAATTACTTATCCGTTTTAAAATCTAATTAT
Source organism: Campanula takesimana (assembly GCA_026119855.1). Lineage (NCBI taxonomy): Eukaryota > Viridiplantae > Streptophyta > Magnoliopsida > Asterales > Campanulaceae > Campanula > Campanula takesimana. Next base: position 1,056,774 of record JAOWBW010000265.1, on the reverse strand, counting down.
ATAAAAATGATCAGGGCGTTGAATAAGTCATTTCTACCCGAACAAAACATATTTTTGCGATACTTTTTCCCGAAATAGGTAAGTTACTAATCCCCCTTTAAATGTTAAAATTGTCATATATGTGATATATGTGATGTATGAACTCCTTGTGGTATTATTTGTTAAGAAACTTGAAATGATATTAAAGTTGATGTTGATGTTGTAAAGAAGCTAGTTTAAATGTTATATAACTCAGTTGTATGGAGTTATATTTGGTAAGATAGAAGTTGGGTAATACTTTTGGGGCGGTGAAACGAAGGGAGTATAAGTTATTTTGGTTTTGGCCTGCGAGGTGTGGTGGGCAGCCGCCCAAAATGGGCGTGCGGGCGCATATCTATCTGAAGGGTTTTGTTCTTGAAAACAGAGTAAGTGGGCGACCGCACACCCAGCTTGGGCGGCCGCACACTTTACCCTGAATTTGATATTTTGTTCCAAGTTAAGTATAAGAGGTTAATGATTGTCAATCCTTTAAGGGATGGTCTAGGGCAATTGGATGAGTGTTTTGGGATATTGTCATGGTTGTTGAGGATCGTGTTTAAGTGTGTGCAAGAGTGTGTTGTGACTTTATTTCATGGTGGTTGTGAACTCTTTATGAGTGCTTCTTTCGTGTGCATCTTGTGATGTGTTTGGCTTGGTTCCCTACTTTGGAATCATTGCCCCCGGTTGTTGTTTAAGCAAGTATTCATTACAGTGCTTTGTTTGAAAGTCCAGCTGGTTTTGTGTTATCGAGTCAGGCAGTGGAAGGGATTATCGTGGCACATGAGCCAAGTTCACAATAAGGTCTTCCACTCGTGCCTTTTTTCCCAATCCAGATTGGCCTTGGATGGGATGAACTCGCTCCCTTGTGTGAGCCTTGGGTTATGAATTTGTGTGATATTCCCCCGTTGTTACTTTGGTTCTTATGGTTATGGTTTGGTTTTCGGGATCCTGGCTTCAGCTATTTATGCTACTCAACTGGTTTTCTCAGATGGTATTCTCAGACGGTTATGTTCTTTCGGTAAACCTTGGCTTGGTATCCACTTATGAGTGTTACATCGTTGTATGTGTGGTATGATGAGTTGGCTTTGCCTCTCATATTATGTGCTATGTGATTACTATTCTTTATGATTATCATTTTAGCATGAAACGTAGTTGCATTCTTAGTAGCTTACTGAGATTTATTCTCACCCCGTTCCTTGTTTATTTGTTTTCCTTAGATAAAGGCGAGTCCAGGGGATAAGACACTTGGCACGGGAGGACGTTAAAGTGGTAAGAGTTGGGGTTTGTTTTGTAAAGGCTACATTACATAGATGTATAACCTTTTGGGTAGAGTTTCCGTGACTTCATCATTTTGTAACACCATTATTTTGGATGATGTTGGTGTATGTACATTTGTATAAAAGTTGTAAGCCTTCTGGCTAAGTACTTTCGTTTGTGAAAGTTGTTTGTAAAGTTGGTTTGAAATTTAAATAGAAGTCTTTGAACTTCAAGTGTTGATTTTGTTAAACTTTATGAAAGTATATTTCGAAAATTTTTCAAAAGGGTTTTATGACGTCTTCCCATCGTGTCCCGAGCGTGGGGCCAAGTAGGACCACGGGTCTGGGGCGCGACACTATGAGTTTCAACTTGTGTAGGAATTGGAGGAGTTTGGGAGTACAAGTGCAAAATACCTTCAATTGCAGACACATGTTCAGAACTAGAGGTATGTTTGGGAGAAGGGGTCGACTCAAATCTGGACCTTTTATAAACTAGGGATGATGACTCAGAACTTCTTGGCTTAAAGACATAATCACCATCATTAGAAGAAGCAGCGGTTACCTTAGCTAGGTCTCTAGAGATGAGGTTAGCTATTGGCTCATGAACAGTTTCCTGCACCTCAGCTGTTGAGTCAATCTCCATGTTCTGCTGCTCGTGTTGGGTTTCCTAATAACATGCGCAGCGGAATAAAGCATTAAAATTTTCATGAAACCTAAAGCCCATAGATCCATTCATATGATTAAGTTAAATACATGCATAATGAATACTAGAATACTAACCCTTGATGCCTTTGATTTTGCAACCATGAATCTTGGTGGAGACTTGAAACTTGATCACGAACAAAAATCTTGAACACGAACTATTGAGGTGATAAGCTTCACCCTCTATCGGTATCCACACCTTCGAACGAATATCAAGAACGCTTGATCTTGGTTGCGAGACCGAATTGTGAAACACGCTTTCACAATTATAAGAACTATAAGGAATTTATGTGATGATGTTCTTGTTCTTCAATCTAGGGATCTCTTAGAACAAGAAAATAATCCTCTCAAACTCTTTGGAGGTACTCACAATGTTATGGACTGATTAGGGCAACTAGAGGGAGTTTTTATACTTGTTTAACCTTATTCCAAATAGGTAACAAGTGACCATGGGTTCAATCATAAACCCATAAGATATGATTAGGTTCTAGCAAACCGTCATACCTACCCAAATAGTGTAACTATATACAAGTTCGCATTCCTTTATAGAACATGTCACAATCCCTTTGTCCATGATGTCATTGAACACAAGTCATGGTCATTGAGTCAACTTGTTTTGTTCAATACTTTCTCGATCCCGAATATGTTGATAATCCAAATGACATTGATCCAATCAATCCATTTATTTTAAAGTCTTTGCATTTATGTTGAATAAAAGAGGGAATGATCAAGTTTGAATGATAAAGGTTGATTCCTGGGAATATTAACAGATTCCCAGGAAGACCTCCATAGCCGTACGGCTACTTTGTCCAAGTGGCACATTTCCAGTCTAGTTCCCCTTTTATCCAGAATGTTTACAAAATAACCTTTTCTGTCAAATATTTAACTGTTTTCTGGTAAAGTCAGTTTCTCCCATTTTCAAGAACACACACACACACACACACACACATTTGCACAATTTTAACAAATTTTAGGGAGACTCGGTTTCTTCCGAGGCGCTTTGGGTGAAATACTGGTTGAGTTCTTCCCAAAGCGTAACCTGACCTCCGAATCCTTTGTCTCTAACCATTTTTCGTTAAGTTTGGGTTTAAAATTAAACTAGTGGCGACTCCGTTGAATGTTGATAAGATCCCGTGTTTGATTCTCAAGGGAACTAGTCCGTTTTTCCCGCGGGTATCTCACAGTGGCGACTCCGCTGGGGAATAGTTTGTTCTCGGACTTCTTTTTAGAAGATTCGGGGGCATTCTTGTGTGGGTCAAACTCCCATCCTCATTTGTTGACTTTGTGCATATTTTGTGTGTGTTTTATGTTTCTGTTTTGGTTTTTTTTTTATAGAAATGAACTGTTCTGGAAATGTAATAAACTGGGGCTTGATGATCTGAAGTTGAAAATCTGCAAAAAATAATGGAGCTACATCCCTAGCCGTACGGCTGGTTTCGCCAGGCCCACAGAATGTTTCTAGTTAATAGTTTTGTGCAGGGCAGAGACATTCTGATGGTCCCCTTGCTTCTTCTGGTCCAGGTTCTAATTTACAGCCTTGTGTGTGCACATTTGCCTTCATTTTCTTAGCCAAAAAGGGATTTTCAAAGCTTGGTAATGCACAAATATTTTGGACATAAAATTGGGTTTTCAAAGCCTCGTTGTGCCTTACCCCTTTTTTTTAAATTTTTTTTTGGTTTCTCATTCTTTAGTTGTGCACAACATTTTTGTACAAATGACTTTCAAAAGGTTGTTGTTCTTGTTGTAAAGTTTTGGTTTCAAAAGCCTTTGGTTGTGCACAACCTTTCCATGTACAAAATTTTGATTCTTGCTTATTCATAGCTTTGCGTGATTACTTGTGCAAATTACTTGTTTAAATTGTTTGTCCATGTCTTGTATATGCTCTTGTGTATTGCTCACGATATTAAAACAGACTGAAAATTCTTATTTTGACTCAAAAGGGAACATAGAAGGCTTCACACAACGCGCACTTGACCTTGTGCACGTTCCAAAAACCCTTTAAACCCGGAATGGATGCCACGATGCAGCTTGATTGGTGCTCTTGTGCCCTTCTCGCGCGCACGGGTCCATTCCACCTCCCCTTCTGAGCCGAGTCGACCACACATGTCCGTGACACACAAATACCGTGACCATGGTTGGTTTTTGGTCTAGCTCACGTCATCACGTCCCTAATATGTGCCCGAAGTTGATTATGGCCAAGTTAACGCCCGAGTCACGACTCCTTGTGAAAGAAAGTGTGACCAAGATCATCTTTGACCCGGTCCTTGACTTATGCATTAATTCCAACCATAATTAACCAAAGTCATGCATTAAGGATAGGGTGACACCGTGTCATTAAGCCCTCATGCTTGGCCCATCCTAATCATCCTTGAGCCCAAGGTTAAGGTCCGAGATCCCTCATTAAAATGAGGTCATGCCAGAATTTCGTTGAAGCATTAAGTCAATCTTAACCTTGAAGGGGCTTAATTATGATAAGAATGGCCCACACATTGGAACTTTATGACACACTAGACCTTAGGTTTGGTACTTTTGATCGGTGGAAGCCACGTGCCCTATAGGACCCTCGCCCGGGATAGTCCGTCCTTGGGAGCGTGCAATACAGGTGGAAAACCAGGGGCTTATAGACGTAGTGTTGGCCTCCACTGATCCAGGGTTTAGAGTAGTTGCAAAAAAGAAGAGAAATCTTTTCCGACCATTTGGAATAAAAATGCATTTTAAGTAAACTTGAACAGATAATTAATTGCACCTTGCATGAATTTGCTCCGTTTTTTATTCCCTTCTTTGACACATTGCATTCTTTCGCTAACAAGCGTCATCCCGTTAATCTTTGGATGGATCCCCGTTATCCTCCAAGAAGTCAGTCAAGTCTTTGGATGGATCCTCGTTATCCTCCAAGACTTCCGTTTAACCCTAGGCCATAGTCCCCTAGGTCCCCGTTGAGATCTCCGTTTAACCCTAGGCCATAGTCCCCTAGGTCCCCGTTGAGATCTCCGTGTAACCCTAGGCCATAGTCCCTTAGGTCCCCGTTGAGATTTCCGTTTAACCCTAGGCCATAGTCCCCTAGGTCCCCGTTGATATTTTCGTTTAACCCTAGGCCATAGTACCCTAGGTCCCCGTTGAGATTCCCGTTAAATCCTAAGAAATTATCCTCCAGGAAGTCAGTCAAGTCCTTGGACGGATCCCTGTTATCCTCCAAGAAATCGGTCAAGCCCTTGGATGGATCCCTGTTATCCTCCAGGAAGTCAGTCAAGCCCTTGGATGGATCCCTGTTATCCTCCAAGAAGTCAGTCAAGCCCTTGGATGGATCCCTGTTATCCTCCAGGAAGTCAGTCAAGTCCTTGGATGGATCCCCGTTATCCTCCAAGAAGTCAGTCAAGTCCTTGGATAGATCTCTGTTATCCTCCAAAGTGTCCGTTAAAATTAAGTTCAAAAAAACATAATAATAATATATGTAAGAAAGGAAATAAAACTGCTTAGGGTGATTCTTTTCCTCTACCCTTGAGCCGTCATGTGGTGACCAATTTTGCGCCCCTCGAGGCATCTCGTTTCCGTTAGTGTCGTCACGTGACCATTCCCCCTTCGGGTCTAGGCGTCATGGCGCCACATGGTAATATACCTTGGTCAAGCATTGACCTCCTCGATTTGCACCGCCATGTGGTGACCATTTCAATTGACCCGATCGCCCTTGTGACTCAGACTAGTGTGAGTACCATTTAGTCTCAAACTAGTAATGTTTTATCCCATGTTATCCCGACTAAAAGGCCCTTTTGAAGTGAGTCGACTAAGTCACGTTTGTCTTAGAATTCTAAACCCATTCGAACTACGGTGACCTGAGCTTCTCATCGTGTGGGTGTAGACACCCCGCCTTGGACCTCTCACCCCAATTACACACTTGATTTTGTGTTTCTCCCTCTTTTAAGTGTTTTCTGTTAGTTTTTGTTACTTTGGTTAAGTTCCAGACGGGCTCTGTTAAGTCCAGGGACTAAACTGAATAAAAGTTCTAACTTTCTAGTCCATTCTATCAAAATTTGCCTTTCAGAGTCGCGCGCCTCCGCCCCTTGAGGCCAGACGCGCGCGCCTTCCGCCGCCTAGGTGGGATGCGCGCGCTTATGGGGTGTGTCAGTTATAGATTCTGCCCAAGAATCTCTCCCTTGCTCATTATACATGATTTTAACTATAAAAACCCCTCCAATCCATCATTGGAGGGGACCTTGAACCTTGAATTCCAGGATCTTTCATTAAGCGTTGGCATCACATTCTTTCACAAGTATTCTATACCTTCTCAAAAAGTTGTCTTTGAAGATTACTATAGGTACAATTCTCTTCTACTTTATGTCTTCTTCTTCTTCTTCTTCTTCTTCTTCTTCTTCTTCTTCTTCTTCTTCTTCTTCTTCTTTTTTCAATCAATGTGCAATCACCCAAAACCACTTGGGACATGACACCAATGGCTCTTTCATTACATTGAATTGGCCTAGGAGTTATCTCCCTACATTCTAAACAATAAAACCCCTTTTAAAACCCTTTTATCATTATTCAAATAGGAAGAACACATTTATCTTTAAAGTGGATTATGGACAAACAAGACCGATATTGCTCGGGCGAAATGGGTGTTTAAGTACTTCCCATTTCGTAACCTAACCCCCGAACCCTTCATCCCAAGGAATCTCTGTTTTTGTAAATCAAACTTAGGCTCATAAACATTAGGTTTTCTTACGTTCCTCAAAAACGTGGGTGGTGACTCTAAAACACAATTAGACATCCTAGGATAATTAACCGCTCTAGCCAAGTTGTGTTTTCCCAGGGTATCTACAGTGGCGACTCTGCTGGGGATATAGAGGGTTAAACTTGCATTTTCTGCTTTTGGTGTTCTAATTTTTGTTTTCTGGGCATTCTGGTAAAAAGGGTGGGAAGCGCACGCTTCTGGCCTTCTTGGCCTAAAGCGCGCGCGTCCGATCCCTTCTACCAGAATCGCCCGCCTTTCATTTTGTTCTTCGAATTTCATGTTTCTGTGCTAACAGTTTCTGCAGGGGAAAGTTACATGATTTGGGACCAGGGCAATCCCCTGAGTCCACAGTTTCTGACATTCTGACAGGTACCCCAGATGCGCGCGCCTCCAATCTTCATGGCGTACTGCGCGCGCTTCCCATATCAATGCTCTGAGGAGCGCGCTTCTGGGTAAATTCCCAGAACATCATTCAGTTTCCAGAACAGAAGCAGTTCACAGAAACAAAACAGAATGACAGTGTGGGCACCGAGCCTGCACATGAACAATTTTACTTTCTGTTTATTTTTATCGGTCACATGGGTGATTCGAGAGTTGTAATTATGTGCTTATTGCTTTTATTTTCTTTTGAAAAAAAAGATACTTTGTCACTTGTTAGACCTCACACTACACGCACAATTCTTATCAACTGCTCACTATCGAGTCGCACGAGTTTAACCCCAAAACCGTCGAGGCCCGTCCTAGAAAGTTTCAAGCTCCACTCGACCTTGACTCTTTCGAAGCGGTAAACCTCAGCCTGTGGCGTAGTTCATGACTACATGCCAAGGGTGACCTTAAGCCTCTCTTTAGCCGAGCACCAACCACACAATTCTATTTAGGGTCTAACACTCCGTGACCAAGTCGGTTTTTATGTACCGAGATTTCCCTAAACTAATGTCATCAAATCATACATGCCGTTTCCAAAAGAAACAAATGGTTGTTATGGGACAAAATAAAACTCCGTCCCCAAAGTGGTTATTTTGGACGAAAATAAAAAATCCGTCCCCGCATGTATGCTTTATGACATTAATTTAGTTTAATCCCGTCACATGTAAGTATCACAAGCGTGGTGGAATCCGATGAGTATATGGGACCGCGAGAAGGTCTATATACTAGTGTGACGATTCCACTATTTTTCTAGAAACCCCAAAAAGGACTATGTCCTTCCGACTTTGTAAATAATAATAAAAAAAAAGAGTCATTTTCCTTATGTGGTTTGAGTCTTTTCTCTTGGTCGTGGGTTAAATCATTGGATTCAAAAGGTATTTTTGGGACCACCTTAAGATCAACCATGTTCTCTCCATAGGTCCAATGGCTTCAAGCGGCAACAACAACAACAAGGGTGAGAATACTTCCGTGTCCAACGAAAGGCTCTTCAACATAATAAGAGCCATGGGGGAACAAATGGATAGACTTGTCGAGGATGCCCGCCACAAGGATGATTTGTGGCAAGCCCGTCTTGATCTCGAGAGGAGAATTCATAAGGAAGAAGTGTCTGAACTTAAGGCCCGTTTACGAGAGTTCACCGACAACAAAGTAAAGGTCAACGATAAGGCATGTTCAAATGGCTCACCTCTTAAGAGTCACAAAGGCTCTACCAACGATCGTGTTTACACTCCCCTCCAAGGTATGACAGTCACCAAGGCCTATGAAGATCTCAAAGCAAAGGGACAAATTTCTCCTCTCTAAGGGTACAAGCAACCACAACCATTACTTCGCAACCATGCCCACCACAAGTGGTGTGACTATCACCTATGCATCGGTCATGTCACCGAGGATTGCTTCTCCATCCGCAACATCATCCAAGACTTGATTGACAATGGTGAATTTACCGTGGGTGAAGAACAACAGTTAAAGAGTGAGAGCATGCAAGAAATCATCAAGGAAGGGGCTCAGATTTGAAATGGGGCTTCAACAAGGGATCATGTCACAAGGCCGACGACAACAATCTCCGTTTCTCTTTCTCTACCTAGTAGTAGGAATAAAAAAAAAAAAGGAGTCAAAAGTCCTCTTAAGTGTGCGTTAATGTTTTCTCTCGTCCTATGTTAAATGTTCGAGTCCATTGAGTCATCTAATAAAAAGTCGTTCTTGTCCTCATACACTCTTCCAAGTTGTTCAATTTAATTCTTGGCAAAATGATGAAAAGATGTCTAAACACGTTTTAGAACGAAGGCTATCACTTGAACGCCTAGAGGCTAAACATCGACGACGACATCAACGATTAAGACAAGGCCAAGACATCAAGGAGCAACAACCACGGAGAAATCAAGCAAAATTTTAAAAGGGGGATTAAAAAAAAAAAAAAAAAAAGCTCGCTAGGTTTAAATCCTCAAATCAACCTAGGCAAAAGTTAGAGCACAAAAAAAAATAAAAAAAAATCACCCTCAATCAAAGAAGTACAAGATCAACATAATTCCACCGATGAAGGACGAAGCAACAACCATCTCGATGAATGGAGCATCCACAAGAACTACGGTGACCTGAGCCTCTTCACCGGAGGAACGTAGGCAACCTTCGGGTCCGGTCTCACGCAATAAAGAAGATATGTTTAGCCCTAGCGCGTTATGGTGGTCGGCCTTCATCTCGAACTTGTCAAGACGTCTTTGTACGATTCATTTACCAATGAATTAATCACCAAAAGATTGAACAACTTTCTTAGATTTGGAATCGCTATCCGTTCCTTATCGAGTCTAGGGATTTCTCTTCTTTTTGCGATACTCCCAGTTTCTTGCAATCAAACTGGGGCTTTCTTTCTCTTCTCTCTTAATGACTTACTTGCCTTCGTGAGTCATTCAAAAAATATACATACATGAAGTCAATAATAGGGACACTCCCTAGTCGAGTCAATGTCACTCATCTTTAGTGACAAGAGGTCTTCACCGCAAAATCACGTCTCTCATCCTCCGCTAGAGTCAATGCACACTTCCTCATTAATCGAGTCAAAATGAAGACACAAAAGAGATGCCCACTAGATTGAAAACCCGAAAGGGCGGTCTAGGCAAAAAACAGGGTGCGTTATAAAAAAATGAGAGAGTGAGAGAGAGAAGGGAAAGAGAAATGGAGATCTCCGTCCTCTAAGGAAGACAACTGCACAAGTTCTACATTGGGTCTCCTCAGCAAGTCAATCCCCACTGAGCCAACTTTGGAATTGCAAAAGGTTTGACGAGATATGGCACCATCAAAGGTCATTTTGGGTTATTGAAAGATTGTTCTTGCAATGTGCATCTTTGGGCTCATGAGAAAGAAAGCCCGTGGTAACCAAGATCCGTCCGAGAACGAGCCTATCATTGAAGGGGTACAAGGTTGCACTAAAAAATCCCCAGCTAGTAAGTTGGTTTGGGCAGCGAGCAACAACATGTAATTCAAGATTCTACAAGCATGTCCCTCTAAAGTATGCCGAAAGACTCCCAAGAATGGAGTAGCTCTTGCCATGTCCCCTTGTGTTTGTTCCCCCACACGAGGACGAGTCTCTTTTTTTGCTCAACAAGTGATGACGCCCTAGGGGCTATGTGACTCGAGAAAGAAAACTTCTCTTGCTTCATTTGACAGTTAATGAGCCCTAGGGCTACGCTCAAGAAAGATGTGTGAGACTATCCTCAAAGTCTCTCAAAAGGAATGTCGAGAAGAACCTTCTTGTCATGTATGCTCATACTTGTTCCCCCGATCAAGGATAGGCCCTTCTCGTTCCACTCCTAATCAATGGTGCCACTCTAGGGGGTACGACCAAGTTTTAAAGGCTCCCTCGGCAAGAAGAAATTCACTTCAGTGTCCCCGACGGAGTCATGTGCAACATTGGAAGCTTCCTCAATTCGGCACCGAAGGTCTCAAGGGGCTTCTCAATCTACAATCTTTTGGGCTACGGAATTACAGTGATACAAGCAAAGGGCAATATTGGGGCTTCACAACCGACAGTATTTTGGGACAACAATGATCAAGCAATGCAATGTGGAGAAGTCTTATATGAAAGAGATCATGCTTTAAGGTCTCCCAACACCTCAAGTCAAAGGTCTCTTGGTTTTAAATGAGGGCTCCGATGTTATGAATGAATTTGATGATTTTTGTTAGAACTTACAACGAGATTATGAGGGAAGTCTTAGAGAATAGGAAGAAGAAGCTCCAAGGGTCCGTGAATGTGCTCACCTGCAGTGGCCGGGTAATAGCGAGTGCCTCGGTTCCCACGAATACAACAACCAACACTTCTTCTCAAAGATCAAAAGCACAAGATGCACCTGAAGACCCTTTATTGACACAACTCAAGAAGACGCAAGCCAACATATCCATCTGGGACCTTATTGCATCATCAAAGAAGCACCGAGACCTCATTATCAAAAACTTGGATGACACATCAGTCTCTCCCTACACAACTCCCGAAGACCTCACAGCAATGATAGGTCACATTCACTTCGGCAATGTCATCACTTTTGCCGACATGGACGTCCCGCCATTTTGGTCTGATCACAATGAAGCCATCTACCTCAAAGTAAAGGCAAGGGGGAGACCCATTTCAAGAGTATTAGTAGACGGTGGTTCCGCACTCAACTTAACGCCTAGCCGACTCATGGGCATACTGGGGCTCAAAAGCTCTGATTTACAACCTTCTACCCAAGTTATTAGAGGGTACGATAGCACTGCCCGTACAGTCATGGGAATGCTAGAAGTTGATATCGAATTTGGAAGCATGATCATATCCGTCCGATTTCAAGTACTTGATGTCCCGTCTTTGTTCAACTTAGTTTTGGGCCGACCATGGATACACAGTTCCAATGCCGTCCCGTCGACTCTCCATCAGTGTGTCAAGATCAGAAATGGGGACGAGATAGTCACTGTCATGGCCGAGAATGTCACCATCCACAGAAATGGGGGACAACCCGTCCACCAAGTTCAACACGGGATAGATGATTCCACTCTCTCCGGTATCAACGCCATCGACAAAGAAGGGGGAAGTGGGCAATGGACCCTCGGCAATCCTAAAATCCTCCGCATGATGAGGAACATGAATCACTTTCCCGGTCTAGGCCTAGGGAAGCATCAACAAGGAACATTGCACCCCGTAGAGATTCCTTTGTCAGAAACAAGTTTGGTTTGGGATACGAGCCTACTGAAGATGACTTAAAATACGAGCAAGCGGTCAAGAATCAAAAGACCCGAGCTCGCAAAGAAGGTCGACAATATGAAATCCCCAACTTGAGGCCTTACCGCAACACACTGAACGGTTATTTTGTTCGCCAAGGGGAAGATGTTCCGTACATGATCTTTCCTGAGCCATGGGTTACCAACAAGGGCGTCAGAAATCCCGGTCTCGAGATCTTCACTGATTGTGAAATTCTGACACAAGAAAGGGAGCCTACTCCAATGTCACCCCGAGAGTGGTGGGGCAAGAAAGTGACTATAGAGTCTGAAGTAGAGATTACCGTGGGGGAAGGACTGACCGATCTAGCCTCCATGTTCGAAGAATTTGCCATCATGGACGATTATCAAGTCAACGCCATCTCCGACAACACAGAAATGGAGAGTCCGTCTATCAGCCAGATCCAGCCAAGCTCCGAGCCAATCAACAACTGGTACTCTACGAAGGGGCCCATGGTATCCAAGGAATTTTTAGTCCGAGAAATGGGTTGCATACCCCGCACAGCAACAAAGGAAGAGCGGCTCACACTTGCTTTCGAGTCCGAGAGTGTTTCTAATACCCTCACCCAAGAGGATATGGAGGCCATAGCCGAGCGTGTGTTTCCTTTCTTTGCTAATGAAAAATTCGGTATTTCTGAGTACCCCGAGATTGTAAACATCATAAATGATGAATTAACTAATAACGAACTTAATGAACAAGTTAATAACGATTCAAATTATGATGAATTAGCCCACGAAAATATAACATACCTAAATGAACTAGCTCAACAGGTACGTTGTCATGGTGAAAATGGTCTAGGGGCTGATGAGGAATTGCATGTTGTTAATCTGGGTACCGACGAAGAGCCGAAAGAAACGAAGATAGGAAGCTTCTTCAAGGGGGAAGACAGAGACAGATTGACTGCACTGCTCAAAGAATTTATGGATGTATTCGCATGGTCGTTCAAAGACATGCCGGGTTTGGACAGAAAGGTCGTAGAGCACAGAATTCCGATCAGAGAGGACGCCAAGCCAGTAAAGCAGAAGCTCAGAAAGATCAAACCAGAATGGTCCCTACAAGTCAAAGAAGAGATTGAAAAGCTCCTCAGTGTGGGTTTCATCAAAGTCATTGAGTATCCAACTTGGCTAGCCAACATTGTGATAGTCAGAAAGGAAAACGGCAAGGTTTGAGTTTGTGTGGACTTCCGGGATTTGAACAAAGCTTCCCCGAAAGATGATTTTCCGCTACCAAACATCGATATGCTTGTCGATTCGACTACCAACTATGAAGTCCGCTCATTTGTGGACGGTTTTTCCGGTTACAATCAGATTCTCATGTCCAAGGAGGACCAACACAAGACAGATTTCACAACACCGTGGGGCACTTTATGCTACACAGTCATGCCATTCGGGTTAAGGAACGCTGGGGCTACCTACCAAAGGGCTGTTACGGATCTATTCCACGACATGATTCATAAATAGACCGAGGTCTATGTAGACGACATGATCATCCATTCAAAGGGAACCAACGGTCAACATTTGATCGATATTCGTAAGTTCTTTGAACGACTCCGACAATATGAGACTCAATCCCGCAAAGTGCACTTTTGGGGTCATCAGAGGAAAGGTTCTCGGTTACATGGTCACTGAGAGAGGAATTGAAGCCAATCCTTCCAAGATCAAGGCAATCATTGACATTCCTCCCCCAAAGACGCAGAAAGAAATCAAGGGTTTCATGGGCAGGCTTCAATACATCAGTCGGTTTTTGCACTAACTCACTTCCATGTGTGAGCCGATCTTCAAGCTACTCAAGAAGAATGTGGCTCTAGAATGGACCGATGCTTGCCAAGAAGCCTTTGACCAAGTGAAGCATTACTTGACATGCCCTCCAGTTTTGGTTCCACCGCACAAGGAGAAGCCCCTCTTGCTCTATCTCACTGTCAATGATGAAGCCCTAAGGGCTATGTTAGCACAAGAACAATGAGACTCCACAAAAGAGAATGCTATCTACTTTGTCAGCCGCCGGTTTCAAGGAGCTGAGAAGCACTACTCTGTCTTAGAGAAGTCTTGTGCGGCATTGGTTTGGGTTACTCAAAAGCTAAAGCATTACATGGAGGCCTTCCCAATCAAGTTGGTAGCAAAAGTGGACCCTCTCCGTTACATCTTCGAGAAGCCCTTCATGTTAACAAGAATATCCAAACGGTACTTCATGCTCGCCGGCTACGATATTACTTACGTCACACTCAAATCCATCAGGGGGAAAGTGCTCAGTGATCAGCTTGCTGAATTTCCGTGTGACGAAGTGAAGGGGGAAGATGTACAGTTCCCCGACGAGCATTTAATTTGCGCTACAACAGAGGAAAATAAGTGGCAACTTTTTTTCGATGGCGCGGCCAATAAGCATGGATATGGCATAGGGATGTTACTTGTCGATCCAAAGGACATCTATACTCCAATTGCTATCCGCCTCAAATTTGAGGCCACCAACAACATCGCCGAGTACGAAGCATGCATAGCAGGGCTCGAAGCGGCCCTCGAGAGAAATGTCATGAGCTTAGAGGTATTGGCGATTCCTTACTCATCATCAATCAGACATCTGGAAAATGGAAGATTCAAGACTCAACTCTACAACGGTATGGTCAACATCTCGAGGAGTTGGTTGAACAGTTTCAAGAAATCACCTTCAACTACCTGCCAAGGGACAAGAACCGTTTCGCTGATGCATTAGCCACCATCGCTTCGCTGGTCGAAATGCCCGAGGGAAAAAATGGTGAAGCCCTTTAAAATTTCCCGAAGGAATAATCCGGCATACTGCATGAGTATCGAGATCAACGAGGTCTAGGCAAACTCCCTGTGGTATTCAGATATCATGAATTTTCTCAAGAATGGCACTTATCTCGAGAATAGCATTAAGAAGTCTCAGATAGCGTTGCAAAGGCTAGCCTCTCGATATGTACTAATTGGAGACCGAGTCTACAAAAGGCACCATGAAGGGATCAATCTCCTATGCGCAAGTGAGACTGAAGCTCAAGAAATAATGCATGAGATCCACGAGGGTGAATGTGGGCCCCACATGAACGGGTTTATATTGACCAAGAAGATACTCCGCATGGGTTATTATTGGAGTACCATGGAAAGAGACTGCATCGAGAAAGTCAAAAGGTGCGCCAAATGCCAATTCCATGCCAACCTACAGCACGCTCCACCCTCACAACTTTACAACATGACCACGCCATGGCCTTTCTCTTATTGAGGCATAGACATCATCGGCAAAGTTCACCCTACTGGCAGCAACGGACAATCTTTCGTCCTAGTAGCCGTGGACTATTTTACAAAATGGGTCGAAGCGCAGGCTTACCGGGTTCTCAACGCCAAAAAAGTGGCCGAATTTGTGAAGACCCACATCATGTGCCGGTACGGCGTTCCTCATGAAATCATCTCATAAAACGGTTCTCACTTTGAGAAAAAGATGGACGCGCTCCTGGTAGAATACAAGATTACTAAGCACAAGTCATCTCCATACCGCCCTCAAGCAAACGGCGCGGTCGAAGCAGCTAATAAGACAATCGAGACCATTGTGAAGAAAATGGCCTCCACCGGAAAGGATTGGCCCGAAAAGCTACCTTTAGCATTGTGGGGCTACCGCACGTCAATACGGACATCAACTGGAGAAACTCCTTATGCACTGGTTTATGGTTCCGAAGCTGTACTCCCAATAGAGCTCGAAGTCCCATCCCTATGGGTCCTCCTCGAGAACCAAGTCAATGAAATCGATTGGATGCAAAGTCGATATGAACAACTAGCTCTACTCGATGAGAAATGGCTAAGGGCACTCGAACGTACGAGAGCCTATCAACAAAGAATGGCAAGGGCTTTCAACAAAAATGTGAAGCCTCGAAACATCAATGTGGGAGATTTGGTCCTAAGACAACATCCTCCTAATGCCATGAACCCCCTTGGAAAATGGGGACCCGATGGATCGGTCCGTACGTGGTCAAGAAGAAACTAAGCGGCAGTGCAGTCCAACTCGTGGATTTAGATGGAGATCAGCTGCCGAAGGAAGTCAACCTCGACAAGATGAAGAGATTCTACGCTAATAAAGGAAGACCATTAAAAAAAAAAGAGCTCGCTAGGTTGAAAACCCGCAAGGGCGGCCTAGGCAAAAATTAGAGCACGTGCAAAAAGAAGCCTGCTAGATTGAAAACCCGAAAGGGCGGTCTAGGCAAAAAACTGGGTGCACAAAAAAAAAAAAGGGTCTTCGTTTGTTCGAACTACAGAGACCTGAGCCTCTACACTGGAGGAACGTAGGCAACCCTCGGGTGCGGTCTAAATCATAACAAATACCCCAAATCATTTCAAATTAACGAGATGCAATTTTTATTCATTCACTGAATTATTTTGATCAATACAATGAAAATGTTGAGCTATTAAAAGACATAAAACATTAAATCCTAAACAAGTGGTCTATTTTACTTGCAATCTCTTGGGGTACTAGGAAAAATCTAATTTTCTCTTGGCCTTCGAAGGGCCACCCGAACAACCATCAATCCTACTCTTCTTGGGAGGTCTAGGAACACTGATACGGACTGAAACCTTCTGCGCAACAGAACGCCTCCGAGCATAAAATCATTCAAAGGGGTACCGAAAGGGTCAGTCAGAATATTGTTCACATCAGCAGCAGCTTCCTTGTATCTCAAAGCACTGCTAGGCTCAAAATCTTTCCCTAACAATTCAGCCCGAAGAGCATCTATCCAAGTAATACCGCGGTAAACGGTACCAAACAAATGATCCAAGTAACTCTCGGGAAGAAAGATACTACCCCGATGCAGAGGGACGGAAGCCCACCGATGACGGTCATCTCCCCAAGCTGACTGGAGTTCACTGGAGAAGTCCGGACCCATGTAAGAAATTGGACGAAGCATCCCATTCCTCGGAAAAGGAATTATCTGTTGACGGCCAAACTGGCTCAGAACCCGTTGTGGTTGGTAAAACGGAGAATCTCTCAACCCGGGTAAAACCACATGCTGAAAACCGAAGGTCCATTCCACAAAAGGGCGAAGACCCCAAGAAGAAGGGAACCACTCAATGTCATCTGTAAGAAGACAAGCAAAAAATTTCTTCCAACCCTCTTTGGTCAGGTTTCGAATGAACAGTCGTCTTCTATGAACAGCAAAAGGAGAAAGGTCACCATCCGACGCATAAAGCCTGAAATGCTCTCGAAGCCATATGGTCAAAAGCAAGGGGCTTCCTCGTCGCATCCCGCCCGTACGATGCAATTCGTCCAGACCATGCAAAGTTTCCCCCACTATAAGAGGGATTATACCGAATTGTTGCTCCTTCGCCTGCAACGCAATCTCAGCCAACTGCGCATCCACAGTACCCAGAGGAGTGACAAATAGAACCTCGCTGAAAAGACAGACAACCATGGCATTTCTCTTAAAAGACTGAACCGCGACATCTTCCGAATGCAAGCTGAAAAACATCGGAAGCTCAGTTATGTCAACAACGGTCCCGTGCATCATCTTCTTCACCTCTCCAACAGCGAGATTCAGAAGGTCAACCCAAGAGTCAACAACACCGCGGTGATACTTAGGGACGACAATCTGACCAGCCAAAGGCATACCAAGAATGGCCCCAAAATCATCGACAGTCGGCACCATTTCATTAGCCGAAAAGTTGAAAGTATGGCTATCAAAATCCCAAAAGGCTGCAGCGGCCTTCAATAAATCCCAATCCGGCTTCAATGTCCGCAAAGTAAAAAGAATTCGAAACCCAAAATCTTTGATAAAAGCATTTTTGGGATGAGTCTTGAAAGAATACACGAAGGTCGACAAATCCTTCTCGTAATTACTAGCAACCTCGCCATCAAGACTAAAAAAGGTTAAAGGCCATGGGAAAGAAGATTACAAGCAAAATTGAGCAATGAAATGTTGTTCAAAAAATGGCAAAAGAGAGCTGTTAGAATCAAATTGTCGACCAGAAACTGATATTATAGCTGTTGGGGGATCTTTTGGCCAGCAATGTCAGGGCCCGAATTTTGCCTCCCAGAGGCGCGCCCCCCGACACTGGTATGAGCGGCGTACGCGTCCCATCGCCAAGAGAGGAAGCGCCCGCGTCCCAGGTCAGAAGTGCTTCAGAAACGGCCCTTGTCAGTTCAAAAGGCAACCCAGGCACTTCAAAATGCCTTCAACCTGCAACGAGTTCAAAATCCCAACAGCAAGGCAACACTCAAACATCTCCGCCCTTGAACACCCAGTTGGGCACACGCTGATTTGGTCCGCCCTTAAGGCATGTCTAAAATTGAAAGTAGGATAGGAATTCTCACTAAAAAAAAAGTTAGGGAGTCCTTCTTTAATTCTCAAAGATCAGTTTTTACAATTCATCCCCAGCAGAAAGCACTCCGCAGTCAACTGTGCCCGCACCCCACCAAAAGTCAAAGTCAAACAGTCAACATTAAAATGCGACTCACGGCAACAACATGGTCCTGGGTGAGTCACAAAATCACCACCTCCTCATCAAGCAAAATCTACATCCATTCCAGCAGACGGTCCTCTGGGTCCCGCATTTGAGCAGATGGTCCCTCGGTACCCGCTATTCCAGCAGACGGTCCTCTGGGTCCCGCATTCAAGTAGACGGTCCCTCGGTACCCGCTATTCAAGAAGACAATCCTCTGGGTCCCACATTCAAGCAAACGGTCCTCCGGGACCCGCATTCAAGCAAACGGTCCCTCGGTACCCGCTATTCGAGCAGACGGTCCTCCGGGTCCCGCATTCAAGCAAACGGTCCTCTGGATCCCGCTTCCAGCAAACAGATCTCACCACCAGCAAACATGTCCCACTTCCATAAAAACGGACCCCCAGGTCCCGCTGTCGGCCACGGTGGACCGCTTCATGCCACCGAACCTTTATTATCAACCAAGCCGCTCACACAGGGAGCGCACCTCTATCCATTGCAATTTCAAATTACTGCTTTTATCGAGTCTTTTCTTTTCTTGGTGATGTCCTATGCGGATGTCTTTCTTTTCGTCGGCGCGTTTGCTTTTCAATCCACGCCGCCGAGGGGCTCTGTAGACACCCCGCCTTGGACCGCTCACCCCAATTGCACACTTGATTTTGTGTTTCTCCCTCTTTTAAGTGTTTTCTGTTAGTTTCTGTTACTTTGGTTAAGTTCCAGACGGGCTCCGTTAAGTCCAGGGACTAAACTGAATAACAGTTCTAACTTTCTAGTCCATTATGTCAAAATTTACCTCTCAGAGTCGCGCGCCTCTGCCCCTTGAGGCCAGACGCGCGCGCCTTCCGCCGCCTAGGTGGGATGCGCGCGCTTCTGGGGTGTGTCAGTTACAGATTCTGCCCAAGAATCTCTCGCTTGCTTACTATACATGATTTTGCCCGGAAAGATTTCTTGGAGACTCCGTTTGGCTAAAAAAAAACACACATTTTCAACTATAAAAACCCTCAAATCCATCATTGGAGGGGACCTTGAACCTTGAATTCCAGGATCTTTCATTAAGCTTTGGCATCACATTCTTTCACAAGTATTCTATACTTTCTCAAAAAGTTGTCTTTGAAGATTACTATAGGTACAATTCTCTTTTACTTTATGCCTTAATATTCTTCTTCTTCTTCTTCTCTTCTTCTTCTTCTTTCTTCTTCTTCTTCTCTTCTTCTTCTTCTTTTTCTTCTTCTTCTTCTTCTTTTTTCAATCAATGTGCAATCACCCAAAACCACTTGGGACATGACACCAATGGCTCTTTCATTACATTGAATTGGCCTAGGAGTTATCTCCCTACATTATAAACAATAAAACCCCTTTTAATACCCCTTTTATCATTATTCAAATAGGAAGAACACATTTATCTTTAAAGTGGATTATGGACAAACAAGACCGACATTGCTCGGGCGAAATGGGTGTTTAAGTACTTCCCATTTCATAACCTAACCCCCGAACCCTTCATCCCAAGGAATCCCTGTTTTCGTAAATCAAACTTAGAGCTCATAAACATTAGGTTTTCTTACGTTCCTCAAAAACGTGGGTGGCGACTCTAAAACACAATTAGACATCCTAGGATAATTCACCGCTCTAGCCAGGTTGTGTTTTCCCGGGGTATCTACAGTGGGACCCTTCCCTCGTAGTTAGGGGAACGTAGGCAACTTCGGCCCGGTCAATCCTTATTTAAAAAAAAAAGAAAAAAAACAAAAAATATGTGAGTCTTTTACTCAAATAAAAAAAAATATAATGGAGATCAAGTTTCTTAAAATAAAAGATCAAGTTTTTCCTAAAAGGGCTAATCCGCTAATGAAGCATTCTTCTCAAATCATGGTTATAATTTCACCTTGGGGTTTAATATGCTAAAGTCTTTCGCGGTTCTGTCCATTGGAGACATTGACCAAGGACCCCACATCTAAATTGGCATCCGAGACAACCGTCCACATGAGCAAGAAGATCGAAAGGTTGGGACACTGTTTACAAAGAGAAGCCCGTGCTTCGGAGCCCAAAGGCGGCTACATCAAATGGAGATTCGTACCCTCGCCGAATGCCACGCATGAAGGCTACGTGCCTTGGAAGGAAATCACTAAAGGGAGATGGCCAAAGTAACCTCCCAACTCATTGAGTAGGAGAATCCGGTAATTACAACGCCAAGCTAAATGGAGACCTTGCGACATCTTTCCCGACGATATGGAACCCGAGTTCCCCGTGGAAGACATGGAATATGCCACCGACAACCCCCTCCAACAATTGAGGAAGAAAACGGATCATCGTGCTTCATGGGATCCCATCCCTAAAAAAAAAAAAAAAAAAAAATGATGAGTCTTCCAGCCTCGTAGGATCTAAACTTTCACCAAGGTCCGTCCCAGACTGTGTCTTTTTATTTGCAAAGGTCCGCACTTGGGACATGTATGTATAAAAATATCTAAATAAAAGAGTCATTTTCCTCTATTCTCTCTAGACTTGAGACATTATTTGCAATATACATTTACTCTTGAAATTGTCTTGCTTGTTATTATCAATTAATTGCTACGTCCCTAAAATGATGAATTGACTTCTAAGCATACTAGTCAATGACGACTCATTAAGGATGAATGGACCTAACACAAATGAAAAATGCTAAATGCAAACAATTAATCTTGATGTGAATAAATGTTTGATAAATTGGCATGAAGAAACCATTAATGGCAAGCCTTCCTCTATACACATCCCGATACACATTTCCGATACAAAACCATCCCGAGACAATTAAAAGGCAAGGATGTTGTTGCTCAACCACCAAGATTCAACTGTGATCGCGCGTGCATGACCAAGCAAAGGACTTCTCGGATCTTTAAAGTCAAAGTGAGAAGTGACAGACATTCCACCAAGGGGCTACAAATGAGCCAATGTCCAAGATAGCAAGTTAGGGCTAATGTTTCCCCTCTCTCTCTAAAAAAAAATGATAAGAGAGAAAAATGGATAATGGAAAGAAGGAAAGGAAATGAATATTGGCGAAGAGGAAGTTTACCTTAAAAGCTCACCAAGTTCACTGCAAAAATCCACCTCAAAGAACAGCCCGAGGAGTTCACCGCAAAGCGAAGCGATCTACATCAGCAAAGCAACAACATCCTTCAAAAGGACACCGACTTCACAAAAGACGATCCATGGCTGAACTAACGGTGACCTGAGCTCCTCAAACTGAGGGGAACGTAGGCAACCTCCGGGTCCGGTCATAGCATGAAACAAAACCATCAAACCGTGGTCCTCTCAAAATGACCAAGTTCTCGTCCCTTGGTCCCTTCAATGACCAATTTCCCAGACAATGACCAATTCAACCTTCTAAACAATTCTCCTCCCGATCTTGCCATTGATCAAATCTTAATCTTAATTGATCACAACATTTATACATGTTAAGGCTAATTGCTTGCTATAATCTTGACTTAATGACAAACATGGTCCATTCAAGCAATCATTTGATGATATTAACTAAGGCAAATTTCAAATGTCTCAACAAGTCTTCTTTTCTCCATCTTAGGAAAGAGCTAAACACTTGTATTCTGTCAAGCAAGGGATTCCTCCCATTTCATGACACATCGGCATAAAGGGACTCTCTCCCAAATAAATGCCCTTGCATGCTTCCTCCAAGAAAAATACTTTAAAGTCCCCGTTCTATCGAGTCGGCTGGATCACTCATAAAAAAAGGAAAAAAAAAAAGGCACAAAAAAGTAGCCTGCTAGGTTGAAAACCCGTAAGGGCGGCCTAGGCAAAAAAACAGGGTATGCCATAAAAGATGCAAAAGAGATGCCGCTAGGTTGAAACCCGAAAGGGCGGCCTAGGCAAAAGAAAGGTGCGTCATGGAAAAAGGGATGGGTTCCTAACGTCATCAAAGGCCGCGAGACGACAACGGGTCCGCTTCAAAATCAAAAGTCGAAGGACGACATTGGGGCTACCTCCACAGCAACGACAACAAGGATATGGGGCTACCTCCATATCAAGGACAACAAGGACATGGGGCTACCCGACATCAATGACAAAGATGTCATTGGGCTATCCCCACAACAGTGACGAGCAGATTTCCTACCATTAGTTACTTCTCAACGAATGGACAAAATCCAAAGGACTTTATGCATAACCAACCTCACGGTTAAGTTAAAATCAAAAATTTTACTAAAATGCTTTGTTAAAAGATTTGCCTTTAGAAGTAAGCTTTCCAAAATTTGCCCTTTTGGCATCATTTATCAAAGACCATGTCTCAAGCAAAATGCTTTTGATCTCCCCTCAAAATGATTTTCCCAAAGTCTTGGACCTCTTCGTCCACAATGTGTCTGAAGGGTCGCCCCTAGGCTCTCCCGGTGTCAAGAAAATGTGTCAACCATCCCGTAGAGTAGTGTTGACCAAGCCGAGCCTTGACCCAGAGAGGTCATTTTAGGTTAAAGCCTTTGTCCCTGACCGTCCTTAGTGGGACGTAAGACCAGTTTTTCCATCAAACTCCCCAAAGGAGGAGTTGACCCAAGCCTTGACCCAGAGAGGTCATTTTAGGTTAAAGCCTTTGTCCCCAGCCGTCTTTAGTGGGACGTAAGACCAGTTTTCCCATCAAACTCCCCAAAGGGGGAGTTGATCCAAGCCTTAACCCAGAGAGGTCATTTCAGGTTAAAGCCTTTTTCCCCGGCCGTCTTTAGTGGGACGTAAGACCAGTTTTCCCATCAAACTCCCCAAAGGGGGAGTTGACCTAAGCCTTGACCCAGAGAGGTCATTTTAGGTTAAAGCCTTTGTCCCCGGCCGTCCTTAGTGGGACGTAAGACCAGTTTTCCCTTCAAACTCCCCAAAGGTGGAGTTGACCCAAGTCCTTGACCCAGAGAGGTCATTTTAGGTTAAAGCCTTTGTCCCCGGCCATCCTTAGTGGGACGTAAGACCAGTTTTCCTGTCAAACTCCCCAAAGGTGGAGTTGACCTAAGCTTGACCCAAAGAGGTCATTTTAGGTTAAAGCCTTTGTCCCCGGCCGTCCTTAGTGGGATGTAAGACCAGTTTTCCCGTCAAACTCCCCAAAGGTGGAGTTGACCCAAGCTAAATCTTGACTCAGAATAGTCATTATAGGCTGAGGCCTTGTCTCGGCCGTCCATAGTGGGACGTAAGACTAGTTTTCCCGTCAAACTCCCCAAAGGTGGGGTTGACCAAGTCAAACCTTGACTCAAATAGTCATTATAGGTTAAGGCCCTTGTCCCGGCCGTCCTTAGTGGGACGTAAGACTAGTTTTCCCATCAAACATCCCCAAAGAGGGAGTTGACCCAAGTCAAACCTTGACACAGAGCGATTATTTTAAGTTTAAGCCTTTCTCCCCAGCAGTCCAAAAGACGAAAGACATTTCCCTTGTAAGTCAACCCTCTCCATAGAGCCAAGTTGACCATGTCTTGCCTCTGACCCGCCGAGAGTCACGCCCATTTCCTTGTAAGTCAACCCTCTCCATAGATCAAAGTTGACCATGTCCCGCCTCTGACCCGCCGAGAGTCACGCCCATTTCGTGTAAGTCAACCCTCTCCATAGAGCCAAGTTGACCATGTCCTGCCTCTGACCCACACGATTGTCACGCCCATTTCGTGTAAGTCAACCCTCTCCTTAGAGCCAAGTTGACCATGTCCCGCCTCTGAACTCGCTAAGAGTCACTCCCATCCCCCTAGGAGAGGATAACAGATATCCACCTAGCCTTTAGGTTTGAGTAGCCTTAAAATCGCTCACACCCTTGTCGCGACCCCGAACCCCGCGGGCCCGAGACCGCGATCTGGACGTCGACTTAAACAATAAACTCTAAATAATGGAGATAAAATTTCCTTTTATACCCAAAAGATGATAACACAAGGTTTTGTAAATCAACTTGAACAACAAAGTAAAACTAGTATAAACTCCATAAGCTTATACACCAAAGTTACAAAATACACAAATCCTAGTGACATCAATGTTTGGTACAAATATCCCAAAAGGTTACACATTGATATAATGTAAACCAACCTATAACAAATTTCCCCAAAGAATGTATCCACACTCGACGTCCTCTTCTCGTGGTCAGCGAGACTAATCCTTAGCACCTGGGGGAGGGGTTTAATGAAAAACAAAGATAAAAAGAAAGGGGTGAGATAAATCTCAATAAGTTACTAATGCAACTACATGACATGCTATGATGCAATATACAATAATAAATCAGAGATAGCACATAGCAGTTATCACATAACAGATAGCAGCGGAAATAAACACATAACAAAGGATATAGCCAAGGTTTTCCAACCGGTACATCCAAATAAAGGATCGCTGCGCAGCTTCAAATCATCATCTTCATAATAGCATGAAAGCCGAAGAGAACCCCTGGTACCAGAACCAATAACCATAAGAGTGTCACAAAGGACAAGAGACATGCCACAAAGTCATGCTCGGTAGCTAGATACATTCACAAAGGAAGCTAACTTGTCTTTCCAAGGCCAATCTGAAAAGGGTATAGAAGGGGCAAAACAATGGTCAACATTATAATGGACTTGGCTTTGCCATTATAATCTTTCCCATCGCCGATGCAACAAATATGCCAGCTGGGCTTCTAATTAAATGCTAAGTAATAATATTTTAGCATGAATAAACCACTTAAGGTTCCAAAGTAGGGAACCATACCAAGAAGTCACCAAGAAAGTGAAATGTACCACCACGCACAATTAAAGTGTTCCAACAATCTCAATTAACACTTAATTAATTTCCACCACAAACTTAATCACAAAGGACCCAATTCTATCACTAGAGTGTACTACAATGTTCACTAAGGTCAACTAGAAGGACACCTAAGATTTGGATCAAAACGCATTCTTCAACCACACAAAATAACAAATGAAAACTTTCAGGGTTCTGTGCGGCCGCCCAATAAGGTCTGTGCGGTCGCCAAAAAGGCCATCAAGCAAGAACAAAGCTTTCAGATAGATGTGCGGTCGCCCAGACATTTTTGGGCGGTCGCCCAATCTTCTGAACTGCTGGAAATCGGGAAGAACAAACTGGGTTCTTCCATTTCATACCAAAACATATTTCAAACAAAATCCAACCCTCTAACTAGCATACTAATGTACCAAAAACAACTTATAAGTCCAAAAAGACTCATACAACAACATTTAACAAGCAATATCAAGATCAAATCCCAACATTCAAACAATCACCATTTTTAACCAAAAACCCAAATAAATTCAAATAAATTGCAACCTCATCCAAACTTCAAATATAACAACAAAAGCATTATATGAACATGATATGAACATTTTAACATCAAAATGGGGGAAAAGTAACTTACTTGAAATAATGAAAGTTGACGGAATTCGAATATTTTTGATTCTACGCGATCCTATCGACGATCTAAACACTTTCAAGTTTTAAGAAATGAGAGATTATGAGAGGAAGATGAAGAAAATGAAGAGAGAAGTAAGGGAGAAAACTTACCCACAATGGAAGAGAGAGAGAGTTGAGCTGGGAAGGAGAGATGGAGGTGGAGTGTATGAGGGAGAAGGGAAGGAGTAGGGAGGGAGTAGGAAAATGATTTAAAAGATTTACACTTAGGCCCCCTCCACTACACTACACCACAATTTCTACACTCCCTACTACCAATTAAGACCCAACAATACTACACTTGCACAAATGACCCCAAATAAAATGCTAGGCAATTATTATGAACATAAAATGCACACACATAAATATTTAAAATAAATAATTTAAATAAATAACAAGCAAATAAATAAATAATAATTATTTAATATTAATAAAATAGAGCCTAGATTTCGGGTCGTGACATTCACTCCCCCTTAAAGAAAATTCGACCCGAATTTTTAACGAGACTTACCCGAATTAAAAAGCCACGGAAATTTCCTCTCGATCTCATCTCGGAGCTCCCACGTCGACTCCTCGATGTTATGATTCCTCCAAGAACTCGAACCAACGCAATGCTTTTGTTCTCAACTCTTGAACTTTAGAATCTAAATCCGAAACGGTCGTCTCCTCATAAGTCATATCGGGCTCAATATCCTCCGGTATCCTCGGTAACACGTGAGATGGGTCATGAACATACTTCCGAAGCATAGAAAACGTGAAAGACATTATGCAACCGATCCAAAGATGGCGGTAACGCAAGACGATACGCTAGAAGTCCAACCTTTCCCAAAATCTCAAACGGGCCAATAAACCTCGGAGCCAATTTACCCTTCTTCCGAACCTTCGATACCCACCTTCGATATACTTTCAAGAACACCAAATCACCGGTCTGAAAACTAAGATCTCGCCTTCGGTTATCTGCATAGCTCTTATGTCGACTCTGGGCTGTTTTCAATCTATCCCGGATAACTCTAACTTTCTCAACCGAATCCCGAAGCAAATCAACACCCACGATCTTCGCTTCACCAACCTCATCCCAACAAATAGGCGATCTCACTTTCTTCCATACAAGGCCTCAAACGGTGCCATCTCGATACTAGCCTGATAACTGTTGTTGTAAGAGAATTCCACTAACGGTAGGTGCGAATCCCAAGAATCGGAGAAGTCTATCGAACACGCTCGCAACATATCCTCCAAAATCTGAATAGTCCTCTCGATTGACCGTCGGTCTGAGGATGAAAAGCCGTACTGAATCGCAAATCTGTACCCAAAGCTTCCTGAAACGCCTTCCAGAATCTAGAAGTAAACCTCGGTCTCGATCTGACACAATACTAATCGGAACCCATGCAATCTAACAATCTCATCAATATAAGGGTCCGCAAGCTTCCCATCGAATATCTGATGTCAAGAGGCAAGAAATGGGCACTCTTGGTCAATCTATCCACCATTACCCAACACTGTCATACTTCCTACGGGTACGAGGTAGTCCCGTAACGAAATCCATAGTCACATGCTCCCATTTCCATCGGGAATATCTAACGCTGAAGTAGTCCCGCGGTCTCTGATGCTCGGCTTTGACCTGCTGACAAGTTAAACACTTCGAATCGTACTCGGCTATTTCCCTCTTCATATTAATCCACCAAAATTGTTGCTTCAAATCCTGATACACCTTCGTACTACCCGGATGAATAGTATATCTCGATTTGTGACCCTCATCTAAAACTTGCCTCTTTATTTCACCAACATCGGGTACGCACAAACGGCCACGGAAAGTCAACACTCCACTCGAACTCACAGAAAAATCCTCGAAGTTCTTTTCCTTCAATTTACCCATTACCTTCACTAACTCGGGATCTACTTTCTGAGCTTCCTTTATCCTCTGATTTAGGGTCGGAGACACCCTAATATTCGCAAATATAGCCCCATGTCTCGATTCACGAGAGACCAATCTCGAACATCCTCAAGCATTTTCCATTCCCGAACCATCATCGAAGCCACATAAGATTTTCTACTAATCGCATCGGCTACCACATTTGCCTTCCCTGGATGATAAGAAATCGTACAATCATAATCCTTCAATAATTCCCATCCATCGGCGCTGTCTATTATTAAAATCTTTCTGGGAGAAAAGGTACTTCAAACTCTTGTGATCCGTAAAAATCTCAAACTTCGCCCCATAAAGGTAGTGCTTCCTTTTTGTGCAACGCAAATTACTATCGCAGCCAACTCCATATCATGAGTCGGGTAATTCTGGTCACTAGGGTCAACTTCCTCGAAGCATACGCAATTACTTTCCCATTCTGCATCAACACACAACCCAAACCCTCTTTCGAAGCATCACTGTAAATCACTAGCCATCGCTCCCATTAGGCAAAGTCAAGATCGGTGCGGTAGTCAACCTCTTCTTCAATTCCTCGAAACTCTTGTCACATTTCTCGGTCCACACCAAACGGACATTCTTCCGGTCAACTGAGTCATCGGAGTAATAATCCTCGAAACCCCTCAATAATCTTCTGTAATAACTGGCTAAACCAAGAAAGCTACGAATCTCGGTTACTGACTCGGGTCTCTTCCAATCCACTATAGCTTCAATCTTAGACGGATCCATAGAAATCCCATCTTTCGAAATCACATGACCCAGAAATGACACCTTCTCGAGCCAAAATTCGCATTTACTAAACTTCGCAAACAATTGGAAATGATCACACTTCAGTTCTTTCTTTTTTTCCTTGATAACCCTCCCTCGCAAGAACGGATATAACTGTCCTCAAGTGCTTGCTCGTGCTCCTCTCAGGATTTAGAGTAGACGAGTATATCATCAATAAAGACCACCACGAAAGAATCAAGATAAGGATGGAAAACACGGTTCATTAAATCCATAAACACGGCCGGCGCGTTAGTCAACCCAAACGGCATAACCAAGAATTCATAATGACCATACCGAGTGCGAAAGGCAGTCTTCGGAATATCCTCCGATCGAACCTTCAACTGATGGTACCCACTCCTCAAATCAAGTTTAGAGAAACCACGGACCCTTGAAGCTGGTCAAATAATTCGTCAATATGAGGTAGAGGATACTTATTCTTCACCGTAACCTGATTCAACTTCCGGTAATCTATACACAATCTCAAGGAACCGTCTTTCTTCCGCACAAATAAACCGGTGCTCCCCATGGGGAAACACTAGGGCGGATAAACCCTCGATCAAGCAACTCTTGCAACTGAACCTTTAACTCCTTCAACTCTGCGGGAGCCAACCTATACGGTGCTTTCGAATCGGAGCCGTACCCGGCAAAAGATCTATACAAAATTCTATCTCACGATCGGGAGGCATATCATACTCGGTAGAGAAACATCGGGAAATTCCCGGACTACCCGAACACTACAAACTAGGGGATTCCTTCCTAGTATCAAGAACACTAGCCAAATACCCCTCACAACCTTATGCAATATTTTCTTTCTCGCTTTCATATAAGAAATTAAGCGAACCTTTCTAGTCAGAGGACTAGCCTCAAACACAAATTTAGGCACATCGGGAATAGAAAATAACAGTTTTCTTACGGCAATCAACGGAAGCATGAAACTTGCTCAACCAATCCATACCCAAAATGACATCAAAGTCTTGGATAGGAAGAACTACAAATCCGCACAAAGGACACGACCACAAATAACCACATCACAAGCACGAAAGACTCGATCAGAAATCAAGCATTCTCCTATAGGGGTCGACACCTCTAGCACGTACGGTAAAGACTCGAATGCAGCATTTAACATGGAAGCAAATTGCACGAAATGTATGAATGAGATGATCCTGGATCTACTAACGCTCGTGCGCTCACATTAGACACAGAAACAATACCTCCAATAACGGATGGATCATCGGTAGCTTGTTGTTGATTCATGGCATAAACCTTCCCTTGAACTTTGGGCTTCCCAGCGGCATCCCTTTTCTGACCCTGATTAGTACCAACCCCTGACCCGGATGGCTGACCTCGGTACCTCGTGCAATCTCTCGCAAAGTGCCCATTTCACCACAATTGGTACACTTGCCTTGCTTTTTCCAACACCTATCCTCCGAATGGCCTACCTTCTGACAAAAGGTACAAGGCTTCCTAATCTGAATCCCGGAGTAGTACCCGGATTCCTCGTGTGGTCTGCCCCTTAAACTGAAATGATGCTCCCGGGTTACCTCGGTTGTCGGACGGTGTTGAGGTTGAGATTTAGCATGCTTTCGCTTTTACCCGTATTCACAACTTCGGTCTTCCTTTTGTGTTCCCCAATATTCTTGCTCTATCAGATAGGCACGGTCCACCGCATCTTGGAAGGTCACAATCCGTTGTGCAATAAGTTGAGTACGGATGGAGGTCTTCAATCCCGAATGAATCTCATAGCTTTTTGTTCCTCGGTCCCTCACCAAATAGTCACAATACCGGGCTAATTCTATGAACTTAGCCGAATATTGAGCTATAGACAACAAACCTTGCTCCAGGTTGAGTAGCTCGATCTCCTTTCGGTTTTGATCAACAACCGAAATGAAATGCTCCTTGAATTTGCGCACGAACAACTCCCACGCATACACCGTGTGAGTATCATCCCAACTAGCTTTAACACCCTTCCCAATGCTCGGCGGCTCCCACAAGCTGTAAGCCGCGAACCGGACCTTGTCCTCATCCGCACAACCAAATACCTCATAAATCTTCTCCATCGACTCGATCCACAACTCAGCTTTCTGAACATCGGGTTCCCCATTGAATTCAACCGTTTCAACTTCAGAAATTGCTCCAATCCATAGCGGGGTGGTGCTTGTTCTACCCTCGGACCTTGATCATGTATGGCCTTCATGGCCACCTCGAACATGCCTTGAAACATAGCACGTGCTTCTTCCCTTGTGTCATTCTGATTCTGTGCCCACTAGTACCTCCTCTGTTTCTTCTTCCAGACATTGCGAGTAATTACCTACATAAGACATCAACCGTTACTCACTCCGAACACAACTACCCACCTAGGTCATACTAGTCCCCTAGACTTACTTAGAGCCAAACCATAGGCTCTGATACAACTGTCGCGACCCCCGAACCCTGCGGGCCCGAGACCGCGATCTGGACGTCGATTTAAACAATAAACTCTAAAATAGTGGAGATAAAAAATTTCCTTTTATACCCAAAAGATGATAACACAAGGTTTTGTAAATCAACTTGAACAACAAAGTAAAAAACTAGTATAAACTCCATAAGCTTATACACCAAAGTTACAAAATAAACAAATCCTAGTGACGTCAATGTTTGGTACAAATATCCCCAAAGGTTACACATTGATATAATGTAAACCAACCTATAACAACTTTCCCAAAAAGAATGTATCCACACTCGACGTCCTCTTCTAGTGATCAGCGAGATAATCCTTAGCACCTGGGGGGGGGGTTAAGGAAAAACAAAGATAAAAAAAGAAAGGGGTGAGATAAATCTCAATAAGTTACTAATGCAACTACATGACATGCTATAATGCATATACAATAATAAATTAGAGATAGCACATAGCAGTTATCACATAACAGATAGCAGCGGAAATAAACACATAACAAAGGATATAGCCAAGGTTTTCCAAATCGGTACATCAACTAAAGGATCCGCTGCGCAGCTTCAATAATCGAACAAATCATCATCTTCATAATAGCATGAAAGCCGAAGAGAAAACCCCCGGTACCAGAACCAATAACCATAAGAGTGTCACAAAGGACAAGAG
Organism: Campanula takesimana; assembly: GCA_026119855.1. Classification (NCBI taxonomy): domain Eukaryota; kingdom Viridiplantae; phylum Streptophyta; class Magnoliopsida; order Asterales; family Campanulaceae; genus Campanula; species Campanula takesimana. Next base: position 1,025,338 of record JAOWBW010000265.1, on the reverse strand, counting down.
CCATGCCACAAAGTCATGCTCGTAGCTAGATACATTCACAAAGGAAGCTAACTTGTCTTTTCCAAGGCCAATCTGGAAGGGTATAGAAGGGGGCAAAACAATGGTCAACATTATAATGGACTTGGCTTTGCCATTATAATCTTTCCCATCGCCCGATGCACAAATATGCCAGCTGGGCTTCTATAATGCTAAGTAATAATATTTTAGCATGATAACCACTTAAGTTCCAAAGTAGGGAACCATACCAAGAAGTCACAAGAAGGTGAAATGTACCAACCACGCACAATTAAAGTGTTCAACAATCTCAATTAACACTTAATTAATTTCCAACACAAACTTAATCACAAAGGACCCAAATCTATCACTCGAGTGTACTACAAATGTTCACTAAGGTCAACTAGAAGGACACCCAAGATTTGGATCAAAACGCATTCTTCAACCACACAAAATAACAAATGAAAACTTTCAGGGTTCTGTGCGGCCGCCCAATAAGGTCTGTGCGTCGCCCAAAAGGCCATCAAGCAAGAACAAAAGCTTTCAGATAGATGTGCGGTCGCCCAGACATTTTTGGGCGGT
>JAOWBW010000265.1:917669-1024662 GCA_026119855.1 Campanula takesimana | reverse complement strand
TTTTTTTTTTAAAAAAAGAGTGTTATTTCACTATTTCACACAATGAAGCATTTATTTTTAGTTGCACAGAAAACAAACTTAAGCTTAATGAAAAGTTGAAAACAGGTTTCTAAAATAAAAATAGGCCAATCGACTACTTAAGGTAACGTATTTTAGCGATTTGCATCAAATAATGTAACGTACTCCTTAGTGTCTAAAAAATGCAACATACTTTTTAAGTAGTTTTAAGAATATGCAACAAATTTCTTTTTTTAACTAACGGTGTTAATTTGTTTAACAAAATAATGATGTGCTAACGAAAGTGTTAAAATTCTAATGATTGTTGATGTCAAAACTAACTTTTCTTAGAAATTATTCCCTTAAACTCATCCCTAATTCTTTAGGTTCACGCCACTTTCAATTTCTTCCCAAGCTCCTCCTCCCCTTCCACATCCGACGACTGACTCCGATCCCCCCCTCATTGCCGTTCCCTTCCCTCTCCCCCCACCCCACTCCGGCCCTTTTCCCACCCCTTCCCTTCTTCTTTTTGACGCACTCGCCGACTTCTTCTTATCGTCACCATGTCCGCCGCCTGGGTTTCCAATGCCTTTGTCTTCTCCAGCAATCTCCTTGTGAATACGACCCTTTTCATAATTTTATTCTTCCTCGGTTTCTGCTCTCTCTCTCTCTCTCTCCCTCTCTCGTCAAATTTAGATCTAGATCTAAATCTAAATCAGGAAAGTGTGAAATTGCGTATGTGAGTTTGATTTCAAATCTGATTTTTTAGAATGATTTTGTTTTCTTTAAAGGTGATGGGTTGGAATTGTTGAGAATGAATTTGTTTATCTAATATCTGAGATTTTTCTTAGAGGCCTGCCTTTTGATGTGGTTGGACGGTGACATTGGTGGTGGTTAGACGGTGACGGTAGTGGTGGTTAGGCTGTGGTGATGGTGGTCGTGGCCGTAGTGGTGGTGGTAAGACTGTAATGGTGGTGGTCTGACTTGTGCATGATTCTAATCTTGGGGAAGATGGGGTCAACGGTTGTTAGTTTATTAACGTGTGTTAACTCCGTTAACTTTTTTTAACGTCATCCATTTAAAATTTTAAATATTGCATTATTTGATATCACTTATAATAGTATAGTGTACTTTTTAGACATTAAGTAGTAGGTTTATTTATTTGATACGGAAGGTGTAAGTACGTTACCTTAAGTAGTCATTTTTCCAATAAAAATAACAAATACTTAGTGAAACAATGCTCAAAAAGTCAAATGAGCCCCTCGAACTCTAACGAATGTCATGTGCTATGCACACGAGATTTTAAAGGGTACAATAGGTTTTTTCGCAGGGCATGAGATTTGCACACCCAACACAATCCACCAACCTCGACCACACCTTGCTTCATTTTCTCTAGCATCATTTTCATAGTTGCGCCATTTGCTGCAACTGTCATTAGTCGTCTGCTCCACCTTACCCGCGACGCACTACTCATTTAGCGACCCACGTTCTCTTTTCCATCTACAATGCATAACTCCATCACATCTGAGCCCTAAGTTCGTTCTCTATCTACCTCTCCCACACCCAACTCTCTCTCTCTCTCTCTCCCTCTCCCTCTCCCTCTCCCTCTCTCTCTCTCTCTCTCTCTCTCTCACTCTCACACACACTCACACACACACATTTTTTATTATGGTGTTTTTCAGAGTGGGAAGAACAGTGATAAAGGGAAAATTTTGTTGCATTTATAAGCAGTTGAAGTAAATTGAAATGAGTATTTTATTACTTATGAGTTCTTTTGTGGTGGTATAATGGCGGTAGCATGGTGATGATATTGGCGGCTAAAGTGTTAGTAGTGGACCAGTGGTGCTGATGGTGGTGTTAATAATGATGAAGATGATCGATGTTGGTGATGGTTAATAAGGATTATATATTTTGTTAATTCCCTTACATTTAAGGATTCATTTGAATTTTATGGTCAACTTTCATGAGTGTTTGTTAAATACCCTAACTAATGTTGGGAATTTAGTGGTACCCCGTTGCAATCTAGATAAAGAACAACAAACCCACAAGCACAATAATGGAAGAATCACACACACAAGAACACAAGAATTGTTTACCCGGTTCGTTCAACACATGAACTACGTCCGGGGCAATTGCCAAGTCAATATATTATTAGACACCTTCTAATATGTTGCTACAATGTGTTCTAGGTCGTATCTATGCTTATATAGCATTACAAGGAAGCCCTAGGTCGATTTGGTAGAGATTGCATCAAAATAGGAAACAAACAATTTCTGGCCGACATACAAGGCGCCCGCCTGTAGGCCACCAGGCGCCCGCTCACTCCTTATTCCAGAAACTGATTCCCGCTGTTGAGACCGGGCGCCCGCCTGGTATGGACCAGGCGCCCGCCTGCTTCTCCGCCCAGGAATTATCCTCCGGTTTGAATCCTTCTTGATCTCCACCAACTCCCCCAACTTAGACTCCTTTTCTTCCTCGTAGTTTAGGACTCCAATCCTAACAATCTCCCACCGGAGACTAAACTAGTAAGCACAGAAACACCCACAACTCCCACCACGAAGTGAACACCCTCGAACACATTTTACTCCCATATTGACTTGACATTACCGAGCCTCCCGCTCAAGTACTAAGGCGAGTTGAAACCAAGCGACGTTTCAACCTCTCCGTGTTAGATAGTTCTTGCCTCCCCAAATCAGCTTCTACCTTGATTTCTCTCCGCAAGTCTAACTTCGCCTTCTCTCTCCAAACCCACGTTCCTTGCAATGCTTCCCCTTGAAACTTGGACACACCTTGTTTCTTGCATCGTCTTCTCTTGGTCTGAACACGCTCTCTGTTAGGGCACTTGGACTTCCACACTGCGTTGATCAACTTTGTGTCCTTCTCCCCCCTAACATACCGTTTCTTGATGTCTCTCCTTTCCACACCAATAGGCCGGTTCTTTCGCCTCTTGCTCCCACCGGAGCGAACATCGACATTGTAGGTAGAGTACAACATCTTCTCCTTGACCCCATGAGCTATCACCTTAGCTCCTTTTGTAATTTCCCAAGACCCACCCATGAAGGTTACCCCATACCCTTCACTATCAAGTTGTCCAACGGAAATCACTCTCCTCCTCAAGTCCGGAACAGGCATCACATCGTGCAATTGTAAAACAGCCCCGTTAGGTGTCTTCATCAACACATCCCCCTTACCTTTGATTTCAATGGTTGATCATCACCAAGATAGACACCCCAAAATCTCCAGTTTTATACCGCTCCATTGTTTCTGCATCCCCACTAGCATGACATGAAGCTCCAGAATCCAACACCCAATCTTCACCTGACTGCTCCTCTCCTAGGATTAATACATCCCCATCATCCACCACGTGTGCATCACCATCCTTCTCCGGACAGTCATAACTGATATGACCCATCGTGCCATAATTGTAGCACTTGACCGGCTTTCCCCCTTTTCGGTCCTCCCCTTCCCCTATTTCTCTCCACCCTAAGTGCAGCCCCATCTGCGGAAGATTCTCCCCTTTTCTCTTTCCTTCTCAACTCCTCTTGAAGGATGAGATCTCGAACCTCCGTATACACTAATGGTGTTTTCGACGTACTGATCGTTGTGACAGTCACCTCCCAACTATCAGGCAACGATTTTAGTAGAAAACATGCTAACACTTCATCGGAGAAAGTAATATCAACACTTTTCAATTGGTCCACCATACCTTTGAAACTGCCGATATGACTTGCTGTTGTCTGCCCCTCCGACATCTTCGTATTCGCAAACCTCTTTATCAAATGCACCTTATTGATATTCAACGGCTTCTCATACATGTCTGACAGCATCTGTAGCAACCCCACCGTTATCTTGGCCTCCATCGCGTTCCGTGCAACGTCGTCAGTTAGAGCGCTCCTCACCGCTCCTAACGCCTTCCGATCTAACGTCTCCCAATCCCTTTTGACATGTCTTCGGGTTTCTCACCTAAGGGTTTATGAAGATCCTTACAATAAAGGTAATCTTCAAACCTTGTCCTCCAAAACGTGAAATTCACACCGTTGAATTTCTCGATTGAGTTCTTCATCTTGATTGCTTCACAAAGTCCCCAAGAACGTGATTCAAAATAATCAACTAATGAAACTTTGAATCCTCCTAACCAAAGCTCTGATACCAGTTGTTGGGAATTTAGTGGTACCCCGTTGCAATCTAGATAAAGAACAACAAACCCACAAGCACAATAATGGAAGAATCATATACACAAGAACGCAAGAATTGTTTACCCGGTTCGTTCAACACATGAACTACGTCCGGGGCAATTGCCAAGTCATATATTATTAGACACCTTCTAATATGTTGCTACAATGTGTTCTAGGTCGTATCTATGCTTATATAGCAATACAAGGAAGCCTAGGTCGATTTGGTAGAGATTGCATCAAAATAGGAAACAAACAATTTCTGGCCGACATACCAGGCGCCCGCCTGTAGGCACCAGGCGCCCGCTCACTCCTTATTCCAGAAACTGATTCCCGCTGTTGAGACGGGCGCCCGCCTGGTATGGACCAGGCGCCCGCCTGCTTCTCCGCCCAGGAATTCTCCTCCGGTTTGAATGCTTCTTGATCTCCACCAACTCCCCCGACTTAGACTTCTTTTCTTCCTCGTAGTTTAGGACTCCAATCCTAACAACTAAATGGCAAGTTTTCCTTTGAAAATGTCTTGTAGCTTGCACATGACATGATTATATATATATATAAGTGATTGATTACTTTTTTTTATAGCACACTGCAACCGTTTATTAAACTTAGGAATCAAATTTGTACAATTACAAACAGAATAATCAAAAAATATAAAACTCAGGCACCGAATTGCAATTACCCTTAACTGAAAGAAAGTAATTTTATTTTGACCTTTTGACATTCTTAATGCGGGAATGCAAAAAAAAATAATTTGGTTAACATTTATCTTATAAAAAATGTAATGTAGCACTTTTGACAATAATTGTCTCATTCTTAAATAGGAAAATTTTCTTAGTGCAATTATATTATGTACAAGCAATCAACAAAACACATTAAGTACACTGTTTAAGATGTTCAAAAGTTAACCGTGACACAGAGATTATAAAACGGACGGAATGACAAGGAAATTCGTTAATTTGTTAATAGAGTTTGACAGCCATGATAATAGGCAATCAAGATGTCCATCTATATTGGTTAAAGTTAAACCACAATTTCCTAAAGATATACAAATGTTGAGTGTCACTCATACCCATCTCATAAATTCAAGGGAGCTAAGTGAAATAACCCCCATGATTCATGCAAATGGACATTTATAAACTTGGGAGAGGGTAATATTGGAAAGAAAAATGTTGAGTTCAGGTGGAGTACAGTACATAAAAACAATTACTAGTAACGTAAAAGTGTCTTTAATTGAGAATAAATAAAACCGCACCATATTTATTGAATTAGTTAGCCCATTAGGTTCATTAAATAACAGATTAATTAATTAAAAGAAATTAAACGCATAGTGTGTGTATGAGAGAATCTTATTATTATGTGTTAGGTGCGTCATATAGTAAATCAAATTGTTTTATAAGAGGTGGGCCTCAGATGAGAAAATCTTGAGCAAGCTACTGTTTGTAAACTAACTAACTTGATGGATTTCTGACAATACTGCATGTTTTTACTTTAAGTTAAAGAAAAATTTCTCCAAAGATTTAAAGTTTCCGTCCTAAAATGATATTCACACTTGACTATTCAAACTTTTTAAAGATATGAACACTTGTTTCAATAGTCATGTTTTGTTTGGGCACTTCTAAGCCTAGTTTGTAGAAATTTGAAGATTCGATCTATTAGATATATTTACTTGGTTTCTGGTTAGGACATCGTTAAACAAAAAAAAATGTTAATAAGAAAGCTAATTTAATTAGACTTATGGTTGTAATTCAAAATAATTTTTCCAATTTGAATTTCAATGAGTATTTTGAACTTAGTAAAATTTAATACTACCTCTGTCCCTAAATGAGTGTCTAAATTTCATGAATGTTTTTATCGTAAAAAATACACCATTAACAATACTATCAATAACGAGTGTTAGATTTTCATTAAGATAATTAAATCAACCTAAAATTACTCTTCAAGTTCATTCATTCATAGTGATGACAAAAATGTAAGAAGATCATTTTAATATGGAGGAAGTACCATTCTTTCCATGTTTACAATTTTTTTTTTTTCCATTTTTTTCATTTTAAGAAGAAGAAATGAAACAAAAAAATAGAGATAGCTCGTCTTTCTGTTGAACTAAGTGATTTTATCTTTAAAAAAAAAAAAAAAAAACTACCCAACTTTTCAAAGGGTGATTATAAAGTTTTTAAAAAGGTCATAAATTTTGATTCACCAAATAATGTGTGATGATTTTGTTAGTACTTTTAATTAGAGTGTGACAGGATTACAGCCGACGGAACAAATAAAATATCATCACTTCATTTTGTATCCATCTTCCGAAAAAAAAATTTTTATATTAAATGGGCAAATAGCCAATACAAGAATAAAGATATAAAAAACGCACAAAACATTGATCAGAAAATTATTAATGAGATTCTTGATTCATTGTTTGATTAGTTAGTTGCACAACTAATAATATATTTTAACCAACTAAATAATGGTTATATATATATATATATATATATATATATATATATATATATATATATATATATATTCTCCTCTTCTCTAAATAAATATTTAAATTTTATTTAAAAATAAAATTTATGATAAAAATTATAAATATTCTGTCTATTCACTTTCAAAACTTTTGATTTTGCAAGCTTATATAAAAAAATCTAATAAAATTATTTTAGGTAAAAAAGTTTTTTTTTTTTTTTTTTTTTTTTTTTTTTTTTTTTTTTGTAACAAAAATATTTAGTTAAGATAAAAATTTATTGACAATAGACCTCCTTTGGGGATGGTTTGGAATGGAGAGAGTATTTATTAGTTTTGGATGATAACTAAGAAAAGGATGTTTATGTTGGTTGCTCCTTAACAACATCAGTTACCATCAAAGAAATCAAAGAAGAGTAAAACTTAAGAGCTAAGGCTATGAATTTTGTCTCTTTTCTTTTATCTGAGAATGGCAAATTACTTTTTTGTAAATGTACAAAATAGAGCAAAAAAATTACTCCCTCTGTCCCTAAATGAGTGTCCATTTTCAAGAAATTTTTGTCCCAAAATGAGTGTCTTTTTGGAACATAACTTTGTCCTTAAATATTTTTTTTCGAAATTTTTTCAGCCGGTTTCTTTATACGTGCAAAACTAAATGTTTGAAAATGAGATTACAAGATTATATATGAATATTTGCTACCAAATTGTACAACAAAGTTAAGATTTTCAGTGTCTCTTAAAATGAAATTTGGACACTCATTTAGAGACAGAGGTAGTATAATATAAAAAATGTAAGGCTTATTAGTTTGATAAGTACATAATAGTGGGGATCTATTCGGAAAAAGTGTAAATGATGTTGTTAGAGGCTTTCCTTTTTCTCCTACTTTTTTTTTGTTGTTGTTGTTTTTAAAGAGATTTTTGTTGTTTTATTGAATATTGTGAATGTGGTACTCGTTTAAAGATTGGAATTGGTAGTAATTGAGTGCGCCTCTTTATTAATGTCTCCATATGTTTCCCACCTCACCTCTCTCGTTCATGGAAATAAAGTTATTATTACTCCTTTCGTCCCGGTTTATGGTTTTTTTAAGGGGTGGATTGGTAGGTATACCGAGTGTATTTTGCTTGTACTGTGTACCAACCAAGTATGATTTGGTACACAAAAATATATATCAGTACCAACCACAAAAGTCGGTATATCAAGTTTATTGGTACGGTTGGTATTCGGTTGATACTCGATTTATACCAAATGTAAATGATGAAAAAAAAAATTGGTATAAAAAAAACACATCATAACATAAAATATATCTCAAATACAAATTATAAAGTCTTGAAACTAAAGAAAAGTAGAACAATTGAAGTCTTAAAAACTAAACAATACAGTGACTCTACATAATATTCACCACGACTCCAAAACCAAAAGATTACAATAAGGCAGTTTGATTTTTTTTTCCTAAATCGTAATAAAGTAACTTAAGGTTAGAAAAATGAATTAATGTTTGATACTCAATTCGTCTCAAAATAATTGTAGTTTTAGAACTTCTCACACGTATTAAAAAAACAATCAATAAATATCAAATAGACCAAACTACCCTTTGAATATTTCAAGTACCTAAATAATTAGACGGAGTATTATATGTATATGTATATATATATATATATATATATATACATATATATATATATATATATATATATATATATATACATATATATATATATATACATACACACACACGAGTTGGTTGGTACGGAAGAGTACAATTTGCCACCCCTAGTTTTTTGTTTGATTTTACACATTTATTAAAAATTAGACAAATTTGAGTCAAGAAAGTAGTGTGTGAAGGATATAATTGTCCATTCATAAAGTAAGTGAGTGAAAAGTAAATGAGTAAGTCATGGTTTTTTTTGTAATATATGAACTTTATGAGGATAAATGTCCAAAACACTATTCATCCTTTGCCAGTTAAGGAATAAAGCAACTAAAAACCTTAAACTGGAATATACAAGAAAAAAAAAAAAAAAAAAAAAAACCTTAAACTAAAACGGTGGGAGGATTATTATTATGACAAAAACTTATGTGAGAACACTATGACCCGTCTCATGGATGAGACGGGTCATTTTTGACCCATAACCCGGCCCATTGAACCAGCTCCATGACCCAGGGGGCGACCCTACCACGTGGCAGCCTCTCATAGGCCAATTTTTTTTTTATATATATATATATATTTTTTCGGTTTGTCAAAAGTAATAGTTACTATAACTTAATGTAGTGACTGTATACATATAAAGTAACAGTTTGTATACATAAAAGTAATACATATATACAAAAAAGTAACAATGTTTTTTTCTATGTTTTTTTTGCTTGCCAAAAGTAATAATTATTACAACTAAAATGTAACGAACATGTTACTTATATATAATAATGTTTATACATAATTGTAACACATATGTATAGAAAAAGTAATAATTCAACCATTTACACTTTTAGAGCTAAAAACACTTGATTAGTGTTACATGTAAAAGTATTACATTATCTATAGAAATATGTTATAATTTCTTTTATTAAAGTGTTACATTTACTTGTACAAACAATTACATTCATATATATGAGTTGTTACTTTTCAAATGTTACTTTCTTTCAAAAAATTAAATCAAAATACACAATATTTTACATTTTTGCAAAGGCATTATTACATTTCAGTATAAATGATAATTACATTTAGATATTGTTTGGGTTACATGTAATTATAGTTAGTATTACATTTGCAAAAAATGGGTAAAACAAGCTTTTTTTTTTTTTAATAAAAACAGGTGTTACATTTACCTATGAACAATATTACTTTATATGTATACAGTCATTACATTAAGTTATGATAACTATTACTTTTGGTAAACGTCGGAAAAGCCGAAAAAATAATATAAAAATTCAAAAAAAAACCTTTTTTTTGTGGGGGGGGGGGGCTATGGGAGGCTGCCACGTGACGGGTCATGCCCCATGGATCTTGGGGCGACCCATCTCATACATGAGACGGATCCCCTTGTTCTCATGGGAGACCACCTCTGTTATTATTATTTTGTGCAAAGAAATGGAAATAAAGTTATGTGGCCAACCCAACACAACCCCTTTTTAGGAGACCCAATTCTGTACATCACCCTTTTCCTTTTTTATTTTTAAAGGAAACAGTGAATAGTATCATTAGTGTTCAGTGTTGCGGTTGATTTGTTAAAAAAAATACAATTTTTTATTACTCTAATAATGATTAATAATGTAGTATTTTTTTTCCATACAATCATTCACATTTCTAAATAATTATTTTTAAATTTTTATATGTTTTTAAAGTTTATATAATCACCTTTAAAACTTTTTTTCTTTAGCAAACCTTCAATAACTATTTTTTTTCGGTAAAAACCTTTAATAACTATATTATTATTCAAAAATACATGCAACGTAATAAGTGCATATAGATGATATAGTAAGGACAAGTATGTATAATTTCTGCTAAAATCGCTTTTGGGGATTAAAATCTGAATAATTAGTTTTCTCAAGAATAGAGCTAAATGACTACTAACAATGTTAATCTGAAGGAATGAAATAAAAATTATTGAATGGAAGGATTTTCTAAATGATAGAAACTTAATAGTTAATCCAAATTATAGCAATTTGAACTCTTTAATTATTTTACAAGCATTTTTCATTTATTTTTCATTTATTTTTTGAATGAGCATTTTTCATTTAGTTAGTAACATCACAATTAGTAGAGGCGGACTCCTGTGAGACCGTCTCACGAAATAAAAATTATTGAATGGAAGGATTTTCGAAATGATAGAAACTTAATAGTTAATCCAAATTATAGCAATTTGAACTCTTTAATTATTTTACAAGCATTTTTCATTTATTTTTCATTTATTTTTTTGAATGAGCATTTTTCATTTAGTTAGTAACATCACAATTAGTAGAGGCGGACTCCTGTGAGACCGTCTCACGGCGTGAGACGGCTCACAGCCAAGCCGAGCTGAGCCAAGCAATTTTTTTTGACCTCCAAGTTTTTTTTTCCTGCCATCTTTTGCTCATCAGCAAAAGTAACAGTTTTTCTAAAGAAATGTAACACTTTTCCTCATAATTAACACTTTTTTTTTCAAAAAATGTACCACAATTTTACTGAAATAGATTAAAGATAACATAAGATTGACAACTAAACTAATGTTACATTTTATAATAAATGAATGTAACCTCTTTTTTTCTCAATTGTAACACTTTTCTAGGGTTTTACATTCAATTGAAATGCAAAACGATTTATATACATGAATTTTTACTCTTTTTTTAAAAAGAAAAAAAGTAACATTTACTCTATAAAACTGTTACATTTATCTATATAGCATATTACAATCATATATGCACCGTGTTACACTTTAGTTATTACTTTTTCTAACCACAAAAACTATTTATATTATTTTGTGAAACTGCTGTTACATCGTACAATAAAGTGTTATTTTTTTTAAGACCAAACTGTTACTTTCTTCATAAAAACGTGTTACATATGAGGAGACGAGCAGCCCACTTTTTTGTGTGTTAAATAGTATGTTTTTTTTTAAAAAAATCAAACCATATCATGACCTATTTAGTTTTAGTTTTATTCGTCTCACACTGATATTTTTAGATTTTTTTTAACTTCAAAATATTACATTTTAAAGTTGTTGGGGGGGGGGTATAACAAAAATCCGCGGCGCGCTGTGGGTGAGCCAGATTCTGGGCACTGAGCGAGCGACCCGCCTCACGCCGTGAGACGGTTGCATATATGTTTTGTTCCAATTGGTAATACCACTAACCGCCTAAATGAGAAAATTTTGGGAGAAACTAGTTTCTCCCTAAGTTATAAAAAATCCTGTTTTTATAAGGTTTAGGGTTTAAGCTTTAGGGTTTGAGGTTTGGGGTTTAGCGTACAGAGTTTAAGGGTTAAAAACATGACTTTTTATAACTTATGGAGAAACTAGTTTCCCCCAAAACACACTCGCCTAAATTACCTGATTGAGGGTAATCAAAATTAATCATAATGTTGAGTTTGGGCTCTTTATAAGACTACCTACAATGGGGTGGAATTTGGTGTATGAAATGGAGGGGGTGGTATGAAACCATTGGAGGGGTGTGGAAAATGGGGTGTGAAATTTGGGGTTTGAAAAATTTCAAACCGGTTGAAAGTTGGACAAAAAGCTGGCGCAAAGACACGTGACGGAGCGGGATTGGGCGGGCGTCAGGCGCGTGTACCACACGGCCCGACAGGGCGCGTGTGGTACAGCGCAGACGCGTTTTTTTTTCTTTGTTTGCCATGTGGCTGGCTCTCATTGGTCCGTTTGATTTTCGGATTAATTTTTTTATCTCAATTATTTGAGCTGAATTATCACCTAGAAAAATAATTTATTTATTTTTTCACCAAAATTCAACATTTTTTTCCCTATAAAATGATGCAAATTTCATTAGATTTGGACAAAAAAAAAAAAAAAAAAAAAAAAAAAAACTCTCTTTTCTCAATTATCCTTCTCCATTTTAGCCTACACTTAAAAAACTTCATCATTTTAGCCTACTCTCTATTTTACTAATTATAAAAATAGAGAATATATAAAAAAATAAAAATGATATAAAAGTAGTGGGGTATAGAATGATGAGTGGGAGGGAGATGAAATTTAATTTCAACTTTACCATTGTAGGGGGGTTGTATGAAATGGGTGTATGAAAGTTGAGGTGGATATGAGGTAGATAGGATAAAGTGTTAAAGTGGTTGTATGAAATGGGGGGGGGGGGTTGAAACCATTGTGGGTAGTCTAAAGACACCAGATCATAAGCTTAGCAGGAAAATTGTCACATAAGTATATTGCGTTTTCACACGTTCAATATATTTGATCGACACTAATAAGACAAATTTTCATATACAACGGGTGTATGGCGTGCGGCGGGTCAAACCCGCTCGACCCGGCCCGCCCGCCAGTCTTTCCTCAATTCCCAGCGCGACACGTGGCACGCTGTGAGCCACACGCTGGTTCACTCAGCCGCGCGCTGCCACGTGTCGCGCTGCCATGATATAGTTTTATTTTTAAAATAAATATATATTTTTTTACACACAAAAAGTTTGAGCTGCTCATCAGCTAGGATGTAACACTCTGTTTTGATAAAAGTAACAATTTCATCTTCAAAAAGTAACACTTTCTACTGTTAAATGTAACAGCGGTTTAAAAAAAAATGGGTTTGCATTTCAATTGTTACTTTCTCAATTTCAATTGTTACATTTAAGATATAATGTTACATTTAAGAATATAAACTGTTACAATTGAGATAAAAAAAATGTTACATTCATTTTTATAAAATGTAACATTAGTTTAGTTTGTTAATCTTATGTTAATTTTGAAAAAAAAAAAGTGTTACATTTGAAAACAGAGTGTTACATTCCTTTATAAAAAGTGTGACATTGGTTTAGTTGTCAATCTTTATGTTATCTTTAATCTATTGCAGCAAAATTGTGGTACATTATTTGAAAAAAAAAATGTTACATTTCGTTATAATAAGTGTTACTTTGTTAGGAGGAAAAAAAGTTTGGGGTGGCAAAAAAAAAAAAAAAAAAAAAAAAAAAGAAAAGACGGCGGCTTGGCTCGGCTCCGTGCACGTCACGCTGTGCGGCGGCCGCACAAGAGACATGCCCCATTAATAACGTGAATATTAGAACTAGAGATGAGGGAAAAAACACATTGATATCATGATACTTGGACAAAATCGTGATATCAATTATCAAATATTCTTCCACTTATATTGTGATTTTTTTTAATTATTATTTTAATAATATTTTGTGATGTTTTATTGACAACGGTGAACTTGTCATGGTTATTTTTGTCAAAGTTAATCGTGAAAGATGGGTCGGACTAGACTTTGGGTGTCGAGAATCAGAGGGCGGGTACGAAATGGCGGGACCAACTAACCGCGTCCTCAGCTTTAATGCGCCGCGTAGACCACTTTCTCCAATTAATCACCCATTAAATGATCAAGTTTTTCATTGCTAACTATAGGTAAATCTTTTCTCTATCGCAGAACCCTTTTTTATTATTTTATTTTATTTTTTTGTATAACTAAGAATTAAAATTGAAATTGTTTGTCAAGGCTTACTGAGAACAGATGTTACCTCAAGTGTTAGGTAACACCTCAGGTAACACACGCTGACGGACATAATACACACACCCGAAAATATAAGAGTTTTGCAGCGGAAAAATAAATAGCACAAAAGATATATTTTTCTCAAGTTATATAAATATAACTTGAGATGTCTAAATGGCGAAAACTTTATAATCAATACCAATTACAAAGTCAAAAGGTTCCCTATAGCTAGTATGATATACGCTCTATGGAACCAAATAAAAACAAAGTACAATGATCCTATCCTAGCCAAAACACACTCAAACGCGAAGTATTTGAGTGTGGAAAAGAGTGTATGGGAGGAAGGATACAAAGGAGCCAAGAAGTACTTTGTTCTTGTGCTATGGATGTGTGTAAATTTTGGCTTGTCTTCAATATCTTCATCCAAGCACTTTATATAACCACAAATACTTGGAGGCTACACAAATAAACAGCCTTGGGCTGTTGTTGGCGAGTGGGGAGGGTGGAGATCATGTGCCGAGCTAACTCTCCACAAATCAAGCAAGACTTGGTCCATTTTCCACTTTTATCTCAACCGAATCCTTTGTGCCCAAGTCTAAGCTTCGCCCACTTGTACTACATGCTTCTCCATGCTTGTATTATCTTCTTTGATCAGCAACAAATCCTTGGAATAAGTCTTCCCACGTTTTTATCATTTACCCACATGTTAAAGATGTTGAAAGTTATCCATAAATCACCATTTATGAATAACTCTTCTTTAATCGATTCTCCATATATTTAGCTTTAATTTCCACCTTAATATAACCTGAAATATGGACCAAAAATACAGCCATCTAAACAATAATATTAGGACATTAGTATAAAAATTATTATGTAAAGAAATGTAAAACTATAAAACATATTTCGCCGGGTAGCACATGACTGCCAGCGATAACATCTGAGGTAACACCTCTGTTTACACTAACAATCTCCCCCTTAGTTTGTGCATTTCTTTCCAACCTCCTAAGTGATGGTACATGTAACATATGTTAGCCATATACAGTATACCAGAGCATTTCACCAAAGATTAACTCCCCCTTAATCATGGAGTTAACCGAAACAACAAAGATTTACTTAATATACTAATTGTAAAACAGAACCATGTTTAAAACAATTAGTAGTTTAAAACAAAAAGTAAATCAAAGTTTTAAAATCCACAAAACCACAAGTCATAAACCAAAGCATAACCACCAAAGTATTAAAGTTCTAAATTAAGAACTAAAATACGAATTGTTTTAAAAACCAAACCAACCAAAAACAAAAATTGTTTTGAAACCATTTTAAAGTACCAAGAAAAACCATTGCCCAAGTATTGTGGCAACATAAACCTTCAAACAAGGTTATTCTTCTTCTTATTCATCATTCACTAGTACCAGCATCTCCAGTAACATCTTCAGCAGCACGAGTTGTACCAGCATCACCAACAGCATCAGTAGCAGCACTAGTACCTACACTAGTACCAGCACAGCATCACCAACAGCATCATTAGCAGCACTAGTACCTACACTAGTACCAGCACACCATCTCCCCTTGGTTGGGAAGAAATCAAATTAATGAAGCCGATGGTGTCTTCTTGGAGGGTTAAGCAACCGATTTGGAGGAAGAAGGGGCTTTTCTTTTGGTTTTCTTGGTGGCGGTAACAGGTGGTTGAAAGGCAGTCACGGTTGGGGTAGGTTGGACTGAAGTAGAAACCATGGAAGGATCATCAATGGACATGGCCATAGATGGAGAGATATTGGAAACCATGGGAGAAATGTCCATAGGTGAAGTAACACCCGAGACAACACCTGGTGACTTCTCTTGAGGTGCAGAATGGTTAGGGTTTTGGGAAGGTGAAGCCATTGTTGAATTTTGAAAGGTAGAAAAGGAGAATTTTTTTAGAAGGGTTTTTGATTTGGGGAAGGTTGCTGAGATAGAGAAAGAGCGATGAAGAGGAGAGAGTATATAGGTGCGTTTGAGAGAGAAAGAGAGAGTAAATAGGGATAGGATTTTAAGAGGTTAAGGAATGTGAATAGGAGAAGAAATTAATTTAAACTTAACTCTTATCATCTAAATTAACTAAGACTCCTACATTTACTCACATTTTAAACAAACCTAATCAAACCCCCCTATTTACTTGCACACAAAATACCCAACTCCCTACACATCCGGCCTACACAAACGGCGGCCACGTTTTTTTTTTTTTTTTTTTTTAAGTTTAAAAGAAAACGAAAATAAAATAAAACTAATAAGTAAAAAGTAAAAAGGACGGGTAAAAGGAAGAGTAACCGATTCCCACACAAAAATGAAGATAGAATCCAAGATTTTAGGTAAATAGTTACTAGAATATTTTACCACAATTAAAAAGATTTGTTTAAGACTTTTTCAAAATTGTAAACTCTTTAAAAATAAAAGACTTTCAAACTTTGAAAATTTAATGAACAAATCCAAAAATAAAAAATAAAAAACTAATGTAGCACACACTAATGTGTTAATGGCAACGATGGTAACACTTAAGATATCATTTGTGATAAACATCCATTGATAAAATTAAAACAAGACGGCAAGCCTCATTTTTAAAACACTTGAGGCAGAGATATGCTTCTTTAATAAGCAATTGAGGCTTAACAAGCTTTTTCTTTATTTTCAAGTATTTCAAGCATAACAAGCTTGTTCTTTAATTTAAGCATTTTTTTAAACATATTAACACTTCTTTATCCACAAGGAAGCATCGTAGTAGCGAGCTCCGTGCCCCGAGTCCTTATAAAGTGTAAACATGCTTAGGTGATTTGTACCTTTCAAGTAGGATACACTGTAGCCGCGAACTCCATGTTCCTAATACTTAGTACAAATCACAAGATAACATCTTCCTTAGGCAAGAGTGCATCGTCGCAGCGAACGCCGTGCCCCGAGCTACTAAGGAAATATTAACTAAGCTTTTTAGCCTTTATGCCTCTGATTTTATCAAAAAGTTAGTGACTTTGTCACTTTTGAGTACAAAGGGAATTTTATCAAAGATGTTACCTTGAGTGTTATCCTACCATAACAAAAAGGTCAGTATGTGCCACTGCTGACGGACTGAAAGGACAATCCATCAACAGATTAAGACAGAAAATAAAAATATTTTTTTAAAAAAAAATAAACACTAATATACAAGTGTTATCTCAGGTGCTGTCAGCACTCGAGGTAACACCACAAAACAGATAAACATGATTTTTTTTTAAATAAAATATATAATTTTATATAACAACAAAGATGATCCAAGGTGTTTAAACAAGACATGGAACAAGAGACTTCTTCAAGTTAGAAAATCTTGTGGTTAAAAACTTGAATTAAATATTCATCTTTCAAAAAAATATTTTTAGAATCAAGCTTAGAAAGAAAACATGAATGGTTTACCATGTCTCGATAATTAACCGGTTCCTTACCTCTAGTTTGTATCCCTTCGTCTAATCTCCCTATCACTTGGGATATAGGATGGTTCTTTTGAATCCTCACTGGGGGAACTCTTCTGACGGGATCATCTACTCTATTGGAGTCCTCATTATTTTCATTTTCTGCAACTGGACTGACTTCTGGTGTTATCTGTTGGGTTTCGATCAAACATGCGCAGCGGAATTTAGCATTTAAAATTTTGAAACCCAAGGCCATGGATCTGTTCATATGATTAAATCAAATACAACATAAGAATAAAGGAATAAACTAACCCTTGATGGCTATCAAATTCTCTTGGTCTTTGGTGGAGGTTTGAAGACTTGATCACGATCACAAAGCTTGAACACGAACTTTGAAGATGATGATTTTCACCCTCTAGCGGTATCCACACTTCGAACGAATATCAAAGGAGCTTCTTTGATCTTGGTTGCTAGACCAATAACTATGAAACACACTTTCACAATTTGATATGACTATATGGAATTTTTCTTTTGTGTATTATTTTGTTCTTCAACCAAAGATGTCTTAGAACAAAATAAAACCTCTCTCAAACTCTTTGGAGACTCACAAAAGGCTATCACTGAAGTTCTGGCCGAACTCATCCTTTTATACACAATCAAGACCTATTCCAAATAGGAATCTTGTGTCAAAAGACATTCCAAATCGAATTAGGAAAGTGCCAGTCGACAGTACTGTGCGTCCGCCCAAAAACCTCTCCGCGGTCGCACAACATTCTGAAACAAAACTGGTACATTTCTGAGCTAAGTGTGCGGCCGCCCAGTCCATTATGTGCGGTCGCCCACTTCCCAGAAAGTCCAGAATTTCCAAAATTCCAATGTAGTCCTTTTAAAGATTCGTTCTATTGTGTGTGACCCTCTAGGATTATACTAAGTTGGCAATGATCTCAAACATGATCCCATAAGATATGATTAGGTTCTAGCAAACCGTCATACCTACCCAAATAGTATAACTAGATACAAGTTCGCATTCCTCTTAGAATATGTCACAATCCCTTTGTCCACGATGTCATTGAACACAAGTCATGGTCAAACAGTCAACTTGTTTTGTTCAATACTTTCTCGATTCCGAATATGTTGATAATTCAAATGCTATTGATCCAATCAATCCATTTGAGTCCGGCCGAACATTTCATCAACATCATTCCTACGAGTGGCCCAAGCTTGACATCTCTCCGAGGAGGGACAAATTCATTTAGCTTATTATTCTTCCCTACGTGAATCCGATTATGCCAATCATACCCTTTATAACTTCCCGGTTAAAGGTAGCGTTTGAATATGTCAAACATAATGTTCATCAAGTGGAAGACTATAATAACTTCATGTCTAAGGATTCAAATGACATAACTAATATAAGATATATGTTTGACATGGACCATGACATAAATCTCATACAGCGGGTCATGTCCAGTACCTTGTTCCAAACAAGTACCCATAAATCTAACATGATCATCCCATGATCATTTAGCCTTTATACTAGTGCTTAACAAGCACTAGGGACGGGGATTATTATAAGTAAACATGAACAACAATAATAATCAAAACATCTCTTTTATTGATATGAAATAAATGATAACAATTACAACGTTCATTAAACGTGCCTAGGGCACCACTACCAACAATCTCCCACTTGCCCTAGGCCCAATCTCCCATGTATCTAATACCCATGGACCTAACATGACCATCATGTTTAGCTTGTGGAAGTCCCTTTGTTAGCGGGTCCGCAATATTGTCATCAGTAGGTACTCTGCATATATTTACGTCTCCCCTATCAACGATCTCTCGAATGATATGAAAACGCCTAAGTATGTGTTTGGATTTCTGATGTGCTCTTGGTTCCTTTGCTTGAGCAATAACACCATTATTATCACAATAAAGGTCTATTGGACTAGCAATACTAGGGACCACTTCAAGTTCAGTTATGAACTTCTTAATCCAAACAGCTTCCTTTGCAGCATCCGATGCAGCAATATACTCAGCTTCTGTTGTAGAATCAGCGGTTGTACTTTGCTTGGAACTCTTCCAGCTTACAGCTCCACCATTTAACATAAACACAAATCCCGATTGCGATCGGCTATCATCTTTGTCAGTTTGGAAGCTTGCATCCGTGTAAGCATTTACAATGAGATCATCTTCCATTCCTCCATAGACCAAAAACGAGTCTTTAGTTCTTCTTAAGTACTTAAGAATCGCTTTTACAGCTATCCAGTGATTTTCGCCAGGGTCGGATTGGTATCTACTTGTCATGCTCAAAGCATAAGACACATCCGGCCTAGTACAAATCATGGCATACATGATGGACCCAATTGCCGAAGCATATGGAACATCATTCATTTTCTCACGCTCATCTTTTGTCTTAGGACATTGAGTCTTGCTTAGAGAAACTCCATGTAACACGGGCAAGGTGCCTCTCTTAGAATTTTCCATACAGAATCTTCTAATGACCTTGTCAATGTATGTACTTTGGCTTAAACCAAGTAGCCTCCTTGATCTATCTCTATAGATCTTAATGCCAAGTATATATGCGGCTTCACCCATATCTTTCATTGGGAAGCACTTTCCTAACCAAGTCTTCACAGACTGAAGTGTAGGAATGTCGTTTCCAATGAGCAATATGTCATCCACGTATAAAATAAGGAATAGCACTATGCTCCCACTAATCTTCTTGTATACACAAGGCTCATCTTCGTTCTTGATGAAACCAAACTCTTTGACCGATTCATCAAAACGGAGATTCCAACTCCTTGAAGCTTGCTTCAATCCATAGATGGATCTTTGCAATTTGCATACCTTAGAATCTTGTTCAAAACCTTCTGGTTGTGTCATATACACATCCTCTTGGAGTTTTCCATTCAGGAAAGCGGTTTTGACGTCCATCTGCCATATTTCATAGTCATGATATGCGGCAATGGCAAGCAAAATTCTTATAGACTTGATCATTGCTACGGGTGAAAAGGTCTCATCATAGTCAATACCATGAACTTGCCTATAACCCTTCGCTACAAGCCTAGCTTTGTAACTATGCACCTTCCCATCCATGTCAGTCTTCTTCTTGAAGACCCATTTGCATCCTATGGTTTTTACACCTTCGGGCGCATCAATCAAATTCCAAACTTGATTGTCTTGCATGGATTGCAATTCGGATTCCATGGCTCCAAGCCACTTGTCCGAATCAGGAGAAGACATCGCCTCTTGGTAGGTTGACGGTTCATCATTCTCAATGATTTCTACCTCATTACTATCCGTTACGAGAAATCCATATCTCTCGGGCTCGGATCGTAACCTACTAGATCTGCGAGATGCTTGTGTATTTTGAACATGTTCCACAACTCCTTGTGGTTCTTGTTCTTGTTCCACTATTGGTTCAATGTTATTTTCTGGGTCTCGAATTTCTTCAAGATTTATTTTACTCCCACTGATTTCTTTGGAGAGAAACTCTTTCTCTAGAAAGACACCAGTTCGGGCAACAAACACTTTGTTGTCCTCTCGGTTGTAAAAGTAATATCCTTTAGTTTCCTTAGGATATCCCACGAAAATACATTTATCAGATTTGTGTGCTAGTTTGTCAGAGATAAGTCTCTTGACATAAACTTCGCAACCCCAAATCCTCATGAAAGATAAACTAGGTTTCTTTCCACTCCACATCTCATATGGAGTCTTTAGAACCGATTTAGTTGGAACTTGATTTAGTGTGAAAGCAGCGGTTTCTAGGGCGTAACCCCAAAAGGATATTGGAAGATCAACTTGACTCATCATTGATCGAACCATGTCTAACAAAGTCCGATTTCTCCTCTCAGACACACCATTCCATTGTGGTGTTCCGGGCGGAGTCAATTGTGAAACTATTCCACAATTCTTTAGATGATCGTCAAATTCTTGACTTAAGTATTCACCACCTCGATCTGATCGAAGTGCCTTTATACTTTTGCCAACTTGTTTTCTACTTCATTTTGAAATATTCTAAATATTTCAAATGCTTCACTTTTATGTTTCATTAGGTAAACATACCAAAATCTACTATAATCATCAGTGAAGGTTATGAAGTATTGAAATCCTCCCCTAGCATTGCTACTTAATGGTCCGCATACATCGGAATGTATCAACCCCAATAAGTCGCTTGCCCTTTCACCCAACTTGGTAAAAGGTGTCTTAGTCATTTTTCCAAGAAGACACGACTCACAAGTATCATATGACTCTAAGTCACATGAACCCAAAAGTCCGTCCCCATGGAGTTTTGAGATACACTTCTCATTAATATGACCAAGACGGCAATGCCACAAGTAAGTATGATTTACATCATTAGGTTTAGATTTCTTATTTACATGATAGACATTATTTTCATTCTTGACATCCAAGATATAAATGCCATTAAATGATTTAGCAATACCATAAAGCACATCATTTAAATAAATAGAAAATTTCTTATTCTCAATAAGAAACTTAAAACCTTCATTATCCAAACAAGAAATTGAAATAATATTTCTGCTTAAATCCGGAACATAATAACAATTGTTCAAAACAAGAATTAATCCGGAAGGTAAAGTGACTTCATAAATCCCTACGGCTAATGCAGCAACTCTTGCTCCATTCCCCACGCGTAGATCTACTTCACCTTCTTTAAGCAGTCTCCTATTCTTTAGTCCCTGCACATTTAGACAAATGTGAGAACCACATCCGGTATCCAATACCCAAGAATCAGTGGTAGAAAGGAAGAATATCTATTATATAGATACCTGAATTCGACGCAGCCTTGCTGCTCTTCTTCTTCTTTTGCTCTTCCAAGAAAGCCTTGCAATTACGTTTCCAATGACCAATTTCTTGACAATGGAAACAAATTGCATCATTTTGTGTATCGGGTTTTGCCTCAGAAGCCTTGGCAACCTTTGCCTTGCTTATCTTGGGTTTGACAACTTTTGCCTTACCCTTGCCTTTGGCACCAGGCTTCTTCCCATCATGAACCAAGAGCACGGGAGAACCTTTCTCCATAATTTTCATCTCTGCAGTTTTGAGCATCCCATGCAACTCAGAGAGATTCTTATCCATTCCATGCATGTTTTAATTCATTACAAACTGATTATAACTTTTAGGCAATGAATTAAGAATGAGATCCGTGGCTAGCTCCAATGGGATTGGATAGCCAAGTTTCTCTAGGTGCTCTACATAACCTTTCATTTTAAGAAAGTGAGAACTCACTTGTTGCCCTTCATTCATTTTACTAGAAGTGAATGCAACAATGGTTTTGTACCTCTCTTGCCTAGCTTGCTCTTGAAACATGGTTCTCAACTCCACGCCTATCTCATAGGCTTCCAAATGTTCCAAACTTTGTTGGAGTTTTGAACACATAGCAGCAAGCATGAGACAACTTACATCTCTAGAATCATTACGATGTTTCTTGTAATTGTCTCTTTCTACCCTAGGGGCAGTAGGCGGTGGTTCAGCGGGGAGAGGCCCATCGAGAATGTACAACTTATCTTCTTGCCTAAGAACGATTCTTATGCTACGGATCCAATTCATAAAGTTGGTACCATTCTCTTCGAGCTTATCATTCTCAAGGATCGATCGCAACGACATTGATTGAGTGTTATTAGTCATTATCTACAAATATGCAAAAATTTCCAAAATTTAATAAGTACCGATTTTTCATTAAAGAGATAAATAATGTATTTTTCAAACAAAATACTCCCATTAAATTATATAACCTTCATATACATCCAATGTATAATATAATTTAAATGGGTTAAGATCCAACTTTAATTTAATTTCAAGTCCGCTAAGGCGGATTACACAAAATCAAATTAATTAGGTAGATAACTCTTGTCAATCATATCTCATATGACTCTTAGTTCCTTTTATGAGATTCTTTAAGAAATCAAATTTCAAAAAGCATGTTAAACCTCATCTTTGCCTAGGCCCAAAACTGTTTTGACGCCCAATTAAGTCTAACCATTTTAAACGCACGGTTAATGTGTCCCGCTAGGGCGTGCCCACACTATCTATCTGCTCATACATAAACAAATTTAATGCACCTCGCTAGGGCGAATCTACATTAAAATCACTCATGTACTAACAAGTGTTTTAATCATGGCATGGCAATAAAAGACTTAAAACTTTCTTTGAAGGTTCATCACATATAGCATATAACACATTTATGAGCACATAATATAAACATGTTACACATCAAGTTTAGCCACTAAATTAATCTTCATTAATTTAAGCATGATATTTATGTGTCATTAGTTTCTCTATAATTATGAGGATGAGACTATTTCAACTTTGGTTATTATCTCCAAATCAAGACAACAAGAAGTGCGGTCGAACTAAGCCATCAGGCAACCACAATCCCGCACTAATTCAAGAAACCAAGAAAGTAGTCCATGTGGCCGAAACTAAGCAATAGATGGTCTCGATGAACGTAGGCCAATTGCATTCACAATTCCACATGGATCTCCAATCATTGAATCAAGAACTTTGTTTCTCAATTTTAGCAATTATAAACTCTTCATAATTCTAACTTCGTTTTATCTTTGAAACTTTGATTGCGATCAAGTTTGGGAAACACAATCTCGATGAACGCAGATTAGCCATCCAAACCTTGAACCAATCTTAGAATCACAAGACTAAAACAAATAGGAAAATCAAACCCCAAGATCCTCACATAAACCAACTACCCAAAACCCATTCCAGATCAGCAAGTCTGGACTGGTTCTGTTACTGGTTTTGTTGGACCTCTCGAAAATTCCAAATTCTGATTTCAACCAAAAATCAGACAATCTGATCCTTATGTGCGGCCGCCCAAAACTCACTGTGCGGTCGCCCAAACATGTGCGGCCGCCCAAGTGATTTTGTGCAGTCGCCCAAACTGATCAGAATGTACAGAATTTTGAAGTTCGAAAATTTTGTCTCAAAATTGTTTTTCCCCGATTATTAAAACTTTGATCCAATCAAAAATTAATAACCAACAATTCTGAATCCACCATAATTTATTTATTGCGATTGAATCGTGCGATTAAAGTTGCAAAACAATAAACCACATAAAATCACATAACACATAAACATCACATATTCCAATATTCATATCATGCAAGGCACATAAACAATTTATATACACATAACATGATCTAGGTATTGAAATAATCAACATGAACGGGGCTCTGATACCACTGTTGGGTTTCGATCAAACATGCGCAGCGGAATTTAGCATTTAAAATTTTGAAACCCAAGGCCATGGATCCGTTCATATGATTAAATCAAATACAACATAAGAATAAAGGAATAAACTAACCCTTGATGGCTATCAAATTCTCTTGGTCTTTGGTGGAGGTTTGAAGACTTGATCACGATCACAAAGCTTGAACACGAACTTTGAAGATGATGATTTTCACCCTCTATCGGTATCCACACTTCGAACGAATATCAAAAGAGCTTCTTTGATCTTGGTTGCTAGACCAATAAATATGAAACACACTTTCACAATTTGATATGACTATATGGAATTTTTCTTTTGTGTATTATTTTGTTCTTCAACCAAAGATGTCTTAGAACAAAATAAAACCTCTCTCAAACTATTTGGAGACTCACAAAAGGCTATCACTGAAGTTCTGGCCGAACTCATCCTTTTATACACAAGCAAGACCTATTCCAAATAGGAATCTTGTGTCAAAAGACATTCCAAATCGAATTAGGAAAGTGCCAGTCGACAGTACTGTGCGGCCGCCCAAAAACCTCTGTGCGGTCGCACAACATTCTGAAACAAAACTGGTACATTTCTGAGCTAAGTGTGCGGCCGCCCAGTCCATTATGTGCGGTCGCCCACTTCCCAGAAAGTCCAGAATTTCCAAAATTCCAATGTAGTCCTTTTAAAGATTCGTTCTATTGTGTGTGACCCTCTAGGATTATACTAAGTTGGCAATGAGCTCAAACATGATCCCATAAGATATGATTAGGTTCTAGCAAACCGTCATACCTTCCCAAATAGTATAACTAGATACAAGTTCGCATTCCTCTTAGAATATGTCACAATCTCTTTGTCCACGATGTCATTGAACACAAGTCATGGTCAAACAGTCAACTTGTTTTGTTCAATACTTTCTCGATTCCGAATATGTTGATAATTCAAATGCTATTGATCTAATCAATCCATTTGAGTCCGGCCGAACATTTCATCAACATCATTCCTACGAGTGGCCCAAGCTTGACATCTCTCCGAGGAGGGACAAATTCATTTAGCTTATTATTCTTCCCTACGTGAATCCGATTATGCCAATCATACCCATTATAACTTCCCGGTTAAAGGTAGCGTTTGAATATGTCAAACATAATGTTCATCAAGTGGAAGACTATAATAACTTCATGTCTAAGGATTCAAATGACATAACTAATATAAGATATATGTTTGACATGGACCATGACATAAATCTCATACAGCGGGTCATGTCCAGTACCTTGTTCCAAACAAGTACCCATAAATCTAACATGATCATCCCATGATCATTTAGCCTTTATACTAGTGCTTAACAAGCACTAGGGACGGGGATTATTATAAGTAAACATGAACAACAATAATAATCAAAACATCTCTTTTATTGATATGAAATAAATGATAACAATTACAACGTTCATTAAACGTGCCTAGGGAACCACTACCAACATTATCTCTGGTGTTGCCTCAGGTGCGGTAACACTGGGGCCAACATCTGGTCCAGCACTTATGACAACATCTGGTCCAACATAAATGTCAAATTCACTTTGAGGTTGTTCCATCTGTATCATGAGAGGATAATCACCTGGTTTATCTGTAAAACTTAACAGATCATCAAAAACAATGTTCACAGATTCTTAAATAGTTCCCAAGCTTAAATTATACACTCGATATGCATGATTGTCTTGAGAATATCCAAGAAAAATGCCTTTATCACTCTTAGAGTAAAACTTAGCTAAGTAATCCCAGTCTTTTAAAATGAAACATACACACCCAAACACATGGAAGTAATGTACATGTGGTTTCTTCCCATTCAAAATCTCATAGGGTGTCATTGTTAAACCAGGTCTTAGAAAGACTCTATTTGAAATGTGACAAGCCGTGCTCAAAGCTTCAACCCAAAATCTTTTTGAAATCCGTTTTGAAAATAATATGACACGGGCCATAACAAGCAATGTCCTATTTTTCTTTTCGGCCACCCCATTCCGTTGATGTGATTTTGATACCGAAAAATCATGGTTTATCCCCTTTTTCTTGCAAAAAGTATAAAAGGAAACATTTGCAAATTCTTTTCCATGATTAGATCTTATACGAAAAATAGGTGAGCAAAACATGTTTTTGATTTTGGAGTGCAAGAGTTTAAATTTATCTAAAGTTTCAGATTTTTCTCTTAGGAAATATACCCATGAAAACCTAGAGAAATCATCAACTATAACAAAAATATAACTCTTACCTCCCAGGCTTGACCCATTGTCCCGAAGTGTTGCTCTTGGTGTTGGGCAGCACACTGGGTAACACGAGTCTCCTCATTTTTAAGGCAGTCTCCACAAACCATTTTGTTCTTAAGATTCAGTTTAGGGACTCCTTTGACAGTCTCAAACTTGATAATGTTCTTCAAGTTTCGATAATGGGCATGTCCAAACTTTTGTTGCCACAATGTTGTAACATCTATTTTTGCCAAATGGCACACCTGTTTGTCTTCAACAAGATAACAATTGTCACTTGATCTAATTCATGTCATCACACAATTGTTAGTACAATCAAAGACTTCACAAGTATTTTTATTAAATTTCACCTCTAAGTTGTCATCACAAAGTTGGCTAATACTAATTAAATTAGCTACAAGCCCATCTACATGTAAGACATTCTTTAAGGCAGGAAAACCAGTCACATTTAGTGTCCCTTTTCCTATTATATTGCTTTTACTTCCACCACCATAAGTAACACAGCCTCCTTGAAACGATTCATAGTCTTTCGAAAATAATTTTGTTCTCGTCATGTGACGTGAACATCCACTGTCAAAGTACCATGATCCTTCAATATTTGTTTTTAAGGAAGTGTAAACAACATCGCATCTCAATTTAAATTTAGGTTTCCATGACTTCGTTTTATGTTTTTGACCTTCTGACAGAATGTGTTATCTGGTGTGCTGGGTAACACTTCAGGTAACACAGAATGACTGGATTGTTTCTTTGAAAGAGTATTACACTTACTTTTAAAATGTCCAGAGGTGTGACAGTATTGACACACTTTACTTTTGTCAGAAGAGTCATTAGAGAAAGCATTTTGATCAAAAGCACGTTCTTTCACAAAACATATTTCATGTTCATCACAACTCAAAGAAGAAATAATTTTATCTAATGATTCTCGGAAACTAATACCTGCTTTGAGAGGCTTACTCAAATTGAGAATCTCATCCAGTTTGGATGATCCGGTGTTGATTTTCTTCAAGGTGGTTTCGGCTAAAGTCAATTTGGCCTTGACTTTCTCTAGCTCGGCATCCCTCTTGGATGCTTGAACTTCCAAGCGAGTCAAGTAGGCCTTGAGTCCGTCATTCATCTTGGTTAAAGTTTTAACCATTTTGTTCACTTTCTTCCATTCTTTGAGCAACTCCTCATAAAGGTTCTTTAACCCAGCAATGAGTTCATCTTTGCTCAGCTCATCCTCTTGTGAACTTCCTGCATCAAGGTTAGTGGAAACCACGAAACAAACATCATTATATGAACTGAAATTGTTATACCTGACAGGTGTGGTCTCAGATGTTATCTCAGTGGACGTAACATCTCTGGTAACATGTTCAGTCTGCGAGTCACTTAGTGTGACAAACATGTTTGTTTGTTCTGGTTCTTCCTCCTGGACTGGTCCCTCATCTTCATTGTCACTTAGGGAGACCCATAGGTTCTTTCCCTTTTTCCTTAGTGTGTTGGCACACTCGTTTGCATAGTGACCCCATCCCGAACAAGCATGACATTGAATTGAATCAATGTATTTGGGATCAGATCTTGATTGATCTGAGGATACCCTACGCAATGGAGCTGACTTTTGAGTAGATGGGAACGTCCTTCTTGGCATCTAATCATACACCTTGGTTTGTTGCTCCTTTGCTTTTACCTGCATCTTTTCATTGTTAAACTTTTTAACCATAGCATTATATTTTCTAGCAAGTAAAGCAACACTGGCATTTTCATCCAATTCTTCAAAAATTTCATATTCATCTTTTGAAAAATCCGAATATTGCACTTTCAAGGCAATATTTTTCCCCTTAGAAGCTTCACTTTGTTCAAGGAGATTTGACTCAAAAATTTTCAAAATACTCATTAAAGAATTGATGTCCATAGTAGAAAGACTGTGAGCTTCTTCAATAGATGAAACTTTCATATTGAACCTCTCGGGGAGAGTTCGAATAGATTTTGAAACAAGTTGTTTGTTGGTAAAAGGTTCACCCAAAAGTTGACACTCATTTGCAATATCAAACAATTTTTCAAAATATGATGAAATAGTTTCATTTTCACTCATCCTCAACCTTTCAAATTTGCAAGTAAGAGTTCTAAGCTTATTACCACGCATACTACTATCACCTTCACAAAACCTTTGTAAAGTGTTCCATGCCTCCTGAGCAGTGGAACTATTTTGAATAAGTTTGAAAATATGCATATCAACCCACTCAAAAATAGCATTAAGTGCTTTTTCATTGAAATTAGCTAGATTAATCTCTTCATTAGTCCACTCGGATTCAGGTTTGACTTGAACGTCACCATCTTCATCTGGGGGTAACATAGGAAGAGAGAAACCATTTGTTATAGATCGCCAAGCCCGAAGATCAATTGATTTGATATGCGAGCGTAGGCAGATCTTCCAATAAGCAT
This sequence comes from Campanula takesimana, assembly GCA_026119855.1. Classification (NCBI taxonomy): domain Eukaryota; kingdom Viridiplantae; phylum Streptophyta; class Magnoliopsida; order Asterales; family Campanulaceae; genus Campanula; species Campanula takesimana. The sequence goes on along the minus strand of JAOWBW010000265.1, from coordinate 995,584 downwards.
AATTCGAGCCATCTAGAACAGGAAGACGTTTCTGATTGGGATTAGCAGGATCGAAAGCCATGACAAAGGACCGAACCACTTAGTATCGTCAAGTGACCGGGCTCTGGTGCCAATTGAAATTGTTTGTCAAAGGCTTACTGAGAACAGATGTTACCTCAAGTGTTAGGTAGCACCCTAGGTAACACACGCTGACGGACAGAATTCACACACCCGAAAATATAAGAGTTTTGCAGCGGAAAAATAAATAGCACAAGAGATATATTTTTCTCAAGTTATATAAATATAACTTGAGATGCCTAAATGGCGAAAACTTTATAATCAATACCAATTACAAAGTCAAAAGGTTCCCTATAGCTAGTCAAAAGGTTCCCTATAGCTAGTATGATATCAAGAAGTTGTGAGATGAACTTAACAACTATGACAAAATTTCAGCTTGTGCTTTTGACAGATGTACGTGCGATATCAATTCGCAGTTGACGCATAGAAGGGAGAAGGAATGGGCGCTTCAGTCGTCATGGGACTGGAAACGCCCAATTTTGAAATTGTGAAGTCCACTATTCTGAACACAGAACCACTTCCCAGAATGAACAAAGCTTATTCAATGGCGGTGAGAGAAGAACGAGTCAAAGGAAGCACATGAGGAAAGCATCCAGAACTAATGAGGGGTGAACTGTCCTCTAAGAATGACAAAAGAAGGAAGGGTTCAAACGGGGAAACGAGTGGACAAAATGTTGCTAGGGGACGCAAGGGACGAGATGCTTTTGGCACCCGAGCGAAGAATGTACGTGCAAGTGGGTGATGAAGGATTCGGATTGACAGATGCGAAGTGACCTCAAATTTTGGGACTCACTAGTAAACAGTGGAAAAGTTTCAAAACAACTATGACAAAATTTCAGCTTGTGCTTTTGACAGATGTACGTGCGATATCAATTCGCAGTTGACGCATAGAAGGGAGAAGGAATGGGCGCTTCAGTCGTCATGGGACTGGAAACGCCCAATTTTGAAATTGTGAAGTCCACTATTCTGAACACAGAACCACTTCCCAGAATGAACAAAGCTTATTCAATGGCGGTGAGAGAAGAACGAGTCAAAGGAAGCACATGAGGAAAGCATCCAGAACTAATGAGGGGTGAACTGTCCTCTAAGAATGACAAAAGAAGGAAGGGTTCAAACGGGGAAACGAGTGGACAAAATGTTGCTAGGGGACGCAAGGGACGAGATGCTTTTGGCACCCGAGCGAAGAATGTACATGCAAGTGGGTGATGAAGGATTCGGATTGACAGATGCGAAGTGACCTCAAATTTTGGGACTCACTAGTAAACAGTGGAAAACTTTCAAAACAATGGTAAAGACTACCGTGAAACCTAATGAACGCATGAGTGATAAGAATGATGGGGCCGAGCTAGTGGATAGTAGGGCTAATCGACATGTAACAAACAACTTTTCTTTACTCGACAATATTTGTGGACGTGCAGAAATTCTACAAAGCTTACGAATAGTCGAAGTAAAGATGCATGGGCATGCCAACTTTCAGCGAGCAGGGCAGGTAGCTTCACGCATTTAGAATTTTTGGCGATATTCTCTTCTCATTGATATCTAACTATACACCATTATAAATACTATCAATAGTAGCTTTCAAATTTTTATTATAATAATTTAAATTAATTTTAAATTATTGCTCAAAATAGGAATTTAGGTAAGTTATGCCTATCCTAACCGATTGAATAGCCAAATTGTTGCTTCCAATTAATAAACAATTTAAAGATAACATGATCCCATGCACGCATTTACGTACTCAAATTGAATTATAAAAAAAATCATTTAAACCAAATCTGTCTTTTTAAATGAATTAGAGTAGCTACAACCAACATATGTGCACGTCATACCTTCTTTTTATGGGTGTTATTCATTTAATTATGTCCAAAAATATGTAATATCCTCAATTATTTGGGAGAGGAGATGAATATATAAGGGCGAATTGCATTTTGAGCCCCAAAGTTTAGGTGGTGTTCCTGTGGCAGACCCCATTCAATCACTATTTATATTTTAGGCCCCAAAGTTGTCATTCTGTTAGCATTTTAAGTCTTTTAACCAGTTTTGTTATAAAAATCGTTAAATAATCATGTGCGAGCCACATGTCACTTAACGGACGATGTTTTTGAACAATAATTCATTCATTGTTATTTTAAAGCAAATTGAATGAAAATAAATAGTAAAAATGGAAAATTTTCCATTTAAGGGCGTTAACTGAAATTTTCGAAAGTAATAAGATAGAAAATAAAATTTATTTAAAAATATTAAATTATCGATGAATAATTATAAAATTCATTTTAAAAACAGGGCATTAAATTTTTTTCTCAAGTATAATTTAATATTTTGACTATTTTAATTGAAGAGCCAGAAAAATTTTATTTTTTGAACAATAATTAATTGTTTTTAATTTGAGAGAAGGGGTTAAGGGCGGCGGTTGGTGGCCAGGGTGGTGGTCGGAAACGGAGAAGATGACGAAGACAAGAACGGGATTCGAAAAAACTATTAAATCCAAATTCTTTATTTGTAGTGGTTTCATTTTATTATTTTTAGCATTTATTTTAAAGTAAATATAAATAATAATTATTGTTCTTTAAAAATATATTTAATTAAAATAGTCAAAGTATAAAACTATACTTGAGAAAACATTTAATGCCTTGTTTTTAAAATGAATTTTATAATTGTTTATCGACAATTTAATATTTTTAAATAAATTTTATTTTCTATCTTATTACTTTCGAAAATTTCATTTAACGCCCATAAATGAAAAAGATCTCAGTTTTACTATTCATTTTCATTCAATTTGCTTTAAAATAACGAGGATGAATTATTGTTTAAAAACATCCTCCGTTGAGTGACATGTGGCTCGCACATGATTATTTAACGAAATTTTCTAACAAAACTGGTTAAAAGACTTAAAATACTAACAGAATGACAATTTTGGGGCCTAAAATGTAAATAGTGATTGAATGGGGTCTGCCACAGGAACACCTCCTAAACTTTGGGGCCAAAAATGTAATTCCCCCAATATATAATTGAATTTGGACCTCTTACAATGTCATAAATAGTCGACTTCGGATTGCCACACGCTACAATAGTTGCCGTAGAACTCTAGACAACCTCTGTATAATTCTATATATATACTGCTATTATTATTGGGATGATTACAAAATGTTAGTTTTAATGAATATTATTTTAAAAGATAAGTGCTAAAATTATAGTTCGAAAAGTGAAAAAGGGTCTAGTGACCCCTTCACTCTAATTTGGCTTCGCTACTGTTTTTTTTTTTTTTTTTTTTTTTAAAGAGGAAGTCTTGTGTGAGACGGTTTTACACATGAGACGAATCTCAAAGAGAGAGGAAATGAGCTTGCCCCGCCACGACCATAAGGGGACAAACTATTTACTATCTCAACAAAATCTATCTCACATATAAAACCGCCTCACACATGTATTTACCTTTTTTGAAAGACAAAAACTTGTATGAGAACACCATGACCCGTCTCATAGTAGAGACGGGTAATTTTTGACCCATGATCCACAGGCAAAAAAAAATTGCTTTTTTTTAGTTTTTATATTATTATTTTTTGGTTTTTTTTTTTCGTTTTGTCAAAAGTAATAGTTACTATAACTAAATGTAACAAACGTGTTATTTATATGTAACAGTTTGTATACATAAAAGTAATACATATATACAGAAAAGTAACAGTGTTTTTTTTATATTTTCTTCGTTTGTCAAAAGTAATACTTATTACAACTAAAATGTAATGAACGTGTTACTTACATGTAACAGTGTTTATACATAATTGTAACAAATATGTATAGAAAAGTAATAATTCAACTATTTACACTTTAGAACTAAAAACACTTGTGTAACATTGTAAAAATAAGAAAATAACAATTTTTATATAATAATGTTACATTTTACTTGTATAATAACATTGTAAAACAGTTACGTTTACTTGTATAATAGTATATCTATATGTTTTCAAATAATAAGTTACAATTGGTTCAATTTATCATGATACATGTAAAAGTATTACATTATCTATAGAATTCTGTTACAATTTCATCTACTAAAGTGTTACATTTACTTGTACAAATAATTACATTCATGTATATAAGTTGTTATTTTTCAAATCTTACTTTCTTTTAAAAAATAAAATCAAAATACTCAAAAATAAAAAATATTCTGGAAAAACGCTATTACATTTCAGTATAACGATAATTACATTTAGTTATTGTTAGTATTACACGTATTTATAGTTAGTATTACAGTTGAAAGATGAGTAAAATGGGTTTTTTTTTTTTTTTTTTGTAAAACTGGTGTTACGTTTACTTATAAACAATGTTACTTTATAAGTAACACAATTGTTACATTTAGTTGTACCAAGTATTACTTTTGGCAAACGAAAAAAGCAGTAAAAAAAAAACTAAAAAAAACGGAAAAAAAAATATTTTTTTTCTGGGGATTTTTTTTTTGGCCAATGGGTCGCTGCCACGTGGCAGATTTTGAGTGGAGCATGGATTGGGATCCTACGCTTCGCGGAGAATGTTGTACACGGGTCATGGGTCGACCCATCTCTTCTATGAGACGAATCTAGGTGTTCTCACAAGAGACCACTTCTTTTTTAAATTCTCCATAGGCCGTTTACGAAATAATAGTGCACATTTGGAGGTGATCTTAGAATCTTGTTACATTTGGATATTCTTGGTCCTTTACTATTCAAAATTAATAAACTCCTTTGTCCCCCAAAAGTGTCAAAGTTTCAGAAGAACTATGTATCAAAATTTATAAGTCCACAATTTTATCGTTATACTTGTAATTCTATGTTGTGTTCATTGAGTGGATTGATATACATTTACTAATAGGAGTGTTTAGAAGTCACTTTCCTTGAAAATCATGAACACACCCACTCACTTTGAAATGGAAGGAGTGTGCTAAAATTTTGAATTGCTAAATACAATTTGTCTTCTAAAGTAGAAGGGATAACAATTTAGTTAGATTTTTTTAAAAGTACTTTTATAATTATATTAATTTATAATGGCATGACACAAGAACGCTACAACTGAGCATATAAATAAGCTAACGAGATTCGAACTCGTGACCTCCACATGAGAAGCTAACATACCGGATACCGCTTGAACTAAAGCTGATTAATAATTTTGTGAGATATATTTTTTATCGTAATAAGCTACACCAAATTAGAAAATATAATAAATAATTAAGGATAAGTAGAACGCAAAATCTTGGGGAAAACGCGTTTTTCCAAACGCTTAGGAAAAACGTGTTTAAAAAAAATGCGGTGGCATTTTTGTAAATAATCAAAACTTCTCAACGGTTCTGGATATAATTATAAAGACTTCTGGATATGAGATTGATAGCCAGAATCTTTTAAAGTGATAGCCAGAACCTTTGAAAGTGATAGACATAAGGTTTTTTCTGATTTTTTTTTTAGAGTAACAGAAGTGTTAATAGATAGCCAGTGACAATGTTTAAGATAACCAGTTGTTGTGTTACGAAGGTCCAGTGAGTGTGTTAATGAGTGCCAGACGATTTTGAAAAACACGTTTTTGCTAACCACTAGAAAAAACGCGTTTTACAGGAGACCAACTCTAAGTAAAATTATATCGATAGTAAATATAAGTAGAATGACGTCGATACTAGTGGATAGAGAATTTCAGTATGAAAACTGAAATAAAAATTTCGGTTAGAAATTGTGAGTGTCATGTGTATATAGTTGTTGCAAATAAGATAAGTGAGTTCTGAAAAATCAAGTCAATGGCTTAAGTCAGAAAGGAAGTGATATCAAAGGTGTTGTCGCTACAACGATATCACTTCTGGCAACACTTTACACACACGAGCAGAAAACAGTTTCTGAAAAGAGTTTGCAGCGGAAAATCAACACAAGAATTATTTTTCTCAAGATATATAAATTATATATCTTGAGGGATGCCTCAAAAGGCGAGACCTTTCACTAATAATATGAAATGAAGTACAAGGCCGAGAGTTCCCTAATGCTATTACAATGAAAGCTTTGTGGAACGACTAAGAACTATACACGAGACCCTATCCTAGCCAAGACAAACTTATAATACTTGATTACAAGAATGGAAAAGGGTTTGGGAGGATTGGGTTTATCGGAACCAAGGAGTGTATAGACTTTTCTTGTGAGGAGTGTGTGTTCTTGCTTCAAGTGTTGTGTCTTCAAACACATTCTCCCTTGCTATTTATAGGCTTGATAATTCTTGGGGAATACTCCAATAATGGCTTGGTGATTGATAAAAACGTGGAGAGTGAGTGGAGAGAGTGGCGACCGAGCCTTGGGGAGAAATCTCCACATTTCCTATAAAATAGGAACAACTTTTCTTTGTGCCCAAGTTCAAGCTATGCCGTGTTTTACCTCCTTGATCATGTGCCTTGTACATTTCTCCTTCAACTAATCAGCCTTTGAATGGGTCAAATACCCATGTGTTAGTTGTGTAGAAAATCTCCAAAGCTTGTGGATAAAATCACATTTTATCCATAACTTCTTTTTAAACTTCTTTGCATTATTCTAGCATAGGTTATACCTGAGAATGGACCAACATAAACAATCAACCTTGCAATAATATTAGTCATTAGTCCAGCAATTATTTATGAAGCAAATATACAAATATATGCAGTCTGTCGGACGGTATCACTTGGATAGTGTGGTCAGCACTTGTGGTATCACCACATTCTGCACTTACAATCTCCCCCTTAATTGTTTATTTCTTCACAAACTAAATAATGCTGCGACCTGCAAGACAAAGTTAGTCACACAACTAGAATATACATGCAATCTTCTCAAAAAATAACTCCCCCTCAAAGAGGCGAGTCAACCAAAATTAACAATGACATTTTAAAAAAGTTTTTAAACAAAAACAAAGTACCAAATGACCGAAACAGTTCACGGTCACAAACACACATCCAAATGTCATGAAGTGTAACCCACACTTCAAACAACCAACCAAAAATTGTTTAACAAACCAACAACCAAATAAAATTGTTTAAGTGCCACCACCACAAATTTTAAAAACAACTAATAAAAAGATTGTTTTAATCACCACCCAACTACCAAAATAAAATTGTTCAGAAGATAAAGAACCACAACCCGCTTTACTCATCATCCTCCTCGGCCACGTCCTCTTCATTTCCTGGTTGAGTATCATTGCCTCCAGCACTTGTTCCAGCACCTGCGGTAGCACCCGAAGCAGCATTTCCTCCCCTTGTTTGTGATGAAATATGATCAAGAAATGCAGACAAATCGTCATGAATCTTCATCCAGGAGTTGACCTGATCCTTTACGTTTTCCATAACCCCGTGTAAAACCTGAACAACAGCAACTGTGGAAATCATAGAAGAAGTGCTGTCAGAAGTGTTGACCTCACTTTGGGTAGCACTTTTTGATGTACCTGTAGGGATAGGAAACGAAAAGTCTGGAACAGAAGGTCTAGCTTTTGCCTGGGAACGCTGAGCAGGAATAGATTTGGAGACCAAAGGTGGGGACGGTTTGAACCACGGTAGATCAACATGTCGGTTACCTCTCTTCAATTGATTATCAATAACATAGTAGCTAGGGCCGGAAGTGAAGATATCAGAGCCTAGTACTTGAAATTTTTGAAAGGTTAAGACACGAAAGATCAAGGATGGATATGGAAGTTAGGGTGGGTCTTTTCTTTTAGGACAATTCGAAAGATGTTTGAACACTAGATTCCCAAAGTTGATCGATTTGGTCTTCCCTAGCCTATACAAAACTCTCGCTTGCTCCATAGTAAGGTTTTGATCACTCTTTGAAGGAAGCCAATTAAGCAAGCAAAGCTTGTGTAAAACCGAGTAAAGAGAGGTAAGTTTAGAGGCGGGGAATTTGACTTTGGGATCGGTTGGCCAATGTTGGACTTCATTGTGGGTTAGGAATTTAGCCATTGCATCTTTGTTACAATTAAAACTTTCCTCAATGATATTGGGCAATCCTAAGGCTTTGTTAATGATGTTGGGTTGAACAGAAGCACTTTACCCCTAACAAACACCTTCCCGAATTCAGGAGCAGTTTCATTGTCTATGTTTGGACTAAGATTGGCATAAAATTCCTTACCACCTTATCAACATAAGCCATTGCTTGGGTGTTAGGGATCAAAAAATTCCGGTCCTCAAGGAATTGATACACACCACTTTTCTTTAAATCATCCTCATCAATGTTTTTCTCTTCCCAAAAAGGGGTATTGCTATGCTTTAGTCAAAAAGACATACCCGACTCTTTATAGAACTCAAGAGAACAAGGATCTAAAGGAAAAGCTTCATTATCTTCAATTCTAACATGCTCATTTTCAGAATCATCAGAAGAATCAGAGACATGAGGAGAAGAATGATGTACCTCCTGAGATTTGGACCTGGTCTGAGCTTGCAGAGGTGTTCCCGAATGTGCTGGCCTTCTGCGGGTAACACCTTTGTCAGCACCTTGAATACCCTTCCCTTTTTCAAGTCTTTGTTGTGCTGCAGCAAGGGTTTCACTATCTTGTTCCTGTTCATCCACCCACTGATCGAAGTCATCCTCTGTAGGTTCTTGCTCTACGGTATAATTTTCATCCGAGGCATGAGCGGAAGACAAACTCTGAGAGTCTTCATCTGATACTTCAACAGGATCAGCTGGAGTGTTGAAATTTGCTTTGTTGAAGATAGCCCTTAATCTTCTTGAAGTCCTCTTTTTAGGTGCTTGGACAGTTGGTGGTTGTGGCAGAGATTTCCGCTTATTCTTGGTGGCTTTGGTGGTTGTTGCAGCTGGTTGGGAAGGAGCCATGGCGGGAGGAGCTTGGGCGACTGGAAGAGGAGTAGGATTGGACACCACAATCGCCAATGACGGAGGTGATGTCACCGGTGTTGTCGTCGGTGATGTCTCCATTGGAGAGAAAAATCTAGCCTCACCCGCACTTGGAGAGACTTCCATTGGCTCGGTGGTTGCTTTGGATGGTGAAGCCATTGATGATTTGAGAAGAAGAAGGACGCATTTTAGGAGAGGGATTTTCTAGGGTTTGTGAGATAGAGAGCGAGAGACTGACGAGGGAGAGATAGGGCGATCGGTGAGGACGGAGAGAGAGCTAGGTGAGTGAGGAGGGAGGAAGGGTTTAGGATATTTTTTTTAGGAAGTATTCAATTGGAAGTTAAATACTCAACATTAATTTGAGATAACCTTTCCTAATCCTAAAAACACTCAACTCCCCATATTTTTTAGCTCTCCCTATTTTCTAGCTAGATAGGAGAACTCAAACTCAACTCTCACATTTTTTATTTTTTATTTTAAAAAAAACAACCGGCCACTATCCAAAAAAAATGAAGCCCTTTTTTTTTTGTTAAGAAAATAAAAATTAAAAAAATAAAAAATCTAGAATAAATCGGCATAGGTAACAAAGATTCAAATAATTTTGAAATTCAAATTCAATTATGACTCCAAAATTTTAGGAATGTATTTACCTAATTTGATTTACCAAGAATAAAATATAAAAGGATTTAATAAAAACCTTTTTGAAATTAAAAACTCCACAAATTTAAGGGACTTTCGGACTTCCCAAAATTAACTATTAAATCTGAAAATAATAGATAAAAAAATAATGTGGCACATACTAATGTGTTATTGGTAATGATGGTAACACTTTGGAAAACACAAAAGTCAAATATCCCCTTGATAAAAACTTTTTACTTAAAAGTACATAAGACACAACAATCCTCATTATTAACACTTGAGGTAAATTGTTAGGCTTCTTTTAAATAAGCATTTGAGGCAAAAACAAGCTTCCCAAATTTAAACACTTGAGGCATAGCAAGCCTTAATTAAGAGTGTTTGAGGTAAAATAAATCTAACAAGTTAGATAAAATAAGCTTGTTCTTCATCTTTAACCACTTTAAAATAAGTATAATTTACACTTCAATATCTACAAGATAGCATCGTAGTAACGAGCTCCGTGCTCCGAGTCCTTATAAAGTGTAAAAAATACTTTAGTGATTTGCACCTTTCAAGTAGGATACACTGTAGTAGCGAACTCCATGTTCCTAATACTTAGTACGAAATCACTAGATAGTATCTCCCTTTGGCAAGAGTGCATCATCGCAGCGAACGCCGTGCCCCGAGTTACTTAGGAAATACTATAAGTGCTTTTTGCCTTTTGCCTTTTATTTTATCACAAAAATTAGTGACTTTGTCACTTTTGAGTACAAAGGGGATTTGACAAACATGTTAACAAAGTATAAACCTACCAAAACAAAAAGGTCAGCATGTGCCGCCGCGAAGGCTTAAAACGAAAAAATGTTTTTTTTTTTTAATTATTACAGTGTTACCAGAAGTGTTGACAACACTTAGGGTAACACTAAAAAAACAGCAGATTAAAAAATACAAAGACCAAGAGATCTTTTCAAACTTGAAAATCTCTCATGGTCAAGGGACTTGGTAAAAATGTCAGCAAGTTGATACTTAGTATCAATATGCTCTATGTTTATCAAATCTTTTTCAACCAAGTCTCTTAGAAAATAGTGACGGATATCAATGTGTTTAGTACGGGAATGTTGAACCGGGTTTTTTGAAATGTTTATAGCACTTAGATTATCACAATACATGGTCAAGATATTACTATCAAGACCATAGTCGTCTAACATGTGTTTTAACCAAATGAGTTGGGAACAACAACTACCGGTCGCGACATATTCGGCCTCGGCTGTCGAAAGAGACACACAGTTTTGTTTACGACTATACCATGAAACTAAGTTATTACCCAAAAAGAAACACCCCCCACTAGTACTTTTCCTATCATCCATGTCACCTGCCCAGTCAGAATCACTAAAACCAACAAAGTTGGTATTAGTATCCTTAGAAAACCATATACCTAAATCACTCGTGCCTGACACATATTTGATAATCTTTTTGACAGCATTTAAATGAGAGAGTTTAGGACTGGCTTGATAGCGTGCGCATACGCACACACTGAACATTAAATCAGGACGACACGCGGTAAGATAAAGGAGACTACCTATCATTGAGCGATATAAGGTTGGATCCACATCCTCCCCCACTTGGTCCTTTCCCAACTTGAGTGTAGACCCCATTGGTACTTTAGACGCCTTGACATGCTCCAACCCGAACTTTGTTACCAAACTTTTCGCGTACTTGCTTTGGGAAATGAAGATCCCTTCATCCGATTGTTTCACCTGCAAGCCAAGGAAAAATTTTAGTTCCCCTATCATACTCATTTCAAAAGTTGATGAAATGGCATTCACAAATTTTTTCAAATCAGTTTCAGTTGTGGAGCCAAAAACAATGTCGTCAACATATATTTGAGCTATGACAAGGGTTTTACCATTTCTTAAGATAAACAAAGTCCTATCGGCTTCTCCTATAACAAAACCATAATCTAACAAAAATTGAGTTAAGAGGCCATACCATGCTCTAGGAGCTTGTTTCAAGCCATATAAGGCTTTTATAAGCTTATAAACATGGTGTGGTTTGAATGGGTCTTCAAAACCTTTTGGTTGTTCAACATATATTTCTTTATCAATATATCCATTCAAAAACGCTCCTTTCACATCCATTTGGTGCAATGTGATTTTAAGGTAGCAAGCTATATCCAAGAGGAGTCTTATGGACTCAATTCTAGCCACAGGTGCGAAGGTTTCGTCATAATCAATACCTTCTGTTGGTAGTGGTGCCCTAGGCACGTTTAATAAACGTTGTAATTGTTATCATTTATTTCATATCAATAAAGAGATGTTTTGATTATTATTGTTGTTCATGTTTACTTATAATAATCTCCGTCCCTAGTACTTGTTAAGCACTAGTATAAAGGGTAAATGATCATAGGATGATCATGTTAGATTTATGGGTACTTGTTTGGAACAAGGTACTGGACATGACCCGCTCTATGAGATTTATGTCATGGTCTATGTCACACATATATCTCATATTAGTTATGTCATTTGAATCCTTAGACATGAAGTTATTATAGTCTTCCACTTGATGAACATTATGTTTGACATATTCAAACGCTACTTTTAACCGAGTGGTTATAAAGGGTATGATTGGCATAATCGGATTCACGTAGGGAAGAATAATAAGCTAAATGGATTTGTCTCTCTTCGGAGAGATATCAAGCTTGGGCCTCTCGTAGGAATGATGTTGATGAAATGTTCGGCCGGACTCAAATGAATTGATTGGATCAATGTCATTTGGATTATCAACATATTCGGAATCGAGAAAGTATTGAACAAAACAAGTTGACTCTTTGACCATGACTTATGTTCAATGATATCGTGGACAAAGGGATTGTGACATATTCTAAAGGAATGCGAACTTGTATCTAGTTATACTATTTGGGTAGGTATGACGGTTTGCTAGAACCTAATCATATCTTATGGGATCATGTTTGAGCCCATTGCCAACTTAGTATAATTCTAGAGGGTCACACACAATAGAACGAATCTTTAAAAGGACTACATTGGAATTTTGGAAATTCTGGACATCCTGGGAAGTGGGCGACCGCACAGTATGGACTGGGCGGCCGCACAATTATCTTAGTTTTGTACCAGTTTTGCTTCAGATAGTTGTGCGACCGCACAGAGGGTTTTGGGCGGCCGCACAGTGCTGTCGGGTGGCAGATTCCTAATTTGATTAGGAAACGAATTTTGGACGGATTTTGACACAAGTTTCCTATTTGGAATAGGTTATGCTTGTGTATAAAAGACCAAATTCGGCCAGCACTCTAGGCTAATGATTTTGTGAGTCTCAAAGAGTTTGAGAGAGGGTTTATTTTGTTCTAAGACATTCTTGGTTGAAGAACAAAATAATACACAAAATAAATTCCATATAGTTCTTTTGATTGTGAAAAAGTGTTTCACAATTTGGTCTAGCAACCAAGATCAAAGAAGCTACTTTGATATTCGTTCGAAGTGTGGATACCGCTAGAGGATGAAAATCATCATCTTCAAAGTTCGTGTTCAAGCTTTGTGATCGTGATCAAGTCTTCAAACCTCCACCAAAGACCAAGAGAAAATTTGATAGCCATCAAGGGTTAGTTTATTCCTTTATTCTTATGTTGTATTTGATTTAATCGTATGAACGGATCCATGGCTTTGGGTTTCAAAATTTTAAATGCTAAATTCCGCTGCGCATGTTTGATCGAAACCCAACACCTTCGACTTGTGTATATCCTTGAGCCACAAGACGAGCTTTATTACGAACAATGTTACCCGTTTCATCCGATTTGTTTTTGAAAATCCATTTAGTCCCAATAACATTGGTGTTAGCGGGACGGGGGACTAAAGTCCAAACATTATTTCGGGTAAATTTTTCAAGCTCCTCTTGCATAGCTTGAATCCAGAAATTATCTTTTAAGGCCTCAAACACATTTTTAGGCTCAACGAAGGAAATAAAACAAGAGTGTTTTACCTGAGCATATGTGGTAGACATACACACATATCTTACCATATCTCGATAATTAATAGGCTCTTTATTTCTCGTTTGAATCCCTTCATTTACTTCCCCTATTACTTGTGTAGAAGGATGATTCCTTCTTATTCTGGCTGGGGGATATCTCCTTATAACTTCATGAACCTCCGCACCTTCTGGACTTTCTGATTCTGTTTCAGCAATAGTACTGGAATCGGGTGTTACTGGAAGTGTTGCCTCAACAGTGGTATCACTTTCGTCAGCACCTGCTTCGTCAACAGGATCAGAATTTTCTCTGTTATTATTCATCTCGTCCAACAGATTCAAGGGAGATTCTTGTGGTCCTTCACCTGTAATGCTCAACAAGTCATCAAAAACAATGTTAACCGACTCTTGGATAGTTTTTAACCTTAGGTTATATACCCTATATGCTCTACTATTTTGAGCATACCCAAGAAAGATTGCATTATCACTTTTAGAGTCAAATTTAGTCAATTGATCCCGATCATTTAAAATGTAACACATACACCCAAAAACATGAAAATAGTGAACTTTAGGTTTTTTTCCATTCAAAATCTCATAGGGTGCCATAGTGGTACCGGGTCTTAAGAAAACTCTATTTGCGGTGTGACAAGCGGTATTTAGTGCTTTGGCCCAAAATCTTTTCGACATTTGTTTAGAAAACAACATTACACGGGCCATTTCAAGTAAAGTCTGATTTTTCCTTTCGGCAATCCCATTTTGTTGAGGTGTTTTGGGTGCCGAGAATTCATGGTGGATTCCCATTTTCTCACAAAAGGAAGAAAATGAAGCATTTTCAAATTCTTTACCATGATCGGATCTTATACGAGAAACAGAAGCACAAAACATGTTTTTGATTTTTGAGTGTAAGATTCTGAACTTTTCAAAGGCCTCAGATTTTTCTTTTAAGAAAAAGATCCAAGAGAATCTAGAAAAATCATCAACAACTACTAAAGAATATTTCTTACCACCCAAACTATCGACTTCAACAGGACCCATTAAATCCATATGTAAAAGTTGAAAACAATGTGTTGTTCCAGAGTACTGCTCATGGTATTGGGTAGCACTGTGGCCAACACGAGTTTGTTTGCCTTTAAGACAACTTTCACAAATGATTTTATTTTTGAAATCCAAATTAGGAACACCTTGAATAGCACCAAGTTTAATAATCTTTTCAATGTTTCGAAAATTGGCATGTCCTAACTTTTGGTGCCATAAGGTTGTGACATCAACTCTCACGGAGTTGCATACCTGTTTGTCTTCCACACAATAACAATTGTCGGTTGATCTAGTACCTGACATCACACACTTGTTAGTACGATCAAAGACCTCACAAGTATTTTTGTTGAATTTCACCTCTAAATTGTCATCACAAAGTTGGCTTGTACTAATTAAATTAGCTACAAGACCATCTACATGTAAGACATTTTTTAAAGCAGGGAAACCGGACACATTTAAAGTTCCTTTACCGATTATCTTACTCTTACTACCACCACCATAAGTAACATTACCTCCAAGAACAAATTCATAGTCTTTTAGAAAACATTTTGTTCCCGTCATGTGACGTGAACACCCACTATCAAAATACCATGAATTTTCAACATTAGTTCTTAAGGCAGTAAACACAACATCACATATTTGATTGTTTTTAGGTCTCCATTCTTTCTTTCTTTGAATTTTGTTTCTCTGACGAACAGTGATATCAGAAGTAGTGGGTAACACTTCAGATAGCACTGAGGAGCTGGACTGAGTTCTTTTCATAAAAGTATGAAAATTGTTTCTAAAATGTCCAGCGGTGTGACAATAAGTACACACTTTCCCTTTGTCAGAGATTTTGGAAGAAAAATAATTATCCTTTCCACGTTCATTTAAGAAACATGTTTGATTATCATCCAAAGATAAAGAAGAGATAATATTATCTAAAGAATCTTGGAAACCAATACCTGCCCTGAGAGGTTTACTTAACATGAGGATCTCATCCAGTTTGGTAGACCCCGTGTTGAGTTTCTTAAGTGTGGTTTCGGGGAGGGATAATTTGGCCGTGACTTTTGCTAGCTCAGCATCCTTCTTTGTGAGCTCGATTTCAAGAGTAGCCACGCCAAGTCTTAGTTGCTGAGTTTCTTTAGTCAAGAATTGCACCATACTATGCTCCTTCTTGTATTCTTCAAGGATATCCTCATAAAGGTTCCTCAATCCTCTTATGAGTTCATCCTTACTCATCTCAGCATCCTCTTGAGAATTTCCTGCATCCATATTAATAGACCCCACAAAACAAACATCATTAGTAGAATTGAAATCATTGTACCTGCTGGGTGTTAGCACAGGTGTTATCCCACTTGGGTTATCACTTGGGATAGCACTTTTTGTGTTCGAGTCACACACAGTGACAAACATGGTTGTCTCATCTGGTTCTTGAGCATGGTCCACTCCTTCTTCTTCATTGTCACTGAGAGACACCCACAAGCTCTTACCCTTCTTCCTCAGATTATTTGCGCATTAATTGGCATAGTGACCCCATCCTGAACAAGTATGACATTGAATGGAGTCGGGTAATTGGGATTGGAGCTCGACTGATCCGAGGATGCCCTACGGATTGGATTCGCCTTCTGGGTGGTTCGGAGTGACCTCCTTGGCATCGAATCATACACCTTGGTTTGTTGCTCTTTTGCCTTTATCTGCATATTCTCCTTGTTGAACTTTCTTAACATAGAGTTATATTTCCTAGCAAGTAAAGCAACACTAGTATTTTCATCCATTTCATCAAAAGCTTCATCTTCCTCATTGTTTACACAAACCGAAGGAAGAGTTTTTAAAGCAACATTTTTGCCTTTAATAACATCACTTTGATCAGCGAGATTTAATTCAAAATTTTGCAAAATGCTCATCAAAGTGTTGATATCCATGGTTGCATGATTGTGAGCCTCTTCAATAGATGAAACTTTAATATTGAAGTGCTCAGGAAGAGTTCTAATTGCTTTTGAAACAAGTTGTTTGTTAGTAAAGGGTTAATCCAAAACTTGACATTCATTTGCAATATCAATAAGTTTTTCAAAATATGAAGAAATACTTTCATTTTCATTCATCCTCAATCTTTCAAATTTACTAGTGAGCCTCCTAAGCTTAGTTTCACGCACACTACCATCCCCTTCACAAAATCTTTATAAAGTATCCCATGCCTCCTTAGCAGTGGGAGTATTTTGAATGAGTTTAAAAATATGCATATCAACCCACTCATAAATGGCATTAAGTGCCTTTTCATTAAAACTAGCTAGGTTGTTTTCCTCATTAGTCCACTCGGATTCAAGCTTGACTTGAACGTCACCATCCTCATCCGGCGGCAATAATGGGACAGAATAACCATTCACAATAGATCGCCAAGCCCGGATATCAATTGATTTGATATACGAACGGAGGCGGATCTTCCAATAGGCGTAATTCGAACCATCAAGAACAGGAAGCCTCTTTTGATTAGGATTTGCAGGATCGTAAGCCATGACACACTGGACCGAAGTACTTAGTATATCAAGTAACCAGCTCTGGTGCCAATTGAAAAAGCAAGTCAATGGCTTAAGTCAGAAAGGAAGTGATATCAAAGGTGTTATCGCTACAACGATATCACTTCTGGCAACACTTTACACACACGAGCAGAAAACAGTTTCTGAAAAGAGTTTGCAGCGGAAAATCAACACAAGAATTATTTTTCTCAAGATATATAAATTATATATCTTGAGGGATGCCTCAAAAGGCGAGACCTTTCACTAATAATATGAAATGAAGTACAAGGCCGAGAGTTCCCTAATGCTATTACAATGAAAGCTTTGTGGAACGACTAAGAACTATACACGAGACCCTATCCTAGCCAAGACAAACTTATAATACTTGATTACAAGAATGGAAAAGGGTTTGGGAGGATTGGGTTTATCGGAACCAAGGAGTGTATAGACTTTTCTTGTGAGGAGTGTGTGTTCTTGCTTCAAGTGTTGTGTCTTCAAACACATCCTCCCTTGCTATTTATAGGCTTGATAATTCTTGGGGAATACTCCAATAATGGCTTGGTGATTGATAAAAATGTGGAGAGTGAGTGGAGAGAGTGGCGGCCGAGCCTTGGGGAGAAATCTCCACATTTCCTATAAAATAGGAACAACTTTTCTTTGTGCCCAAGTTCAAGCTATGCCGTGTTGTACCTCCTTGCTCATGTGCCTTGTACATTTCTCCTTCAACTAATCAGCCTTTGAATGGGTCAAATACCCATGTGTTAGTTGTGTAGAAAATCTCCAAAGCTTGTGGATAAAATCACATTTTATCCATAACTTCTTTTTAAACTTCTTTGCATTATTCTAGCATAGGTTATACCTGAGAATGGACCAACATAAACAATAAACCTTGCAATAATATTAGTCATTAGTCCAGCAATTATTTTTGAAGCAAATATACAAATATATGCAGTCTGTCCGACAGTATCACTTGGACAGTGTGGTCAGCACTTGTGGTATCACCACATTCTGCACTTACAAGTTCAATAAATAAAAAATATCAAAAATATACTTTCTCTGTCTCAAAATGATTTTTTCATTTGACTATTCAAACTCTTTAAGGATATAAACACTTGCTTCTGTAGTCATGTTGTGTTTATGCATTTAAGCCCAAATTGTTTAATGGGAAAAACTTTTTAGGATAATGACAAATGAGAATATCATTTTGGGACAGAAGGAGTAATATGCGCTCTATGTCCCAAAACTAACTTCTCATAGAATTTTAGGAACGAGAATTAAAGGAAGCTGTTGGATAAGTTGATGGTGTAAGTGGGAAGGATGGAGAAAGTGAGTTAGGAAGTAGTAAGTGGATAGTTGTTGTGAGTGAGAAAGTTACATAAAGTGGAATGAATCTTTTCCTTTTGAGGTAAGTGTGAGTTTTCAATGAGACGCTTAAAAAGACAAAATACAAAGTTTATTTTGGGCGGAAGCAGTATAATTTATCATGAAATCCAAAAAGGAAAAAAAATAATCATTCATGTTCCCATTGTTTTTCGCTATTACGAATGAACTTATAGCAATGATTTTAAGTTTAATTAATTATACTAATAAAAACTTAAATATCTAATTGATAACCAGCAACAATACAATTAATATTAAGTTTTCTATTTTCATTACCATAATTAAATACTCCATCTGTCTCTGTTTAAGGTTTTTAGTTTGACTTTGCATGTTTATTAAGGAATCAAGGCAAACTTGAGTCAAGAATAGTAGTAGGTGGAGGATACAAATGTCCATTTATAAAGCAAGTATGTTAAAATTAGATAGGTAAGTGATGAGTTTTTTTGTAATATATGAATTTTATGAGGGCAAGATTGTCCAAAACACTATTCATCCTTTGTCATTTAAGGAATAAAGCAACTAAGAATCTTAAACTAGGACATACCAAAAAGGAAAGTAAAAATCTAAAACTAAAACTGAGGCGGAAAGAGTAACTTAAGATCATTACTCAAAGCTCATTCGCAATAACGATTGGAAAAAAAATCATTTTAATGGAATGGCTTTTAGTGGAACGGATAGAGTATAATTCATTACTCATGAGTAATGAATGGGTGGGTTAGAAAATGGGTGGGTTCAAGAATTAAGGAAAATGTGATATGTTGTCAGTGTTGATAGTTGGGTAGGAGATAGAAAGTGGGATAGAGAAGAGTTAGTGGATAATTGTTGTGGGTATGACATGTAGTCCCCACTTTTCATTTTAGGATTTTAACTCTTAAAATGGAACGCCCTTTTAATAAATTTTTGACTTCTAAAATGAGACAGAGTGAGTATCTTATTATTATGACTACAAATATGATGAGAAGGAAGGGTTTAGAGCTAACTAATGAATTTGATATTCTATTTTAAAAAGGGCAAATTGCAATTTGGTTACCTGAACTTTCCCCATAATTGCAATTCGGTTCCCAACATATCATTTTTTGCAACCCTCTTCTCCATGTTGTCATTTTGTTGCAATCCAATGAAATTTTGGATGAAAACCTAACTGTTGTTAAAATTTTCTTCCATGTGCCATGCACATGATTTCAGATGGGCAAATATGACATTTCCCATGACAAAATAGTCAAAACTAACTGAGATAACGTATTCACAGTTCATTAACTGAGATACACCGAAAAGTAACGGAGAAAACTAACTACCATTACTATTTTAACCACCCCTTCACCCTAAATCTTGACATTAGTCAACCACCACCATTGTTAGTCAATCACCACCACCACCGCCGCCACCATTAGTCCATCACCACTAACTTCAGTCCATCATCAACACCACCAAACCCACCACACCACAACCACATTACATCTAAAAATACAGAAAAATAAATTAAATCCTTATCACTTTACGAGATCTTGTTCAGTGATTGAGGGGGGGAAACCTTAAATAAAACACATTTGAACAGAAAAATTTGGGTGGGGAATTGAGAGAGAGAGAGAGAGTAGTCGAGAAGAATAGTTGGCGCATTTGAGAGATATTTTCGGAGACTGAGATGATCAATGGAGGCCGACCAAAGCTTGCAGATTGGAGGAAGCCAATCGCCGGTCGAAGCTTTGCAAACGGCCGGATCTAATTCTGGAAGGTCGAATCTTTACCAAGCTTGGAGAAAAACTGGACCTTTGGTTTGTGGAGATGACGAGCTAAGCTTGTTAGAAAATTTACATTTGTATAACAATATACGAGGGGAAGAAGGGAAACAATTATAGATACAAAATACAAACAAGAACGGAAAATAAAAGAAAACTAAATCAAGCTGTCCCTTTGTAGGGATTTGTCCGAGCCCAACGCTAATCACTGTCTCCTTAAGACTTATTCGCCCCCTCACCATTTTTGTTGGATATTATGCCCTAGGCCCTTGAGAAAGGCCTATGCGTTATATCATAGTTTCATTGTTATAGAGATAACAATCCCGGTTATTATATCTTTTGCATGTTTATTATAATAATCATTGTCCCTAGCACTTATGAAGGGATAGCATGAGTTTGATGGATAATCATATGATGATTATAGCGCATAGGATGCGGATTAAACTTGTGGGTACATGTTGGAGAACAAGTACTGGATAGACCCGTCATGAGATTTATGTCATGGTCAAATGTCATAATTAAATCTCATAATAGTTATATCATTT
This sequence comes from Campanula takesimana, assembly GCA_026119855.1. Taxonomy (NCBI): domain Eukaryota; kingdom Viridiplantae; phylum Streptophyta; class Magnoliopsida; order Asterales; family Campanulaceae; genus Campanula; species Campanula takesimana. Next base: position 974,933 of record JAOWBW010000265.1, on the reverse strand, counting down.
ATCCTTAGACCTGAGATTATCATAGTCTTCCACATGATGAACATTATGTTTGACGTATTCAAACGCTACCCCTAACCGGGTGGTTATAAAGGCTACGATTGGCATAATCGGATTCCTGTAGGGAAGAATGATAAGTCAAGATGGGATTTGTCCCTCTCTCAAGAGAGATATCTGCTTGGGCACTCGATGAGTGAGATTGATAATAGTGTACGGCCGTACCCAAATGAATTGAAGTGTTCAATATTATTTGCTCATATCAATCTACTCAAGATCAAGAAAGCATTGGACAACATAAGTTGACGTAGACCATGACTTATGTCCAATATGATATCGTGTGACAAAGGGATTGCGATATGTTCTATAAGGTTACTTTGGGCTTTCAAAGTTATACTAATTGGGTAGTCATAATGGCTTGCTAGAGTCCGCTTATGACTTATGGGTTCTGACTCGTTCGGACTCGTTGCCAACTTAGTATAATCCTATTGGGTCACACACAATAGAACGGATTGAATAAGGCACAGAAAAGGGGAAAAACTGGATCCTGGTGGAAGGATCCATACGGATGGTTTGGGAGCCACCCAAACAATCCATACGGATGGTTTGTCCGGCCGAAAACAGTTTGTTCAAGACTTCTTGTTTGACAAGGATTCCTGATCCTAAAAGGAATTAGGTTTATACCCTATTATATATGTGTGCAGTCGGGTTTGAGAAAGCTAATTGTTGATTTTAGAAATCATAACATATTGTTTGAGAAACAATTACACACATATAGAGGGATTATTAGTTTTGAGATTTAGAATCATCAAAACTCAATAATCAATGGAGCAAAATAATTCCTATGAAGAAATCGTTTCTTCATCAAGCCTTGGGTCTAGCAATCCAGATCAAGAAGGTGTTCTTGATATCCGTTCGACGTTTGGATACCGATGGAGGGTGTTTCCTTTAGCACCTTAAAGTCCGTGTTCATGGATTCAATCTTCAAGTGTATGTTTCTTTCATCTTGTATTTAATTTAATTAACATGCACGGATCCGGGCTCTTGGGTGTTTGATTTATATGTTTAATTCCGCTACGCATGATGCATCAAAACCCAACAGTGGTATCAGAGCCCCGTTCATTGTTGATTATTTTAGTATATCATGTTGAAATTGTTTAATCCGATTATATAATTTGCATGATAATAAGATGAATATGTGATTTGAGTTTTATATGAGATATAAAATATATGAGCATGAATATGGGGATTATGTAATTATTTTATTGATTTGATCCATATGAATAATTGCATGTTTGGGATATCAATAAATAATTGGATTATGTGTATTGATAATTTGGATCTAATTTGTGTATGTAATAAATTGTTTATTCATGGTATTGATTAGATCTAATTAAATTCGTAATCTGTAAATTCATGTTTCTGTAATCTGATTATGTACAAACATGATATTGGATTTGGTCGAATTTCTGAAATTCTGAAAAACCTAGAAATCTGGGATTCTACCAATGGATCCGTACGGATGGTTTGGATGATGCCAAACTGATCCGTACGGCTAGTTTGGAAATTCTCAAATTTAATTTTGTTTTCTGGTGTTCAGATTATTCTGTAAATTGTTTACAGAATTCGAATCTGGAAACTGCTTTCAGAAGGCTGGTTTTCGAAACCGTGTTTCCTGGAACAATTTTCGGCCGAAGAATTCAAAAGGAATTGCAGAAATCAGAGTTCTAAAGAGTTTAGAACTGCTGTAATCTGTGAGATTAAGAGACAATGAAAGATCTTGAAACAAGTATCCAATCTATACGGGAATGTGGATGCCTTTTGGCTTAGTTTCGACCGTATAGAGAAGTTGTTTGGTTTCTTGATCTTAGCACGGAAATGTGGATGCCTTTTGGCTTAGTTTAGGCCGTGCGGTTTGTGCTTTCAATCTCAAGATGCTCTGCGGATACAGTTTCAGAATTATGAAGAGTTCAGAGTTTATGTGACCTGTATGAAAGAGCTGTACGGATAAATCTGGATGCTTCCAGAAACATCCGTACGGATGGTTTGGGCATTACTGATTCTGATCTGTTTCAGACGGCAGGTTTTGGAAACCGTGTTTCCTGAAACAGATTTAAGTTCAGAAGTCCAAACTGTTAATGAGATCAGAATCTTAAAGGAGTTTAAGATTGGCGTAATCTTAAAGTTTCAGAATTTATCCCTATACAAAGTGCAAATAGTTTGCAGAGAAGGAAACTATATTTGTATTAATTCATTGCATGGACCAATGGCAGGCTTACGCCTTGTTTCTGGGAATGCGAATGAAATATCCAATCTGTAAATCATTTACAGATAATTTAGATTTTGTCCCCACAATGTTGCTTCATAATTGAATCACAAGATTTTGCTTCTGTTAATTAATTTGATTAGTTAACCTTGATTATGCAAAGACTATATTATATTCTGACATAATTAAATATATGATGCATATCTCTAAGCAAATAAACCTTCTTAAAACTTAAGTCATGTGCCAATCCATTATTAAAACACTTGTGAGTACACCGGGTATTTTTATGTGGGCTCTGCCAAAGCGAGGTGCATTAATTCTATCAGTGTATGAGCAAGATGAGGAATGAGAGTTTCCTATACGTTTAACGTGGTTTGACTTAATTAGGCTATCAAAAGACAAAGTTTTGGGCCTAAGGCACAAGATGAGATTAAAACATGTCTGACATAAGATGTCTAACAAATCTCATAAAGGATCTAAGAATCATATATGATATGATTGACAAAGAGTTGTCTACCTAATTAATTTAATTTTGAGCAGTATCGCCAAAGAGGACTTGAAATTAAATTAAATTTGGATCTTAGCCTATTTAAATTATATTATACAATTGTTGTATTTGAAGGTGTATAATTTAGTGGGAGTATTTATGAAATACATTATATGTCTCTAAATGATAATGGTATGAAATATATGTGTATATTTATTTGCATATTTTGTAGAATGTCTTAAACTATAATCATGTATAATCACTGCAATAGACCCCACTTAAAGAGAATAAGATTAACATCCTTGACCTAGTCATGAGCTTAAGAATTGTTCTAAAGCAAGAACGGAAGTTATGGATTCTTAATCAATCCTATTCCTAAGAAACCTTATGCATTAAGGGTGGACAAAGACATTGATTAGAAACATGTGGATGATTCTATAGATGTCAACTGTTCTACAACTTGCTGTCATATGATCGGAACTTTAGAAGTATCTGAAACATATGAATGCTTATGCGATAAGCAATTATATAGGAAATGTTCCTACAAGCAAGAAAGGCAAATAAAGTTTGAAATTGATTAAGAACCTAACATTCATGTGATGAATGAAAGGTATATTAATAAGTTCTCATGTTTTGAACATGGAGAGACATATTAATTACCTTAATTGGCTTGATAATCAAGTTGGTTTGGAACTAACAAACGGATTTGATATCAATTCATAAGCGACATTTGATGTTTAAAATGCTATGTCTTAATATCAAATGGAAACATTCTCAAACTCTAAAGGTTAATAAGGACAATGATTTAAGATAAAGGCAAGACAAAAGTTGTCAAGCCTAAAAGGAAATATTTGTGGCAAAACCTAAAATCCAAATAATATAATTTGTACCTTGGCAATAGGATTGACCGTTGGTGAAATTACAATTTGAATTAAAAGATCAAAAGGAAGGGTAGTTGGACTACCACTTCAAGTATTTATGTTAAAATTTCTACTTGAGGGTAAAGATTAACCTTTGTGGCAATAATGATGCAATGATTGCAACATTAATCATAGGAACTTGCGAAGTGTCTTTACCTAATAAGTTCATATTTGTTTTGAACAAATGGTGCTATGTTCTTATTTTAAGTAGAAATATTATTTTGGTTTCTTCATTAGAAGTTCCATTAAATATGATTTGTCTTATTGTATTGTTAATCATATAATGGGACTTAATATCCTTATCTTGGAAGAACAAAATAATGAGCATAACGTAAATAATGGAAATCTGAATATAAGGATGTAATCGTTACATTCTTAAAAAGCATTAATGTCTATATCAAATGATAAGAAACACATATCTAAAATTTCATGGGACAGACTTTTAAATTCATATGATTTCTAATCATGTGATAGATGTGAATCTTAGAAATTGATCAAGACATCTTTTACTAATAGTAGTAAGAGGAAGTACTCTTTTGAACTTATACATTTTTGATGTATGTAGTTTATTAAAGTAACAATGCTAGAAAGGATTTCAACACCTCATGGAAAAAGTATTGATGTACTCTGATTAGATCAAAGTAATGAATATTTGAGCCTTGGACTCGATGAGAATTCTGCAGAAAGTCTGCAATTTAAGAAAAACAGAATCTGGAAACAGCAGCCGTACGGATGATGTTCCAGAAGTTTACAGATTGTCTGTAAAACACAGTTTTTCATCTCATGATAAGTCAAACTGATCTTTAATTAACCCTCTGGATTATGTGCTGGAAACAGCTGCGATTACACTAAATTGAGATTCGTCTAAGGAGGTTCGTTATACTTTTAAGATATGGAATGAAAGAAAACTTGGTTTGTCTTTCATAAAGATTTGTGATGTGATACTTTTGAGAAAAGTTTTGTCTTGGACAAAATCACACATAAATCTAATAAATGTATTTTATGGGATATCTTAATGATATTAATTTTACACCTTTTAGAGTACAAATCGTTTGTCACTCTAAATAGCATTTTTTAGATAAATCGTTTATCTCTAAAGAACTAGTGGGAGTAAAATGTATCTCAAAGAGTTCGAGACCTACAAAATGACATAGAACCTAAGATGGAAGATTGAACAAAGTTTCACAAGGAGTTGTAAAAATTCGTTCAAGTATACACAAAGTCATTTGCATAAATGATAGGATACTATCTATAACATGAAATATTGATTTCTCGTAATAGAAAGTAATTAGGAAAATATCATTGCGAATGATTGACCTATTACCTATCAAGATGCAAAGTCCGCTCCGGATTTAGATCAATGACTTGGAGTCATAAAATCTAAAAGTGTATATTGATTAAGCAAGACTAATTGAGAAAAGTTAATTCATGATGAAACTTTATCACATGTAGTCATGCTTAATATTATTAGCAGGAACATACTTTAGGATGTGTTTGATACAACCTAAAAGTTTTGATATATAAAATTCTAATAAAATATGCAAGTTGCAGAAATTCATGAGTTGGATTGAAGCAAACTACTTGGAGTGAAATTTCATTTTGATGAAGTATTCAAAGAGTTTGAAATTCATCAATGATGAGACTTGTGATTACAATAAATTTAGTGGGAGCGTAATTTTATTCATAGTCTAATATATATATGGTTGATATATAAATCATTTTGAAAGAGTTTCTAAATGAAAGACTTGGATGAAGCCGCCTACACCCTTGGACTGATTTATGGAGATAAATCTAAAATGTTGATTGGTTAAAGTCAAAGTACTAATAAAGACAAGATAGTGAAAAGTTCACCATGCAAGACTCTTGGAGAGGTTACTTGCGAAAGTCTAAAGGCATTAATCTTTGCAAGGTTTAGTCTTACTGGAAGAATGATGAGCAAAGAGTACATGATTAGGATTCCATATGCTTCGGCAATTGGATCTATCATGTAAGCCATGTTAATATTGTTGGGTTTCTGAGTAACATGCGCAGCGGAATATAGCAATTAAAATTTTAAGAAAACCCAAAGCCATGGATCCGTTCATATGATTAAATCAAATACAACAAGATGAATAGAGGAATAACTAACCCTTGATGGCTATCAAAGTTTTTCTTGGTCTTTGGTGGAGATTTGAAAACTTGATCACGATCACAAAGCTTGAACACGAACTTTGAAGATGATGATTTTCACCCTCTAGCGGTATCCACACTTCGAACGAATATCAAAGGAGCTTCTTTGATCTTGGTTGCTAGACCAATATTATGAAACACACTTTCACAATATAATAAAGAACTATATGGAATTTATTTGTGAGTTATTTTGTTCCTCAATCAATGATATCTTAGAACAAAATAAATTCTCTCTCAAACTCTTTGAGACTCACAAAAGCACTTGTTAATATGGTCTGACCGAATTGGTGTTTTTATACACAATTAAGACCTATTCCAAATAGGTAACTTGTGTCAAAAACCATTCCTAATCGAATTAGGAAATTCCAAACCGGCATACCGGGCGCCCGCCTGGTCCTACCCAGGCGCCCGCTTGTTTGGACAGAAAGTCCAATTCTTTTCCGGCTTGTTCAGGCGCCCGCCTGGTGCAACCCAAGCGCCCGCTTGGTTGACCAGGAGGCCCAAAACTTTCCAGAAATTCCTTGGAAGTCCTCCGACCCTAAATGCCAATATAGTCCTTTTATTTAAGATTCGTTCTATTGTGTGTGACCCTCTAGGATTATACTAAGTTGGCAATGGGCTCAAACATGATCCCATAAGATATGATTAGGTTCTAGAAAACCGTCATACCTACCCAATAGTATAACTAGATACAAGTTCGCATTCCTTTAGAATATGTCACAATCCCTTTGTCCACGATGTCATTGAACACAAGTCATGGTCAAAGAGTCAACTTGTTTCGTTCAATACTTTCTCGATTCCGAATATGTTGATAATCCAAATGACATTGATCCAATCAATTCATTTGAGTCCGGCCGAACATTTCATCAACATCATTCCTACGAGAGGCCCAAGCTTGACATCTCTCCGTGGAGGGACAAATCCATTTAGCTTATTATTCTTCCCAACGGGAATCCGATTATGCCAATCATACCCTTTATAACTACCGTGTTAAGGTAGCGTTTGAATATGTCAAACACAATGTTCATCAAGTGGAAGACTATAATAACTTCATGTCTAAGGATTCAAATGACATAACTAATATGAGATATATGTATGACATAGACCATGACATAAATCTCATACAGCGGGTCATGTCCAGTACCTTGTTCCAAACAAGTACCCATAAATCTAACATGATCATCCCATGATCATTTAGCCTTTATACTAGTGCTTAACAAGTACTAGGGACGGGGATTATTATAAGTAAACATGAACAACAACAATAATCAAAACATCTCTTTATTGATATGAAATAAATGATAACAATTACAACGTTTATTAAACGTGCCTAGGGCACCACTACCAACAATCTCCCACTTGCCCTAGGCCCAATCTCCCATGTATCTAATACCTATGGACCTAACATGACCATCATGTTTAGCTTGTGGAAGTCCCTTTGTTAGCGGGTCCGCAACATTGTCATCAGTAGGTACTCTGCATATATTTACGTCTCCCCTATCAACGATCTCTCGAATGATATGAAAACGCCTAAGTATGTGTTTGGATTTTTGATGTGCTCTTGGTTCCTTTGCTTGAGCAATAGCACCATTATTATCGCAATAAAGGTCTATTGGATTAGCAATACTAGGAACCACTTCAAGTTCAGTTATGAACTTCTTAATCCAAACAGCTTCCTTTGCAGCATCCGATGCAGCAATATACTCAGCTTCTGTTGTAGAATCAGCGGTTGTACTTTGCTTGGAACTCTTCCAGCTTACAGCTTCACCATTTAACATAAACACAAAACCCGATTGCGATCGGCTATCATCTTTGTCGGTTTGGAAGCTTGCATCCGTGTAAGCATTTACAACGAGATCATCTTCCATTCCTCCATAGACCAAAAGGAGTCTTTAGTTCTTCTCAAGTACTTAAGAATCGCTTTTACAGCTATCCAGTGATTTTCGCCAGGGTCGGATTGGTATCTACTTGTCATGCTCAAAGCATAAGATACATCCGGCCTAGTACAAATCATGGCATACATGATGGACCCAATTGCCGAAGCATACATGATGGACCCAAGTAGCCTCCTTGATCTATCTCTATAGATCTTAATGCCAAGAATATATGTGGCTTCACCCATATCTTTCATTGCGAAGCACTTTCCTAACCAAGTCTTCACAGACTGAAGTGTAGGAATGTCGTTTCCAATGAGCAATATGTCATCCACATATAAAATAAGGAATAGCACTATGCTCCCACTAATCTTCTTGTATACACAAGGCTCATCTTCGTTCTTGATGAAACCAAACTCTTTGACCGATTCATCAAAACGGAGATTCCAACTCCTAGAAGCTTGCTTCAATCCATAGATGGATCTCTGCAATTTGCATACCTTAGAATCTTGTTCAAAACCTTCTGGTTGTGTCATATACACATCCTCTTGGATATGCGGCAATGGCAAGCAAAATTCTTATAGACTTGATCATTGCTACGGGTGAAAAGGTCTCATCATAGTCAATACCATGAACTTGCCTATAACCTTTCGCTACAAGCCTAGCTTTGTAAGTATGCACCTTCCCATCCATGTCAGTCTTCTTCTTGAAGACCCATTTGCATCCTATGGTTTTTACACCTTCGGGCGCATCAATCAAATTCCAAACTTGATTGTCTTTCATGGATTGCAATTCGGATTCCATGGCTCCAAGCCACTTGTCCGAATCAGGAGAAGACATCGCCTCTTGGTAGGTTGACGGTTCATCATTCTCAATGATTTCTACCTCATTACAATCCGTTACGAGAAATCCATATCTCTCGGGCTCGGATCGTAACCTACTAGATCTGCGAGATGCTTGTGTATTTTGAACAGGTTCCACAACTCCTTGTGGTTCTTGTTCTTGTTCCACTGTTGGTTCAATGTTATTTTCTTGGTCTCCAATTTCTTCAAGATTTATTTTACTCCCACTGATTTCTTTGGAGAGAAACTCTTTCTCTAGAAAGACACCAGTTCGGGCAACAAACACTTTGTTGTCCTCTCGGTTGTAAAAGTAATATCCTTTAGTTTCCTTAGGATATCCCACGAAAATACATTTATCAGATTTGTGTGCTAGTTTGTCAGAGATAAGTCTCTTGACATAAACTTCGCAACCCCAAATCCTCATGAAAGATAAACTAGGTTTCTTTCCACTCCACATCTCATATGGAGTCTTTGGAACCGATTTAGTTGGAACTTGATTTAGTGTGAAAGCAGCGGTTTCTAGGGCGTAACCCCAAAAGGATATTGGAAGATCAACTTGACTCATCATTGATCGAACCATGTCTAACAAAGTCCGATTTCTCATCTCAGACACACCATTCCATTGTGGTGTTCCGGGCGGAGTCAATTGTGAAACTATTCCACAATTCTTTAGATGATCGTCAAATTCTTGACTTAAGTATTCACCACCTCGATCTGATCGAAGTGCCTTTATACTTTTGCCAACTTGTTTTTCTACTTCATTTTGAAATATTCTAAATATCTCAAATGCTTCACTTTTATGTTTCATTAGGTAAACATACCCAAATCTACTATAATCATCAGTGAAGGTTATGAAGTATTGAAATCCTCCCCTTGCATTGCTACTTAATGGTACGCATACATCGGAATGTATCAACCCCAATAAGTCGCTTGCCCTTTCACCCAACTTGGTAAAAGGTGTCTTAGTCATTTTTCCAAGAAGACACGACTCACAAGTATCATATGACTCTAAGTCACATGAACCCAAAAGTCCGTCCCCATGGAGTTTTGAGATACACTTCTCATTAATATGACCAAGACGGCAATGCCACAAATAAGTATGATTTACATCATTAGGTTTAGATTTCTTATTTACATGATAGACATTATTTTCATTCTTGACATCCAAGATATAAAGGCCATTAAATGAATTAGCAATACCATAAAGCACATCATTTAAATAAATAGAAAATTTCTTATTCTCAATAAGAAACTTAAAACCTTCATTATCCAAACAAGAAATTGAAATAATATTTCTGCTTAAATCCGGAACATAATAACAATTGTTCAAAACAAGAATTAATCCGGAAGGTAAAGTGACTTCATAAGTCCCTACGGCTAATGCAGCAACTCTTGCTCCATTTCCCACACGTAGATCTACTTCACCTTCTTTAAGCAATCTCCTATTCTTTAGACCCTGCACATTTAGACAAATGTGAGAACCACATCCGGTATCCAATACTCAAGAATCAGTGGTAGAAAGGAGAATATCTATCATATAGATACCTGAAGTCGACGCAGCCTTGCTGCTCTTCTTATTCTTTTACTCTTCCAAGAAAGCCTTGCAATTACGTTTCCAATGACCAATTTCTTGACAATGGAAACAGGTTGCATCCTTTTGTGAATCAGGTTTTGCCTCAGAAGCCTTGGCAACCTTTGCCTTGCTTATCTTGGGTTTGACAACTTTTGCCTTACCCTAGCCTTTGGCACCAGGCTTCTTCCCATCATGAACCAAGAGCACGGGAGAACCTTTCTCCACAATTTTCATCTCTGCAGTTTTGAGCATCCCATGCAACTCAGAGAGATTCTTATCCATTCCATGCATGTTATAATTCATTACAAACTGATTATAACTTTTAGGCAATGAATTAAGAATGAGATCCGTGGCTAGCTCCAATGGGATTGGATAGCCAAGTTTCTCAAGGTGCTCTACATAACCTTTCATTTTAAGAAAGTGAGGACTCACTTGTTGCCCTTCATTCATTTTACTAGTAGTGAATGCAACAATTGTCTTGTACCTCTCTTGCCTAGCTTGCTCTTGAAACATTGTTCTCAACTCCACACCTATCTCATAGGCTTCCAAATGTTCCAAACTTTGTTGGAGTTTTGAACACATAGCAGCAAGCATGAGACAACTTACATCTCTAGAATCATTACGATGTTTCTTGTAATTGTCTCTTTCTACCCTAGGGGCAGTAGGCGGTGGTTCAGCGGGGAGAGGCCCATCGAGAATGTACAACTTATCTTCTTGCCTAAGAACAATTCTTATGCTACGGATCCAATCCATAAAGTTTGTACCATTCTCTTCGAGCTTATCCTTCTCAAGGATCGATCGCAACGACATTGATTGAGTGTTATTAGTCATTATCTACAAATATGCAAAAAAATCCAAAATTTAATAAGTACCGATTTTCCTTAAAGAGATAAATAATGTATTTTTCAAACAAAATACTCCCACTAAATTATATAACCTTCATATACATCCAATGTATAATATAATTTAAATGGTTAAGATCCAACTTTAATTTAATTTCAAGTCCGCTAAGGCGGATTACACAAAATCAAATTAATTAGGTAGACAACTCTTGTCAATCATATCTCATATGACTCTTAGTTCCTTTTATGAGATTCTTTAAGAAATCAAATTTCAAAAAGCATGTTAAACCTCATCTTTGCCTAGGCCTAAAACTGTTTTGACGCCCAATTAAGTCTAACCATTTTAAACGCACAGTTAATGTGTCCCGCTAGGGCGTGCCCACACTATCTATCTTGCTCATACATAAACAAATTTAATGCATCTCGCTAGGGCAAATCTACATTAAAATCACTCATGTACTAACAAGTGTTTTAATCATGGCATGGCAATAAAAGACTTAAAACTTTCTTTGAAGGTTCATCACATATAGCATATAACACATTTATGAGACATAATATAAACATGTTACACATCAAGTTTAGCCACTAAATTAATCTCCATTAATTTAAGCATGATATTTATGTGTCATTAGTTTCTCTATAATTATGAGGATGAGACTATTTCAACTTTGGTTATTATCTCCAAATCAAGACAACAAGAAGTGCGGTCGAACTAAGCCATTAGGCAACCACAATCCCGCACTAATTCAAGAAACCAAGAAAGTAGTCCATGTGGCCGAAACTAAGCAATAGATGGTCTCGATGAACGTAGGCCAATTGCATTCACAATTCCACATGGATCTCCAATCATTGAATCAAGAACTTTGTTTCTCAATTTTAGCAATTATGAACTCTTCATAATTCTAACTTCGTTTTATCTTTGAAACTTTGATTGCGATCAATTTTGGGAAACACAATCTCGATGAACGCAGATTAGCCATCCAAAACTTGAACCAATCTAGGAATCACAAGACTAAAACAAATAAGAAAATCAAACCCCAAAATCCACACACAAACCAACTACCCAAAACCCATTCCAGATCAACAAGTCTGGACTGGTTCTGTTACTGGTTTTGTCGAATTTATCGAAAATTCCATATTCAGATTTTAACCAAAATCAGAACAAATCTTGACCACCGAGCGCCCGCCTGCAAAGGACCAGGCGCCCGCTTGAATGGCCAGAATAGTATGGAATTTTAAAGTTCGAAAATTTTGTCTCAAAATTATTTTTCCCCGATTATTAAAACTTTGATCCAATCAAAATCAATAATCGAAATAATTCAGAATCCACCATAATTTTTATTGCGATTGAATCGTGCGATTAAAGTTGGAAAAACAATAAACCACATAAAATCACAAAACACATAAACATCATATAATCCAATATTCATATCATGCTTGGCACATAAATAATTTATATACACACAACATGATCCAAGTATTGAATTAATCAACATGAACGGGGCTCTGATACCACTGTTGAGTTTCTGAGTAACATGCGCAGCGGAATATAGCAATTAAAATTTTAAGAAAACCCAAAGCCATGGATCCGTTCATATGATTAAATCAAATACAACAAGATGAATAGATGAATAACTAACCCTTGATGGCTATCAAAGTTTTTCTTGGTCTTTGGTGGAGATTTGAAAACTTGATCACGATCACAAAGCTTGAACACGAACTTTGAAGATGATGATTTTCACCCTCTAGCGGTATCCACACTTCGAACGAATATCAAAGGAGCTTCTTTGATCTTGGTTGCTAGACCAATATTATGAAACACACTTTCACAATATAATAAAGAACTATATGGAATTTATTTGTGAGTTATTTTGTTCCTCAATCAATGATATCTTAGAACAAAATAAATTCTCTCTCAAACTCTTTGAGACTCACAAAAGCACTTATTAATATGGTCTGGCCGAATTGGTGTTTTTATACACAATTAAGACCTATTCCAAATAGGTAAGTTGTGTCAAAAACCATTCCTAATCGAATTAGGAAATTCCAAACCGGCATACCGGGCGCCCGCCTGGTCCTACCCAGGCGCCCGCTTGTTTGGACAGAAAGTCCAATTCTTTTCCGGCTTGTTCAGGCGCCCGCTTGGTTGACCAGGAGGCCCAGAAATTTCCAGAAATTCCTTGGAAGTCCTCCGACCCTAAATGCCAATATAGTCCTTTTATTTAAGATTCGTTCTATTGTGTGTGACCCTCTAGGATTATACTAAGTTGGCAATGGGCTCAAACATGATCCCATAAGATATGATTAGGTTCTAGCAAACCGTCATACCTACCCAAATAGTATAACTAGATACAAGTTCGCATTCCTTTAGAATATGTCACAATCCCTTTGTCCACGATGTCATTGAACACAAGTCATGGTCAAAGAGTCAACTTGTTTCGTTCAATACTTTCTCGATTCCGAATATGTTGATAATCCAAATGACATTGATCCAATCAATTCATTTGAGTCCGGCCGAACATTTCATCAACATCATTCCTACGAGAGGCCCAAGCTTGACATCTCTCCGTGGAGGGACAAATCCATTTAGCTTATTATTCTTCCCAACGGGAATCCGATTATGCCAATCATACCCTTTATAACTACCGTGTTAAGGTAGCGTTTGAATATGTCAAACACAATGTTCATCAAGTGGAAGACTATAATAACTTCATGTCTAAGGATTCAAATGACATAACTAATATGAGATATATGTATGACATAGACCATGACATAAATCTCATACAGCGGGTCATGTCCAGTACCTTGTTCCAAACAAGTACCCATAAATCTAACATGATCATCCCATGATCATTTAGCCTTTATACTAGTGCTTAACAAGTACTAGGGACGGGGATTATTATAAGTAAACATGAACAACAACAATAATCAAAACATCTCTTTATTGATATGAAATAAATGATAACAATTACAACGTTTATTAAACGTGCCTAGGGCGCCACTACCAACAAATATACTAAGACCGGATGTCTCATATACCTGGAGTATGATGAAATAATACCAATCGGATCCTAGTGAAAGTCACTAGTTAAGAAACATCCTTAAGTACTTTAGAATAACTAAAGGATGCATTCTTGATCTTTGATGGAATATAAGATGATCCTGTATATAGTTACAAAGATGCATTCTTACAAACCATCAAAGATAAATATTACAGTATAAATACATGTCTAATTTTAATAATGGTGTCAGAAGAGTTCTAAGTATACCATTAATATTCTACAAAAGGTTGAGTATCTAGTCGCATGGGATGCAACTAAAAAAATGTTAAGATTAAGATTCTCATTAGTAAACTAGAAATCGTTTTTAGTGTCACTAATTTAATGTACCTTCATTGTGTCAATAATCGTTATTACACAAGTCAAGGGACTAATATCTTATCTAGACATATACTCAGACATTTCTATCTTACTCGAGAAATCGTCAAAGATGGGAGATGTCAAAATATGCAAAATACCTCATGATAATAACAAGGATAATTATCCTACATAAGCTCGTTTGCAATTATGATGGAGATCATAACTAAGCTCAATGGGTATTGGATACACTTTGATTGGGCCTAGTGCAAGTGGGAGATTGTTGGATATTATGCCCTAGGCCCTTGAGAAAGGCCTATGCGTTATATCATAGTTTCATTGTTATAGAGATAACAATACCGGTTATTATATCTTTTGCATGTTTATTATAATAATCATTGTCCCTAGCACTTATGAAGGGCTAGCATGAGTTTGATGGATAATCATATGATGATTATAGCGCATAGGATGCGGATTAAACTTGTGGGTACATGTTGGAGAACAAGTACTGGATAGACCCGTCATGAGATTTATGTCATGGTCAAATGTCATAATTAAATCTCATAATAGTTATATCATTTATCCTTAGACCTGAGATTATCATAGTCTTCCACATGATGAACATTATGTTTGACGTATTCAAACGCTACCCCTAACCGGGTGGTTATAAAGGCTACGATTGGCATAATCGGATTCCTGTAGGGAAGAATGATAAGTCAAGATGGGATTTGTCCCTCTCTCAAGAGAGATATCTGCTTGGCCACTCGATGAGTGAGATTGATAATAGTGTACGGCCGTACCCAAATGAATTAAAGTGTTCAATGTTATTTTTTCATATCAATCTACTCAAGATCGAGAAAGCATTGGACAACATAAGTTGACGTGGACCATGACTTATGTCCAATATGATATCGTGTGACTAAGGGATTGTGATATGTTCTATAAGGTTACTTTGGGCTTTCAAAGTTATACTAATTGGGTAGTCATAATGGCTTGCTAGAGTCCGCTTATGACTTATGGGTTCTGACTCGTTCGGACTCGTTGCCAACTTAGTATAATCCTATTGGGTCACACACAATAGAACGGATTGAATAAGGCACAGAAAATGGGAAAAACTGGATCCTGGTGGAAGGATCCATATGGATGGTTTGGGAGCCACCCAAACAATCCGTACGGATGGTTTGTCCGCCCGAAAACAGTTGTTCAAGACTTCTTGTTTGACAAGGAATCCTGATCCTAAAAGGAATTAGGTTTATACCCTATTATATATGTGTGCAGTCGGGTTTGAGAAAGCTAATGGTTAATTTTAGAAATCATAACATATTGTTTGAGAAACAATTACACACATAAAGAGGGATTATTAGTTTTGATATTTAGAATCATCAAAACTCAATAATCAATGGAGCAAAATAATTCCTATGAAGAAATCGTTTCTTCATCAAGCCTTGGGTCTAGCAATCCAGATCAAGAAGGTGTTCTTGATATCCGTTCGACGTGTGGATACCGATGGAGGGTGTTTCCTTTAGCACCTTAAAGTCCGTGTTCATGGATTCGATCTTCAAGGGTATGTTTCTTTCATCTTGTATTTAATTTAATCAACATGCACGGATCCGGGCTCTTGGGTGTTTGATTTATATGTTTAATTCCGCTGCGCATGATGCATCAAAACCCAACAGTTTTATGTGTGCATTGAGGTTACCATAAGGTACTCACGGACGAACGTTTCCCATGATAGAACGGACGGACCGGGGGCACTCATGCACTTGAGTTCCCGGCAAATTCAATTATGCTTGGACATTATCACCATCGATGACATAGAAGGAGAAATAGAAGAATAATATAAGAACAAACAAAACTCTAACCATAGAATTTTGTGTTTCTCCCTTGATGTACAAGTAGTACCTTAAATACTATCTTATATCATTCATACTTTCATGATCAAGAAACAAGTATTTTCAACATACTTTTTCTCTCTAGCATTTTCTCATCTTTCTTCTTCTCTAAGTGTTTTTTTCACTCTTCTCTTCTTTATTTCAACAATTGTGGATGACTACATATATTATACACAATTGTAACTCCAAGACCATTCATTCACCCATCCATTATAACATTAACATGGGTAATTATTCACCCATTCAATATGACATTAACATGGGTAGTTATTATTGGTAGTTACAAATGACAATAATAAGTCATACATTAAGGCTAAGGATGTTACAATCCCAATGTTAGTGGACACTAATTCTTTTTGGACACATAATTTACTTTTAGCAAATTTCTTCTAGCAAATTATTTTCTAACAAAATAAGTCTCCTAAGAGGTCAACCTCCTCCTATGAAACCCGCCTCTCTCAAGTAATCTATATCTCGAGCGGTAAGTTTCACGGGAAGTCGGTCTTTAGAGACTGTCTTTGTAGAACACAATTTTGCTTATTATTCCAACCACAATCCACATAATTAAGCTTTAATATCTTTATTTTCCAAATAACAATTTGGACAAATAAAACCAAAATTTTTAAATTATTATTTTATAAAGGAAACGTGCACAATTTCCTTCACAAATAACAATTTTTCCAACAAAGCTGAGATTCGTGAAGGACTTGCCGGATCTGGAAGGGGGAGGGTGAGCCGGAGGTAGATGAGGGAGAGAGCGAGCGACTGAAATTTTGGGGGAGGGGGAGGGATTTTCAATATACTAGGTTAAAGGGTGTTGGGGTTAGAATTTGTGAAGTCACTTTTTTGCCCCTTCAAAAATCATGTGCAAAGCTCGTGACATTAATTTTTTAACAGCAGATAGGTTTTCATCCAAAATTTCATTGGATTGCAACAAAATGACAACATGGGAAGGGGGTTGCAAAAAATGATATGTTGGGAACCGAATTGCACCTATGGGGAAAGTTCAGGTAACCAAATTGCAATTTGCCCTTTTAAAATGGGGCAAATTGCAATTAGGTTACCCAAGTTTTGCTAGAAGTTGTAATGTGGTTGCCAACATTGAAATTTTTGCAACACCCTTCCCCACATTGACTTTTTATTGCAATCCAATGATTTTTTGTTAAAAACGTAACTTTTGTTAAAAATCAAGTCATGTGCTTCACATGTGATTTGCAAAGGGCAAAGATGACATTTAACATGAAAAGTTTACTTTCGTTAAAAAATAGTCCCTTGAACGCAATAAAAAACTAACTTTCGTTTTAAACTTCAGTTAAAACTATATCATTTATTTACTTTTAATTTATATTAACAATATCTCCCCCCATACCACAATCAACCACCGTCTCGCCACCACCATCACGACCATCTCTCCACCACCAGTCTAACCAACGTTAACCTCCATAAACACCACTACCGACACTACCCACACCGTCATGCTCACCACCACACCATCACTATACACACTACCTAATCAACATAATTTCCATCGGCAAAACTGTTGGGTTTCGTAGTAACATGCGCAGCGGAATTAAGCATTTAAAATTTATGAAACCCAAAGCCCATAGATCCATTCATATGATTAAGTCAAATACAACATAATGAATACTAGAATACTAACCCTTGATGCCTTTGATTTTGCAACCTTGAATTCGATGGAGGCTTGAAATCTTGATCACGAACAAAGCAAGAATCACGAACTATGAAGATGATAAGTTTCACCCTCTAGCGGTATCCACACCACGAACGAATATCAAGAACACTTGATCTTGGTTGCTAGACCAAATTATGAAACACGCTTTCACAATTGTAAGAACTATATGGAATTATGAATATTCTTGTTCTTCACTTTTGGGATCTTAGAACAAGAAAATAACCTCCCAAAAATTCAATTGGAGGCACTCATAATCATGTGCTTAATGACTGCTGAAAGGATCCTTAAATAGGTCCTAATCCTTAACCCTTAAGGACTTAGGAAACCTAAATCCCGTCACCAAATTAGGCAACAGGGAATTCTGGCCGACTTGACTGGCACGGTCGTGCCCTACAATCTGGCACGGTCGTGCCATCTAGTCCGCGCGAATTCCCCAGCCGCCCATTTTCGGCACGGTCGTGCTTGGTAATTTGGCACGGTCGTGCCAATCATGACGACAGGTTTGCCTTGGTTTGGATTTATGGCACGACCGTGCCATTTTAAGGCGCACGACCGTGCCAGAGCCAAACACTGATATTTTTCCATAATTCCCATTTAGTCCTTTACGATTCGTTCTATTTGTGTGTGACCCTCTAGGATTACACTAAGTTGGTAATGGGTTCAAACATGAAACCATAAGATATGATTAGGTTCTAGCAAACCGTCATACCTACCCAAATAGTATAACTAGATACAAGTTCGTATTCCTTTTAGAACATGTCATAATCCATTTGTCTCCGATGTCATTGAACACAAGTCATGGTCAACAAGTCAACTTGTATTGTTCAATACTTTATCGATTCCGAATATGTTGATAATCCAAATGACATTGATCCAATCAATCCATTTGGGTTTAGCCAAACATTTTATCAACATCATTCCTTCGAGGGGCCCAAGCTTGACATCTCTCCGAAGAGGGACAAATCCATTTAGCTTATTATTCTTCCCTACGTGAATCCAATCATGCCAATCATACCCTTTATAACTACCGTGTTAAGGCAGCGTTTGAATATGTCAAACATAATCTTCATCAAGTGGAAGACTATAATAACTTCATGTCTAAGGATTCAAATGACATAACTAATATGAGATTTATATATGACATCGACCATGACATAAATCTCATACCGCGGGTCATGTCCAGTACCTTGTTCCAAACAAGTACCCATAAATCTAACATGATCATCCCATGATCATTTAGCCTTTATACTAGTGCTTAACAAGCTCCAGGGACGGAGATTATTATAAGCAAACACGAGCCATAATAATAATCTTATTATCTCTTTATTATTATGAATAAAATGATAACTTATACAATGTTTAACAAACGTGCCTAGGGCACCAAAACCAACAATCTCCCACTTGCCTTAGGCCCAATTCCCTAGGTATCCAATACCCACGGACCCAACATTACCATCATGTTGGTTTGTGGAAGTTCCTTTGTTAGTGTGTTCGTAACGTTATCATTAGTAGGTACTTTGCATATATGTACGCCTCTCTTATCAACGACTCCTCGAACGATAAGAAAACGCCTAAGTATGTGTTTGGATTTAGGATGTGCCCTTGGTTCCTTTTGCTTGATCAATAGCACGACTATTATTGCTAATAAAGTCTATTTGATTAGCAATGCTAGGAACCATCTTAAGTTCATCCATGAACTTCTTAATCCGAACAGCTTCCTTTGCAGCATCCAATGCAGCAATATACTTAGGCTTTAGTATGTAGAATTAGTGACTATACTCTGCTTGGAACCATTCCAACTTACAGCTTCACTATTGTTAATAAAACTCAATTGCGAATTTTTTATCATCTTTGTCAGTTTGGAAGTATGCATCTGTGTACCCATATACACCGAGATCATCTTCCATCCCTCCATAGATCATAACAATTCTTTAGTCCTACTACAGTGCTTTAAGAATTGTTTCACAGCCATCCAGTGACTCTCACCGGTTGTCGGATTAATATCTACTTGTCATGCTCCAAGCATTAGATATATCCGGCTTAGTACTTATCATGGTCTGATGGATCCAATTGTTGAAACAAATGGCATCCCATTCATTTTCTCATGCTCATCATTTGTCTTAGGACATTTGATTCTTTGCATAGAAAACTCCATGTAACATTGGCAATGGTCCTCTCTTAGAATTTTCCATGCGGAATCTTCTAATGACTTTGTCAATGTATGTACTTTGGCTTAAACCAATTAGCTTCCTTAATCTATCTCTATAGATCTTAATGCCAAGATCATATGTAGCTTCATCCATATTCTTCATTGCGAAACACTTTCTTAACAAAATCTTTACAGACTAACGTGTAGGAATGTCGTTTCCAATGAGCAATATGTTATCCACATATTTAATTTAAGGAATAGCGCTATGCTCCCACTAATCTTCTTGTATATACAAGGTTCATCTTTGTTCTTGATCAAGCCAAAATCTTTGACTTATCAAAACGGAGATTCCAACTCCCAAAAGCTTGCTTTAATCCATCCAATGGATTTCTGCAACTTACATAATTTATTAGAATTTTCTTTGACTATCAAAACTTTTAGGTTGTATCCAATACATCCTTAAATGAGTTCTTATTAAGGAACGCATGTTTTGACATCTTTCTGTCAAATTTCATATTCCAAATATGAAGATATGACAATGAGAATTCTAATGAATTTCTGCTACCCATGTGAATTTTCTCCAAGAAAACTCATTTCTCTCCTTTGGTTTTTACGCCTTAGGTTAGAATGATCAAGTTCCAAACTTGATTATTACACATGGATTTCCTTTTAGATATTATGACTCCAAGCCATTAATCTAAATGTGGAGTTGATATTGCATCTTTGATAGGTAGTAAATACTTCATTCTAAATGAACTTTACCTCAATACTTTCTATTTCGAAATATCCAATATTTCTACTAATAGATTGTATCCTATCATGTATTGCAAGTATTTGTATATCTTGAACGGACTTTTCACGATTCCTTGTAAAAACTTGTTCAACTTCCATCTTAGGTTAAAATATATATTTTCTAGGTCTTGAACCATTCGAGATACATTTTACTCCCATTGATTCTTTTAGAGATAAACCATTTATCTAGAAAAGTATCATCATAATCAACAAACCATTTGTTTCTTATGAGTAAAATGTTATCCTCAAGTTTCCTTAGGATATCCCATGAAAGTATATTTATTGGATTTAAATGTGAGTGTGTCCCAGACAGCTCCTTTCCAAAAGGTCTCACCATCTTAAATCTTTACGAAAGACAAACCGAGTTTTCTTTCATCATTTAACCTTTTTGATGGAACTCAAATTAGTGTAGTTATAGCAGTTTATAATGCATAACCCCAAAACAAATAATGGAAGATCAATTTTTGATTTTATCATCTTATGAACCATATCCAATAAGGTTCTTATACTTCCACGCAGACATATCATTTAGAATGATATTCTTAGTGAAGTTAATTTGTGAAACCATTTCTCAACTTTAATGATGACTGTCAAATTTTCGGTTTAATTATTCATCATCATGATCCAATCATAATTTTTGAATAGTTTTACCAAGTAAAACCAAAATTCTCTTTTAGCATTTCTTCTTAATGCACCATACACATCAAAAATGTATTAGGTCAATTAAGACATTATCCTTTTTACCAATCATAGTAAAAGATGTCTTGATCCAAGTAAATAAGATTTGCATAAATCATGTGATTCCAAATCATATGACTTAAAACTCTGTCCCATAGAATTTTAGATATGCATTTCTCATTTATTTGATCAAAACAATAATGCATAAAGAATTTTAATTATTTATGTTATAGTCTTTATTATTTGTTCTTCAAGATTTAGGATATAAGATTTATTTATATGATAACACAATGAAGTAAATCATAATAAATAAAGCACTTTTCTTATTCCAAATAAGAAATTAATATCCTTCATTATCTTATAACAAAATAATGTTTTCTACTTTATCAGTAAAGTCACTTTACAAGTGTTCTACGAACAATGTTGCAACCATTGCATCATTACTGTTTGTAGATAAAACTTTACTATAAGTAGTCTTTCATCTTACTAATTATTCTGGTATCCAATACCCAATAATTAAATTTAGAAAGAACAATTTATAACATAAATATTCCGAGTGGTAGTCCCACTACCATTCCTTTTATTGATCACCCAGAATTTTGACTACAATTCTAAATGGTCAATCCAATTGCCATTTTACCAAATTGCATCTATTAGAGTTATTATTATAACCAAAATTATTTCCTTTAGGTTTGACAACTCTTGTCTTACTTTTCTTTTGGCATTTGGCCTCTTTCCATCATGAACTATGAGCATTGGAGAACCATTCTCCAATATCTTCATCTGCGCAGTTTTTCAGCATGTTAATGCAATTCGAAGAAATTCTTATTCATTTAAGCATGTTATATTCCATCACTAAGTGATCATAACATTTAAACAATGAATCAAGAATGAGATCCAAGGCTTGCTCCAATCCAATTGGACAACCAAGTTTCTCAAGATGCTCTACGTAGCCTTTATCTTAAGCATGTGAAGTTTCATTTATTGCCCTTTACTCATTTTGCAATGAGTGAATGCAACAATAGTTTTATACCTCTCTTGCTTAGATTGCTCTTTGATATATGTAACTCAACTCCACACCTATCTAATAGGCTTCTACAAGTTCCAAACTTTGTTGGAGTTTAAGAGCACATAATCGTGAGCATAAGACAACTCACATTCCTAGAATCATACTCATGATCTTGTGATTGTCTATTCCGGCTTTGGGTTCTTTAGGAATAGGCCATCAAGAATGTGCAACCCATCTTCTTGCCTTAGAACCATTCTTAGGCTCAGGATCCAATCCATGAAGTTTGTACCATTCTTTTGAAGCTTTATCCTTAACAAGGATTAATCGCAACGATTTTAGTTGTCATCTGCAACTTATGCAAAATTTCCAAAATTTTACAAGTACCAATCTCATTAAAGAGATAAATAATGTATTTTCCAAAAATACTCCCACTAAATTATATAACCTTCTTATACATCCAATGTATAATATAATTTAAATGGGCTAAGATCCAACTTTAATTTGATTTTAAGTCCGCTATGGCGGATTACACAAAACCAAATTAATTAGGTAGACAACCCTGTCAATCATATCCAATATGACTCTTAGATCCTTTTTCTGAGATTCTTTTAAATTAGGCTAAGATCCATCTTAATTTAATTTCAAGTCCGTGGAGGCGGATTACACAAAATCAAATTAATTAGGTAGACAATTCTTGTCAATCATATCCAATATGATTCTTAGGGATCTAATTTCAAAAGCATGTTTAATCTCATCTTTGCCTAGGCCCAAAACTGTTTTGACGCCTTGTTAAGTCCAACCATTTTAAACGTATAGTTAATGTGCCTCGCTAGGGCGTGCCCACATTATCTATCTTGCTCATACATAAATAAAGTTAATGCACCTCGCTAGGGCGAAACTACATTGAAATTACTCATATACTAGCAAGTGTTTTAATCATGGCATGGCAAAAGGGACTTAAAACTTTCTTGAAGGTTTATTATCATATTGCATACAACACATTTATGAGAACATAAGATAAACATGTTACGCATCAAGTTTAGCCACTAAATTAATAATCATTAATTTAAGCATAATATTATGTGTCATTGGTTTCTCTATAATTATGAGGATGAGACTCTTTGAACCTTGGCTATCATCTCCAAATCAAGACAACAAGAAGTGCGGCCGAAACTAAGCCATTAGGCAACCACAATTCCGCACTAATTCAAGAAACCAAGAAAGTAGTCCATGTGGCCGAAACTAAGCAATAGATGGTCTCGATGAACGTAGGCCAATTGCATTCACAATTCCACATGGATCTCCAATCATTGAATCAAGAATTTTGTTTCTCAATTTTAGCAATTATGAACTCTTCATAATTCTAATTTCGTTTTATCTTTGAAACCTTGATTGCGATCAAGTTTGGGAAACACAATCTCGATGAACGTAGATTAGCCATCCAAACCTTGAACTAATCTTAGAATCACAAGACTAAAACAAATAGGAGATTTAAACCCAAGATCCACACCCAAAACCCAAACCCTACCCCCCCCCCCCCAAACCCTAGGTCCGGCCGGGTTTAAGGCTTGGGTCCGGTCGGACCCCTTGCGAAAAATCCAAATTTTTAAAGTTCCAAAATTTATCTCAAAATTGTTTTTCCCGATTCAATTAGGATTTGGTGTTCTTGGTGATCCAATCACCATGATCATCAAAACCTTGAATAAACGATTTATTCTTGAATCCCTAGAATATCAAAACTTTGATCCAATCAAAAATTGATAATCCAAACAATTTTAAATCCACCATAATTTTAATTGCGATTGAACAGTGCGATTAAAGTTTATAAAACAATAAACCACATAAAACGCATAGACCACATAAACATCATAATCCCAATATTCAAATCATGCTAGGCACATAAACAATTTATATACACACAACATGATTATGTATTGAAATAATCAACATGAACGGGGCTCTGATACCACTGTTGTGTTTCGTAGTAACATGCGCAGCGGAATTAAGCATTTAAAATTTATGAAACCCAAAGCCCATAGATCCATTCATATGATTAAGTCAAATACAACATAATGAATACTAGAATACTAACCCTTGATGCCTTTGATTTTGCAACCTTGAATTCGATGGAGGCTTGAAATCTTGATCACGAACAAAGCAAGAATCACGAACTATGAAGATGATAAGTTTCACCCTCTAGCGGTATCCACACCACGAACGAATATCAAGAACACTTGATCTTGGTTGCTAGACCAAATTATGAAACACGCTTTCACAATTGTAAGAACTATATGGAATTATGAATATTCTTGTTCTTCACTTTTGGGATCTTAGAACAAGAAAATAACCTCCCAAAAATTCAATTGGAGGCACTCATAATCATGTGCTTAATGACTGCTGAAAGGATCCTTAAATAGGTCCTAATCCTTAACCCTTAAGGACTTAGGAAACCTAAATCCCGTCACCAAATTAGGCAACATGGAATTCTGGCCGACTTGACTGGCACGGTCGTGCCCTACAATCTGGCACAGTCGTGCCATCTAGTCCGCGCGAATTCCTCAGCCGCCCATTTTCGGCACGGTCGTGCTTGGTAATTTGGCACGGTCGTGCCAATCATGACGACAGGTTTGCCTTGGTTTGGATTTATGGCACGACCGTGCCATTTTAAGGCGCACGACCGTGCCAGAGCCAAACACTGATATTTTTCCATAATTCCCATTTAGTCCTTTACGATTCGTTCTATCTGTGTGTGACCCTCTAGGATTACACTAAGTTGGTAATGAGTTCAAACATGAAACCATAAGATATGATTAGGTTCTAGCAAACGGTCATACCTACCCAAATAGTATAACTAGATACAAGTTCGTATTCCTTTTAGAACATGTCATAATCCCTTTGTCTCCGATGTCATTGAACACAAGTCATGGTCAACAAGTCAACTTGTATTGTTCAATACTTTCTCGATTCCGAATATGTTGATAATCCAAATGACATTGATCCAATCAATCCATTTGGGTTTGGCCAAACATTTTATCAACATCATTCCTTCGAGGGGCCCAAGCTTGACATCTCTCCGAAGAGGGACAAATCCATTTAGCTTATTATTCTTCCCTACGTGAATCCAATCATGCCAATCATACCCTTTATAACTACCGTGTTAAGGCAGCGTTTGAATATGTCAAACATAATCTTCATCAAGTGGAAGACTATAATAACTTCATGTCTAAGGATTCAAATGACATAACTAATATGAGATTTATATATGACATCGACCATGACATAAATCTCATACCGCGGGTCATGTCCAGTACCTTGTTCCAAACAAGTACCCATAAATCTAACATGATCATCCCATGATCATTTAGCCTTTATACTAGTGCTTAACAAGCTCCAGGGACGGAGATTATTATAAGCAAACACGAGCCATAATAATAATCTTATTATCTCTTTATTATTATGAATAAAATGATAACTTATACAAAGTTTAACAAACGTGCCTAGGGCACCAAAACCAACAATAACCACAACTACAACCAACAAAATCAAAACCAACACAGTATACAAATTAAAATCAAATCTGATTTGGAAGAAAAAAGAAAACTCAGATTCTCAAATCAACACAAAATAATTAAAATATAATTTGATTTGGAAGGAAAAAAAAAAAAAACTCATTTGAGAAAGAAGAAGTAAAAGAAAACTCCACTCCCACCCTCCGCCCCTTTTGTTGACCCCAAATCATAAGAAGAAAAAGTGGAAAACCTCACTCTGACTTCGAATTTGAAGAAGATTCGAAAAGATTAACCCAAATCCTTTTGGTCTCATTCTCGGATGTTGATTTTTGATGCAGTCGCAGATTAGGAGGAAGGCGTCGTCGGTTATGAGGAAGGTGGGTTGTGCAATCGGCGCTTGGGAGGAAGGTGGCTAGGGGCGGCGCTGCTGGGTTGCCGGTAGTGCAGTCGATCGTGAGAGTGAGGTGGGGTGGATCGGAGAAGACGGTAGAGAGGAATTTTGTTCGTAGGTTTGGACTGTAGAATTGAGGGGTATTAGTTAGTATTAGTTAGTATTACTTATAGCCCACACAAGGAAATGTCAAATTTGCCCTTAAAAAATCATGTGTCTCGCACATGATGTAATTTTAACAAAAGTTACGTTTTTAATGGAAATTTCATTGGATTGCAACAAAAGGTCAATGTGGGGAAGGGGGTTGCAAAAAAATCAATGTTGGTAACCACATTACTTCCGGTAAAACTTGGGTAACAAAATTGCAATTTGCCCTTTAAAATGTCCAAACATTACCCTGGCAACCAAATCCATGACATATGCAAATGTTGACATACTCCCGGAACTCCCTCTGTTCCGGGTAAGTTGCAACATGGAAGTGGAAGCACAAAAATTAAGAAAGGAGCATTATGAGTGGTTGGGAGGAAGAGAGAGAATAAGTGGAGAATAATGAGTGGTTGAGAGAAAGAGAGAGAATGAGTGGAGGATTATAAAAGTAATAAAGAGTTTCCTTATGTTGCGTTGTTGCAACTTAAGTGGAATGCTCAAAATGGTAAATTGTTGCAATTTACCAGGAACGGAGGGAGTATTTGTTTTTGTTAGCTGATACTAATGGGTGCGGCCGGTTTCGCTTTTGCAGTATTGCTTGACTTCACTAATTGCCTGTTTATGAACGGAGTTGTATTAATCAATCAATTTTAACCAAATTAGTAAGAGTTGAAGTGTTTGATTAACATCATATTATATCATTATCTAATTATCTTTTGGTGTTAATTAGGTCACTTAAACAGCGTTTACATTACAACATACAGTACGTGCTATGCTATAGCTCTTTAGTTACTCCCTCATCTAAATACTAGTTTGACTTTGTCGGTATTTAGTTTCGGAAAAAAAAAATTGATAACTTTCATATAAAAAAATTTCAGACAAGAGCAACCAAATTTTGTTAAGTCGTGAAAATATATAATTAGGGCTGTTGTTATGCGAGCCAAGCCGGTTCGGGATCGGTTCGAAAAAGCTTGAACTCAAGTGGGCTCGAGTTGTAACTCGAGCTCGAACCGAGTTTCAAGCTCGTTAAGTTT
Organism: Campanula takesimana; assembly: GCA_026119855.1. Taxonomy (NCBI): domain Eukaryota; kingdom Viridiplantae; phylum Streptophyta; class Magnoliopsida; order Asterales; family Campanulaceae; genus Campanula; species Campanula takesimana. Next base: position 947,316 of record JAOWBW010000265.1, on the reverse strand, counting down.
TAGCTCTTTAAAAGCTTGAGTTCGGCTAGATAAGCTAATTAAACTTAATTTTTTGTTTTCGACCGGCTCGATAAGCTCGTTAAGAACACATTTTCATAGGGGAAAAAAAACCTAAGCTCGAGCTTAGCTCGTTAAAACTCGAGTTCGATATGCTCGATTCGACTCGAGCTCGATAAGTTTTAAACGATCTCGAGCTCGACACCCCAAAGCTAAACTCGGCCCGGATCGTTTACAGCCATAAATTGCCTTTTACATGCCCCTCACGTGTAGCCGGGTTTGCCAAGACTTACAACATGGACTTACCAATCGGGTGGCCGGCTAAGAATTAAAGATGGTGTAAGAAGTAGCGAGATGCCCAAGTGTGAGCATGGGCTGGACTGGACCGGCAATGGACTATGTTGGAGGTTCCACCTTAAAACCAATTGGTGCTAAAGAGAATAACTCAACAAATCTATATACCGATCCATATATTTCTCTTTAGTAAATGGGAGATAATTGTCTCTTACACACAGTGGCGGATCTACACTAAAACATTTGGCGTTGCCTATTTTGTGCGAGAAAAAAAAAATACCGTGAAACTAAAATGATCGGGGGTTCGGGGGCAGCGCCCCCGAGTTTTTTTTTTTAGTGTACTCTGGTATTAGTGCTTCTTAAAGGCGAAAGTTACCCTTCAAATGTGACAACTCAAAAAGGAATATCAACCTTCAACCTTTTCAAGTGGGACGGAGGTAAAATACTTAGGCAATTTACCCTAAGTAAAATTTTGGGAATTATTGGAAAAGGTCGATGCTCCATTCTAAAAATAGCTAGTAAAGAAAAAATAATTCACACAATAATAGTTGATAAATCGACAAAATAGAAATGAAAATGATGAGCAAATTTAAAAACATAAGTGGTCAAGATTTTTATTTATTTATTTTGAATTTGAACAAGAAAGCTTATGTCATGAACAACTACAAAATTTTATATTAATGTCAGTTAAAGTGATGGTTAAGATTTTTTTTAACTTTTTTTTTTACATTGATGTTTTTAAAAAGAAAATCATAGTAGAGGGAAAAAATATTTTTAAGTGGTATCAAAAGAATTTTACAAAAACTTTGAAGAAAGCTCACCTATTATAGTTTTTTTTAAAAAAAAATTGGAAACTATTTGCAACTAGTGGGAGTTGAACCCATGTCACTTGGCAAAAAATCTAACATCTCAACCAACTAAGCTACCTAAGATTATGTAATTTAGGCGCACAGTTATGAACTTATTTACTCAAAATGTAAAAAAAAAAATTTTTTTTTTTTTTTTTACCATTGCCCAGGCACACTACAAGATCCGCCCCTGATTACACACACGTAAGCATATCTCATTTTCCCAACTATATAGTGAAAACAAGCAAGTAGAGCACACCAATTTGATGGGAAGGCAGATGAGAATACACGCATGGATTGATGAAGCCATGTTGTTTTGATGCGGTGATTAGAATACACGCATGGATGTCATTTTCCCCCCCCAAAAAAAAAAAAAAAAAAAAAATAGAGATAAGAAAATGGCACGTAACGCATAATATAATGTAGCCATCATTACGTAATCGGTCACCGAAAGCAATGGGAAAAGCATGAGGAGGAGGGGGTTTACTTTGCGACAATGCCGCCTTTTGATGCGCCTAAAATGCCACTTCCCCTTTCACTTTCTTTGCATCCTCAAGTCAAGCATCTATCTATCCCCTTCATTATTTTATTTTTATTCCTATTCATGTTTTTATTACTCTTTTTTTTTTTTGTACCGCAAATGAACGGATGAGAAACTAGTGTAAGATGTTTTACTATAAGTAAATTTATTTATTAGACATTGTTTTATGTTAAAAATTAATTGGATAACTGTAAATCTATTGTACTCGTGTTGTGGGTATGAAAGTAAAATATGGGCTACAATGTGAGAATGAATAGTAAGTAAATTTTTATTGGAGTGGACATGTGAGTCTCATTGAATAAATCAAGTTTCTATTTTGGGATAGTAAGCTTTGTAATGAAGGTGACTGACTATATATATATATATATATATATATATATATATACTCCATGTGCCTTATACTGATCTTTCCTTTTTTTTTCGTCACTACTACTAATGAATTTTGAACAATAATTTTATGTTGATTTAATCATCTTAATGAAAATTCTAAACTTGTTATTGATAGTATTGCTGATGGTTATCAATAACAAATTTTAGATATTCATTAGTATAATTGAATCAACTTAAAATTATTACTGACTATTGAATCAACTTATAAAATTATTATTGAATATTAAATTAATTTAAAAATATTACTTAAAATTCATTCATAATTAATTAAATAAGAGGAAAGATATTTTTGAAACTGAGGGAGTACCGATAATGGGTACTTCCCGACAAATCCGACAGAAACGTCTGTTAAATACTTGTACTAACCGTCGTGTTAAAGTAACTAATTCTTCAAAAACCTTAAGGTTATAGAGAGGGCACCCACAATATATGTCATGCTTAGATATTAACACTCCCCCCTCACGTATATACGTGGATTTAGTATAGAGAGGGCACCCATAATACATGTACTTTGTAATTTTATTTTATTTTTAGGATAAATGCAAGCGACAACTCCTCTAAAACTTTAAGGTGATAGAAAAGACACCTACAATCTATATCATACTTAAATATTAACACATCGGTACAGTGCCGCAGTGGCAAAGCTATCAGAATAATAATTTTAGATCGGGGATACATCGTTGCTCACTTCACTGGAAAGGCGTTAGATCGTCTGGAGTTAACCGAATGACATGTCCGTCGGTAATGTTTTTTTTAGAGTTGGTCTCATGTAAAACACGTTTTTCCTAGTGGTTAGAAAAAACGTGTTTTTCAAAATCATCTGGCGGTCCTCAACACACTCGCTGGATCTTCGTAACACAGCAACTGGCCATCCTAAACATTGTCACTGGCTATCTATTAACACTTCTGTTACTCTAAAAAAAAAAATCAGAAAAAACCTTCTGGCTATCACTTTCAAAGGTTCTGGCTATCAAACTCATATCCAGAAGGCTTTATATTGATATCCAGGACCCTTCTGGCTATAACTTTCAAAGGTTTTGTCTATCAATCTTATATCCAGAAGGCTTTATATTGATATCCAGAACCGTTGAGAAGTTCCGATTGTTTACAAAAATGACCCTTCTGGCTATCGCTTTCAAAGGTTCGGGTTATCAATCTTATATCCAGAAGGTTTTATATTGATATTCAGAACCGTTGAGAAGTTCCGATTATTTACAAAAATGCCACCGCACGTTTTAAAGAAGTTCCACATATTTACAAAAATGCCACCGCGTTTTTTTAAAACACGTTTTTCCTAGGAGTTAGGAAAAACGTGTTTTTCCTAAGATTTTGTATTTTTTTTTTTAACCTATAAAAGATAGTCTTTTGGTAATGTTTTTTTTTTACCTATAAAAGATACTCTTTCAGTTTCATTTATATTGGTTAAGTTCGAAATTTTTATCAGCACAAATAAATTTTGACTGAATATTAATGTCCATTTAATCATTTTTTATAAATTCTAAAAATTGTCATTGATAAATCATTTAGTGATTCATCATTAACACTTTCTAAATCTCGCTAAGATGTTAGATTGACTTTAATATTGTGTTAACTTGTGTTGATCGGAAAATTCAAAGTAACCAATATAGTGATCAATATAGATGGGGCGGAGGGAGTAATTAATTTTTTATTAAAAAAAGATAATTATTTTCAAGAATATTAAATATGGTTTTATATAAATCAAAATCAAAACAAACTATGAAACATTGCTAAAATAAACTATACACCATAAAAAGTACTAAAATTATCAAAACAAGGTTTAGAGAAAAGCGGCAATATACTGAATTAACGTTCACATTATAAGATAAATGCTTTACACATTTGCATTTTAGTTTCTATTTGCTGAATTCTTTCATTAATTTAGTGTTACTCCCTCTGTCCCTAAATGAGTGTTCATTTTCAAAAAATCTTTGTCCCAAAATGAGTGTCTTTTTTTAACATAACTTTGTCCCTATGTTTTTTTTTTTGAAATTTTTTTCACCGGTTTCTTTATACGTGCAAAACTAAGTGTTTGGAAATGAGATTACAAGATTATATATGAATATTTGCTACCAAATTGTACAACAAAGTTGAGATTTTCAGTGTCCCTTAAAATGAAATTTGGACACTCATTTAGGGACAGAGGTAGTACATTTTTTTATGAATAAAATGATGATTTTGGATTTCATGCATCCTTAGCACCCATAATGAACATTTGTCAACAATGAGTGGAAATCTAATAAAGGTTACTTTAGGTGTAATAAAGCCACTTTTGGCATAAAAAGAACTTGCACAAATCATTTTAACCCAAACTAAATTCAATCTTGGAAAATAAAACAATGCTAAAAAAAACGTACCATACAATCCAGTGTGTGGAGCTTTCATAAGTTTACCACCCCATCCTAAATACAATTGCCAGTTTTTCCAACTTCATATAAAATAACCATCCACTATCCTACCACCAAATATATTTACAAAACTGTTTTATACTTTTATTCTTTTCGTTCTAAAATAAATATTAAATTTAAGAAAAAATAAATTAAACTTCATTTAAAGACGGAGGTAATGGTATCATTAATACACACATAAATAATCAATTACAAATGCTTTCCAACCTTTACACTTTTCTTTTGTGCACTTATGGCTTCTTATTATTCAGTTTATTTTGTTATTGTTGTAAGTGTGATGATGGACTATTAATTATTTATGTTTGTTATTGTAAACTGAATCAACTGTAAATACACACGTCTCGATATTTTATTTCAGAATCAATGTAATATTCAAATGAGCAGTTTTTAATAAAATGAGGAGAGACGTCAAAAGATGATCATGTTCTTTAAATACGATCAAAGGCTAACATTTCAGTTACTATGTAATCTTAGCTAGATGTTCAGACTCCATTGAGCGCATATGATTTCCTGCACATATCGACGTATTTGAATTTTCAATTCGTTTTGTCTCGACAACCTTCCCATCAAATCCCTTCATCATGAAACAAAAAGTATCCGCAACATTTGTACTGTGAATTATCCATTGATTTTTTGGTCACTTAAAGTTAACCGAAAATGTACAAAAATATTTTTTTATCAATATGAAATGAAAATTCAGTTTTTAGGACTTAGGTTACTACTAACATAAGTAGGACCATTGCTAAAAGAGCTCTACTCAAACAATATCTATAAAAACAATTAGCGGTTCTTTCCGTACTGTATCAAATGCACTTTTAACACTGTAATAGCTTAATGAGTACTGTACCAAATGCATTTTTAATGTTGTAATAGGTTAACGAATTCACTTATAAGAAACCCTATTTGAAAAGTCCATACGACCATCCAGTTCCAATATTATACTCCCTCCGTCCCAAAATGATCTTCGCAATTGACTATTCAAATTTTTTTTAAGAATGTGAACACTTGCTTCACTAGCCACATGTTGCTTATGCACTTTTAAGCCTCAATTGCAGAAATAGGAAGAACTTTTTGGGACAATGAGAAATGGCAAATGAGAAGATCATTTTGGGGAGTAAAACCCGATTTTAACATGATTTTATTGGTTTTTTCCATAAACTCACCCCCAATACGTTCAAAAAATAAAATAAAACTTTCACCCAAAAGTTAAATCCCTTTTGCTAAAATGTGAGTTAAATTAGGCCCATTACCAAATCAGACAAGACTAATTAGATCTCTATCGAACTTCACTTGTGTGTTCATAAATTGTTACTTTAAGTCCAACATACTTGGGGACTGGGGCAGTCTAAAAGACGTTCAAGTTAAATTAGGCCCATTCTAAAATCTAACATGTATTATCAAATCTTTTAAGCTTAAAAAATGGCACAAGAATTAAAGTATAGAATTTTTATATTATAAAATATAAAAACTAGAGTAGATTGTTGTGAATTAAAAAATAAAAAATAAAAATAGGTAATATAAAATTTTTAAATCTTATAATGAGACACTCAATTCAATGAAAAGGGAAATTTTTGAAGAGTGGGACTTGGGACAGAGGGAGTATTTCATTTGGTGGTATCTGTTCACATTCCACCTAAAGTTTCCTCTACTTAATTAATATTTTGCACAATATTGCAATTGAATAATATTAGGGGCACAAAAAAGTCACAAAAAACTTCTCACAAAATCCTATGTGTAATAATGTTATTGGTGTTTTTAATTAAAATGTTGCAGGTCCATTATCGATGCAACCAATAAAATATCGCCACCTCATTTTGTGAGCAAAATTTTGTTAGTTTTTTTTGTGCTATTTTGCTCATTGCCCTTACAATGATTGTGTAATGGGAAATAATAAAGTTTCAAAAAATGGTTACAAAATGTGGCTTACAAAATGAGGTGTCATAATTGTATTGGTGTTTTTAATTAGAGTGTGCTGGGTCCACTATCGATGTAGCCAATAAAATTTCGCCACCACATCTTGTATCTTTCATTTTGTAACATTTTTTTGTAAGCCTAGCATTGCCCGTGTGTAATTACAAAAAAGACACCATTTAACCACTTTACTTTTTTCCACTTGTATGATGAATAATGTTTAGAAAAATTATAATCCCAACCCACTTGCAATATTTCCTACGCTTTTATTGTTTTCTTAATAATCGTGTCTAATTCATATAAGACTTTTACACTGAGACCGAATTTTAATTCGATCTAAAACTCACACATTCCCTCTATCCCAGGTTACTATATTCTATTTTGGGGTCATAACAAAAGTTACCCATCAATGGCCTCATGGCGTAGTGGTATTCGGGTGGGTGAGTAAGGGCTTGCTTAAGATGAGGTCAATCGGTTTGATTCCTCCTTGAGGGGAAAGTGGAGAATCCAGAGTCTCATAACCCCATAGGGGTTAAGCAACATCAATCTGTAGAGCAAGTATCAAGTATCATTCGTTGTAATAAGTTCGACAATGGTAAAACTCCATAAGAACTTGTAATAGATAGGAACTTGTAATAGACAGTGCTATAGATCAGAAGGGTTATAGATAGACTGTAATAGACTCCATAGGGGTTTGTAAACGATGCCAATTGCCTTGAAATGAATGATATGTTACAACTATTAAAAAAAAAATGAAAACTGGAAAAATATTTGGGCCAATTCCACTTAAGCTTCTAAGCCTAAAAAACTTTATTTTGAACAGCTGAACTCTATCATTCATTTCAATGTAATTGTCATCGTTTACAAATTCCTAGGGAATCTATTACAGTCTTATCTAAACCCCTGCCGATCTAAAGCTGTGTCTATTACATGTTCCTATGGAGTTTCACCATTGTCGAACCTATTACAGCGAATGATATTTGCTTCTACAAGTTGATGTTTCAATCCTTTATTAAGAGTCAAGATTTTCGCAATTTTGCTAGAGTCCCTAGAACAAAAATACTCCCAACTCATGTTTCCTGCCAAATTTTCAAGCGCTTTGTGACACACCTCCATATACTTTGTGACACAACTCTCATACACTCTTTCTGAGACACAACTCATTAAATTTTAGGCCAAAATTAATAGAAAATAGCCAAAATAGCCATGTGACACAACTCTCATACAATTTTGAAGTCAAAATTAATAGAAAATCAACCAAAATAGCTTCGAGACATATCTCCACAATGATTTTCGAACAAACATTAACAGCAAGTCAAACAAAATAGCTCAGTGACATATCTCCCAAACAATTTTCAACCAAAATAGCTATGTGACATATCTCCTAAACAATTTTCAACCAAAAATTAATAGGAAATCAATCAAAAAAGCTTTGTGACATAACTCATACAATTTTCAATTAAAAAAAAAAAAAAAAAAAAAACAACCAAAATTGTTCAGTAATACTCCCTCCGTCCCACCTCACTTGAAGACTTATTTCCATTTTGGTCCGTCCCCTTCACTTGAGACTCCTTAAAATAGAATGTTTCTACACTCACAACACCAATCAAATCACTATTCCTCCTACTCATTCTCTCTCATGTTTTACCTTTTATACTCACAACATTTCCTCCCACTAATTCTCTCTCATACTATTTCTTAGTTCTTGTGCCCACCACTTAGGTTTCAAGTGAGGTGGGACGGAGGGAGTATATATCTTGCATACAATTTTCAATCCAAAATTAACAGAAAATCAACCAAAATAACTTTGTGACATATCTTAGATACAATTTTCAGCCCCAAAAATAACAGAAAATCAAATAAAATAGCTATGTGCCATATCCAAAAATTAATAGGAAATCAATCAAAAAAGCGTGTGTATATTAGAGAGAGGGGGGTTGAGAGAGAAAGTGTGTGTGAGTGAGGTTTTGAATGAATGAAGGGGGAGGAGGTTAGGGTAGGGTGGAAGGGGTATTTTGTGGTTTGCATTACTACATTGAGTGGGTGAAGGGCTTTAGGGCAATGAATATTGTGGTGCGTGTACATGAGGGTAACAAAATAATACTTGTCAAATTTAAGAAATGGGTAAGTTTTACTTTTCATACTCACTACACCTATTTATTCAATGAGATTCACTTGCACTCACAACAACAATCCCTATTATTCCTAACTACACATTCTCTTTCATATTTTACTTTTCATACTCACTACACCTACTTCACTATCAGTATTATAATTATGTTTTGCGAAGTCCCACACATTCAATTAGAATAACCTTATTATGGGACGGAGGGAGTATATCAAATTAATTATGACCCTTCACCCTCACCCACCCAAGACCAATTATGGACCGGGAGAATCCAACTCCTTGCAGGTGAAAATCCAATTCCAGGGAACAGTAAGCATGAGAGAACATATCCCGCAAGTTGACAATCAAGAGGATAAAACCTTCACAAATCCTGAGCATTGGAAAGGGAAGCAACAGAAATATGGTTCCACCAGAATATCAACAAGATTGTCGCACTACCAGGAAGAGAAACGATTCAGAGAGAAATAGAAATACAGCAAAGGGGGGCTCTTCAAATCGGACAGTGGGTTTACTATTTACAAACCAATCATTGAGCCCTCTGTTCCAAACTAATCGCTACTTATTTTCGTTTTAAGCGTCTCATACTAATTGCTACATACACAAACAACAACTATCCACAAACTTATTTTCTCTCTCCTACCCACTCACAATACTTACTTTTCCAACATATTTTCTTAATCCCAGTCCATTCACTTTTAGTAACGATTAGTTTGGGACGGAGGGAGTATGACGTAAAAAGACAAGAACACATACTTCATGTGCAGGAACACGAGCAAGATCACCACTTTTCTCCTAATGTGTGACCTCTAGGGCAAAAGGAAGGGGTATGTATGACAACTTGGATGAAAAAATATTGTCAATTCTTACCTGAATACGAGTTAAGTTAACCAGATAGAGAAGTCACGTGCCGACGCGCCATACTCGAGCATAAATATTTCTAACCAGGAACAGAAATGAGAGAATAAGTTCAATAATAGAAACTTCTTTCAACCAAAAACTAATTCAAAGAAAAAACTAGAATAGCCTCTCCATCTCTTCAAGCATGGATTAGGTCTTTCCGAGGTAGCCTAGAAAGTTAATTCATAAAAGCTTGAATGACATTTCCAACTTCAAAACTATAATCATGTTATATATTGTCAAGGCATAAATATTCTTTAAAAGAAAAAAAAAAAAAAAAAATTGACTGCTTTGAAATGCATATATTAGGATTTTACATCAACGGAAAATATGGTTTTGATGAATATCTTAACTAACACCCCCCCCCCCAAAAAAAAAAAATATATATATATATATATATATATATATATATATAACTGCTGAATGCTTCAAGGAAGATATTCCATTTGAACATAGACAGTAACTTCTTAGCGCAATTGGAATTGCAATTTAATACTCCCTTTGTCCCAGAAAGATAGTCCACTTTGGAATTTTGACGGTCAATACAAGTGAACTTTGACTAAATATAAATGTCAATCTAACCATCCTTGTGAAATTCTAAAACATGTTATTGATCAATAAAGTTCACATGTGTTGACCGTCAAAATTCCAAAGTGGACCATCATTCTGGGACGGAGGGAGTATTTCAAGACATACATGTAATAGAGAGGGTGTGGAGAGAAATTATGCTCCACATAATCATGTTATTGTCAAGGCATAAATATTTTCCTAATGAGATTAAATACTTGATTGCTAATTTAACATGAATATTAGGAATTTAAATCAAAGAATTGATTGATTACCTTAGCATGTTCCCGGAAGATAACTGTTGAAGATTCAAGAAAGCTATTCCATTGGTGAAAAATTGGTGCTATGTGGATGTTCAACAATCAAGAAGACCTGTTTATAAGAGAAAAACCGGCAACCCAAACAATATTTGAACATGCTTTCATCATGCTGCAAAAAAATAATCTAGGACTGGACAAGTATATCAACAAGTCAGAATTCTCATGCAAGTATTGTTAAACGAAAAACAATAAACATAACGATAAATAGATTTTGAAATTAAAAACCCCTCAGAATTCTCAGGCACGTGCCGTTAAATGAAAAGATGCAGAGAAATAAATATTACACAGTTGCGGAAGAGTCCTGATACGTGGTGGCAATCCACGTTTAACTTTTTCATACCTTCCTTCCCATAGAATTTAGGAATTGCCTTAAGATTAATTACTAAATGTTAACAATATATGCTTCAAGGTATTATGTCATGGCAAAGCTATAACAAAACAAAAGAATTCAGTAAAACTGAAATAAAGATGTAACGAGTTACAAAAAGAAAGACGACAACATTGAAAAATGTACATGTCATTTTGTTTCCTTTTGAAGCTCCTCAATTCCACCAACATGTTTCCTGGATTGATTGCTTTAGATAATGACAAATTTCAATACTAATAAACACATTAACCCGGATAAACCACCAAAATAAATGTCATCAAGCGGTCCAAGTGAATAAATATAAGGCAGGGAAGAAAAGAGCAAATACAAGCTTGCTTAGTAATTTGAAGAGTAATACTAAAGTCGCAAAAAAAGTTCACAAAACCAACCCTATAGTTGTGAGTGACATAAGTATTAGCAATGGCAAAACCAGGCCTAGTTTTCATATTGCAAGATACACCCAAGAGACTTTGACATCTTTCTCTTCAACTACTTAAAAGTGCAGCAAAATGCTTTTTTTCTGCAATCAGTAAAGCTAAAATTATCTTTTAAATAAAAACCATCAAAATAAAGAGCATTCAAGGCAAAAAAAAAAATAAAAAAAACATAGAACAGTTTGTTTAAAATTTCAATAGCTATGGAATTCCAATATAAAGATTGATTAAATAATGCCCAAAAACAGCCATATCTATGATGGAAAATCATGGAAACAAGAAATTTCGATTGATTATGTGAGTGCAATGAACTTGTTGGTGGCAACAACAAATCAACAGACACAGGTGGTGGAGCCAAGAATCACATTATGTGCCCAAATCTACAACAATAAAACATGGGTTTGATCAATTCACATAAATCTTACAAAAAAGATTGAAAAATCAAAACATGGGTTATGTGAATTCTTCAACTTAGAATATGAGGAATGCGGGTTGATTCGTGGCTAATAGTGTACAAAAGAGGCAAGAAATTACTACCTTGTGTCTGTGTATGTTCGCGTGTGAGAGAGAGATAATCAAAGGAAGATTTCGAATCTTTTGATATTCAATTCAAGCACTGTCATCATAATCTTCAGTCAAAGATCAAAATTTGGGGGAATTATCCCCATTAATTTAACAATTCATGCAAAAACGCCAAGAATTTCCCCTACATAATCCTAATATGTTAACTAACATCCTAATCATACAAACTCAACCTTTTCGATAAAAACAACATGTTTTCTCATTACAATTCATTTCCTTTCGAAGTTAAATGAATCATTGGGAATCTGAATATAACTGGTAATACATGCTTCAGAATATGATGTTAGGCCAGAGCAATATCAAAACAAAAGTAATGGATAAAACAGAAATAAAAATGTCACGACAAATACAAGGTGACATTACAAAAGGAAAAACGACAACATTGAAAAATCTCATTACAATTCATTTCCTTTTGAAGTTCCACAATTCCACCGACATGTTTCCTCAATTGATTGCTTTAGATGCACACCAATGGATTTAGAACAGCTTAAAGTAAATAACAATGTAGAGGTTAGAGAAAAGAGTGCAAACAAATGCTGCCAGAACAAAAGTGGTGAGGACTCACTAACTGCAAGAATGACCGAAACCCATTGAGCAAACGTGATATAAGCCTCCCCTTGTGACAATTAAGTCAAAATGGACTATTCCCACAATGGCAAACCGAACCAATAGTTGCTATAGGGAGGTTTCGAGTATTCCCAAATGCAGTCATGATAATGGTGTTTCGTACATATTCTAGAGGGCCACATATAATCACCACTTGTATCCCCAATAGGAATCCAATTATCACAAATCAACATATTAACCTGGATAAAACTACAAAAATATACTCCCTCCGTCCCTCTTTAACTTACAAATTTTGGGTTGGACACATTATTTAAGGAAAACGTGAAAAAGCTGATGTGTTGTGAGTGTAGATAGTTGAGTGGGAGAGAGAAAGTGGGGTGGAGAATAGTAAGTGGATAGTTGTTGTGAGTATGACAAGTGGGTCCCATTATTTTAAAAGTATTAAAACATTTCCTTTTTGGGACTTTGTAGATTAAAGTGGGGCAACCAAAATGGTAAATTTTGTAAATTAAAGAGGGACGGAGGGAGTATGTCCTCAAGCATAATGGATTCTCCCAAATGAATATATGTGGGTGGAATGACTTCACTGGTGGCAACAAGAAATCAACAGGGGTGGTGGAGCAAAGAATCACATAATGTGCCCAAATCTACAACAATAGAACATGGTTTTGATGAATTATCATAAATCTTACAAAAATGATTCCAAAATCAAAACACTGGTAATGTAACAAATTCTTCAACTTATTAAAGATCAGTGCTTGGTGATTGAATGGATAATATTGTACAAAAAAGGCAAAAAGTTAATACCTTGTGTGCGTATAGTGTACAAAAAATGCAAGAAGTTAATACCTTGTGTCTGTGTACGTTCGTGTGCAAGAGAGATAATCAAAGGACGCTTTTCAAATTGTTTGATAATCAAGCACGGTCATCATAATCTTCCTTATAAGACAAGATCAAAATTTGGGGGAATCATCCCCCATTAATTTAAAATTGATGAAAATCACCAATAATATCCCCCATGCTACATAAGTTTAAACTAAATCGAAACACACCCATATTTAGGGTATCCCTACATAGTCCTAATATGTTAACTAACATCCTAATCATACAAACTCAACCTTTTAAATAAAAACATCTCAAATCCTACTTATTCTTCACGGTAACCCCAAGCTCTCCGGCCACAATCAAAGTAGTAGCCATGTCAAGAAACATCCCATGTTCCACAACCCCAGCAAGCCTCAAGATTGAATCGCTAGCGACCCTCAAATCCCCAAAATCTTTCTTGAAATACAAATCAATAATGTAATTGCCATTATCAGTCACAAATGGTTCATCATTTTCCTTAAAAGTTCGAAGCTTTGCCACGCAACCGGACTCCTCAAACAACAATTGAAGCCTTTGGGCAGTGAATTTCCAACAAAATGGGATAATTTCAACAGGCATAGCCAATCCACTACCCCCAATGTGATTGACCAATTTTGACTCATCAACAATGACCACAAACTTCTTACAAGCACCCTCCACCATTTTCTCTCTGAGTAAAGACCCACCCCGGCCCTTGACCAAATTCATGAACGGGTCGACCTCGTCGGCGCCGTCGATGGCCAGATCAAGAACTGGGTGGGTATCAAGATCGGAGAGGGGGATTCCTACAGAGAGGGCTTGTTCATGGGTCTGTTTGGAAGTGGGTATTCCTACAATGTTGGTGAGCTTACCTTGGCGGAGAAGGTCTCCGATGCGGGCGACGGCGTGCTTGGCGGTGGAGCCGGTGCCGAGGCCGAGGACCATGCCGGATTCAACGAATTCGACGGCTTTGTAAGCAGCGATTTTCTTGAGGTCATCTTGGGAGAGGATGACATGGGGACGGGAGGAGGAGGAAGGGGAAGACACCATTAAAGAAGCGTCTTTGTCTGACCCAATAAAATGAGGAGGGAATGCAATTGCCATTGTTGTGAATTGGGTTTGTTTGCTTATAATAAAATTGGGAAAACGAATGGAATCAAAAAATGGTGATTTGGGGATAAGGGTGTTGGAGAATTACAGGCCAAAGAATAGAAAGAAACAAAAAAGTTAGGGTTTTGTTTGGAATTTGTAGTTAAAGGTTTGAAGGGGGTCTGAATTTGAAGGGTGGTGGGGAAAAAATCTAATGAAAAGGGATATGGTGAGAGAGAGAGAGGAATAGGGTTTTGAAATCTAACAAGGGAGGAGAGAGGGATTGTGTGGTTGGAAAATATGTGTGGAGGAGATGGAGGGGGGATTTTGAGGTTGGGTTATGGAATTGAAGCGGATTTATAGGGAAGAGGCAACAGATTGAGGAAGGAGGTCGGAATACGGTGGGGAGAAAGAGACCAAGGGTAGTAATGTCTATTCACGTATTCTTTCGAAGACAGACGGATTTATCTATGGGTCGAACTCATCCGTGTAGGCACAACCCGCCCGCCTAGTAGGGGTGGCAAATTGAGTGTTTTAGGTTTACTCATTAAAGTTAAAATTTTAATGGGTAAACTCAAAACACTCAATTTGCCACCCCTAGTGCCCAGTGGCACCCTTAAAAAAAAAAAAAAAAAAAAAAAAACCTCCAATAATTTTAAAATGTTATATCTAATTTACCCTATCCATTACTTTCCTAGTACATTACTTCACACAACAATCCAATTAATAAAATAAACCAAATTCTAATTTAATGGTAATTAGAAATTTGAATGCTTTTGGGTCAAATATAACAATTATTTTGCTCAGTTTATTTTTTTAAACTACTACTCCCTCTGTCCCTAAATGAGTGTCCATTTTCAAGAAATCTTTGTCCCTAAATGAGTGTCTTTTTTTAACATAACTTTCTCCCTAAACATTTTTTTTCGAATTTTTTTCACTGGTTTCTTTATACGTGCAAAACTAAAGGCTTGGAAAGGAGATTACAAGATTATATATGAATCGTTGTTACCAAATTGTTCAAAAAGTTGAGATTTTTAGTGTCCCTTAAAATGAAATTTGGACACTCATTTAGAGACAGTGGGAGTACTATTTTGAATCTGAAAATTTATTTTTATCTTTTAAATCATAATAATGCTCTTAAATAAAATTCAAATTCAAATTGTTAAGGTGTACTCCTCCGTCTTTTAACCTACAAAAAATTGTCATTTTAATTGTCCCAATATAATCTACAGCGTCTTAAAATGGAAACGTTTTAACTTTTTAAATGATGGGACCTACTTTCATACACATAACAACAATTCAGTTACTATTTACTGCTTTACTTTTTCTTTTCTACTCAACTATTTATATTTACAATACATTTTTTTTATATAATTTTTTTTCTTAATTATTGTGCTCAAATTCATTTTTGTAAACTAAAAAGAGAGACGGTGGGAAGATGTAAACATAAGATTATATTTGAGGAGGATATTTATTTCTTTTTTCTTTGGCAAATAAAAAAGGGCAAATTGCATTTTAGTTACCTGAATTTGTCGTCATGTTTCAATTGGTTATTAAATTTGTGTTTGTTACAATTTGGTTATTAAGTATGTCTTTTTGTTGCAATCAGGTGTAATTTTGGTTAGTTCGTCAAAAACCTAACGAAAAGTGTGTCATGTGCTACTCACATGACATACTTAAAGGGTATTTATGTCCATAAATAACAACTTCTAATTTGTTTTCAATTAGGGATTCCATAAATAATATCTCCCTAATCCTCAACTTCTTCATCATTCACCACCAACCCTCACCCTATCACCACCATCATAACCACCACCAATATTATTTTATACCATAATACCACCAACCAAAATTCAAAATTGAAAAAAAAAAAAAAAAAAGGAGGGAGGGAGGGAGGGGGAAGAAATGTAGATTCGAGTTTCATAAAATGTTGTTTCAAATCATTAAAAAAATAAAAAATAAACAAAGATTCATCAAAGATTCACAAATACTCCCCAAACTCCCGCACCCTCCATCCCGAGGCGGCGATTTTACCGGAAGGTGGGGCGGCGATGGAGACGACGCCTAGGAAATGTCCGTTGTTCTTTTCATCGACGGGTTTCAGTTCTTTTGGGTTCCTTAAACGGATTGTCTCGTCTAAAGAGCCGGTAAGAAAGAGACTAGAGCTCCGATTTGTTGCCAGAATCCAAGTGCAAGCCCAGATGGAGTCATAGTGGGACGACTCTAGTGATCGGAGCCAAATGAGATTCATTTCCCGGAGCTTAGATTTAGCCGGTAGTGGTGGTGGTGTTCAGTATATCAAAAGGGTTTCCAGTGGCCATTTCTAACCTAACCAAGAATCTTAGATCTGAACATTGAAAACACGGATCCTTGCAAAAACATTATAATCAAAACTCAAATTTGAAATCAAAATCCCAATTACCCTTTTCCCTCAAAAGCTTTGTCCAGCCTCAAACTCCACTAGTTGGGTATCTTCAAGACTTTTAGCTGGGGAAGACAAAGAATCAGGGAGTAGAGGGAGAGAGTGAGAGGGGGAGCGGGGAGGGAGAGAGAGGGATAAATGAAGGGTTTGTGTTTTTTTTCCCCAATATGTACTAAATGACCTTTTTACCCACTCAGTGCTTAGCGAAATGACATATATGCCCCTAAAATGCCATGTGAGTGTCACATGAAACACTTTTCGTTAGGTTTTTAACGAACTAACCAAAATTACACCTGATTACAACAAAAAGACACACTTAATAACCAAATTGTAACAAACACAAATTGAATAACCAATTGAAACATAACGACAAACTCAGATAACTAAAATGCAATTTGCCAAATAAAAAATTGAGAGGAAAGAATCCTTGAAGTGCTAAAAAGATTGGGGAATCCTATCCAGAGAAAGGGAAATGGGGGGAAGGAATTGACCCACTTTCAACGGCTGCGAAGCGCATTCTCTCTCTGTGGCCTTTCTTCAGCTATTGGTCATGTAGGGCTGCGATCAACTCCAGAAGGGAAAAGACATTACTGTCCTCTTTCTCTGTAGTTGAACTGTTTTCTTGTACAGCGCGCATTGATTGAATTTACTTTACCCAATCCTAGACATTTCTGTTGATCCATGGACTTGTCTTATGGATCGGGTATAAATATTTCATCTTATGATGAAAATATTTTATGCACCTTTTCGTTATAACTTTCAATGGTTTCGATATACTCCATCCGTCTCATTTTAAAAAAAAAAAAATTTAAAAGGGTGTCTCATTTTAAGAGTTAAAATTCTAAAATGGAAAGTGGGTCCTACATGTCATACTCATAACAATTATCCACTAACTCTTCTCTACCTCACTTTCTCTCTCACACCAACCTACCAACACTCACAACACATCACCTTTTCCTTAATTCTTGAACTCACCCATTTTTTGACTCTTAAAATGGGATGGACTGAGTAAATGGCAAATAAATGATTTTGATTCAATCTAATCAACTAGACTGATAACTCTCTTTGTATCAAATAAATGGTTACTCATTCCGTCTCGGAATAAGGTTGTTAGTTTGACTTTAATTTAAACGGAGATTAAGGAAAAATAAATGTTGTGAGTATGAAAAGTAAAGTAGGAGAAAGTGAGAGAGAGAAAGTGGGTAAAAAGTTTTTGTTGTGAGAATGACAAGCGTGTTCCATTGTCTATTTTAAGTAATAAAGCAATTAAGAACTTTAGTCTCGGACAAACCAAAAAAGAAAGTAAGAACCTTAGTCTGTGACAGGTGGAGTACTAAATTAGATGTGCAAAAAATAATAAATGCATGTTGAAAATAACTATTGTACGGGTAGGAAAGAAAAAATGAGATAATAAATAGTTGTTCTGAGTGGAAAGTAGAGAGAACTAAGTAATCTCATTGAAAAATAATCTTAATAAATTGAATTTAGTGAATCTTGAGTTAATATGATACTCTTTCAGTACCAAAAAGATAATAATTGTATGATTACACAAGCGAACTTTGACTAAATATAAATGTTAAGTAATTGTTCCAATAAAATTCTAAAATTTACTGTGGGTAAATCACTTTAATTTGTCAATAACAAATTTTGAAATTTTACTAAAATAATTAAATTAACACTAGTATTTTATTAAATTTTACTTGTTAACCATTAAAAATTAAATAAAACTATCTTTACGAACTGACATAATATTGCTTTTATAATTTTTTTTAATATAATCAAACATCACTTACCCCCACCCCAAAATAAAAATAAACACATTTTTATAGTAACACTTTACAAGATATGACTTTTATTTTTTTTGAGCAAAGATATGACTTTTATTTAATAATGAATGGTTAACATGAAAGCGGATAAGGTTGATAGATACAATGAAATGTTCTTTTACCAGTATTTTCGTAAATAAAATAACTAAGAATGAATATTTATTATAGACTAAGGTGTACGCTAACAATACTAAACACGTAATGTATTCGTATATTCGGGTGTGAAGATTCTCTCCACACTAACAATATGACCGAGTAAATATTTATTGAAGAAGTTTTGTGTGGTAGGGTGTTACACATGATACATGTATCGATGAGAGAGGAAATGGGCTTGTTCCACCTCTCTTATAAGCAGTGGCGAGGCTAGGCACACACTAAGGGGGTCGGTTGACCCTCATGTTTTTCTAAGAAAATATAATTACTAGTGTTATGTTTGTAAATATATTTAGAAAGTAGGGTAAAATAGTAACTTTGAACAATCTGACCCCCTTTTCGGAATTTATTTTTTTCACTATATTTACAAATTGACCCCCTTAGATAAAAAATTTTGGATCATTTAACTATTCAAACTTTTTCATACGTACTTCCTTCGTCCCAAAATGATTTTTATCAGTTGACTATTCAAATTTTTTAAGGATATGAACATTTGATTCACTAGTCATGTTGTGTTTATACACATTTAACGACAATTATTGAAATGAGAAGAACTTTTTAGTATAATGAAAAATAACAAATGAAAAAATCATTTCGGAACAGAGGGAGTGCTATTTTTAGACCCTTGTAATAACATTTACATTGACAGGAATTTCCTCCGTCAATACTACTGCGCAATTTTTTTTTTGTTGACCCCCCTTCCCTTAAGATCCTGGCTTCGCCACTGCTTATAAGGGGCAAACATTTTACTTTTAAGAGACTCATCTCATGTGTGAAACCGTCCCACACAAGTTTTGTCATACGTATATTATCGAGTTTATCACTTTGTGTATGACACCTTATATCACTTATAATCCAACTTCAATGTTTGGATAATATCAATATGGTGTCAATTTTAATAATAGTGAGTAGTTGGATTACTAATAGTACAACCTACAGAATATAGTATATAAAATGGTTAAAAGATCTGGACTCGTACGCCCTCTAGCCTAAAATATAAGCAAAAAAAGATAACTTTTTTGCCGTAAATATAAGCAAATTTTATTAGTTACAAAACATAATTCATTAAATATAACTGTAACAATTGTTAATATGATGAAATATTAGTAATTTTAACATGTTTTTGTTGTAAAATCAAGATAGCTAAATAACTTTAACTACTTTCTAATACGAGTATGTATTTTTTGCTTATATTTGTGGCCACAGTGAGTATCTTACAAGATTATAGTTAATTTCAATGCTCATCTCTACATGGTTAAATATCTAACAAATTTTTAAACTATATGTTGTAATAATATTTTCTAATATTTTTCAAACTATATGTTGTGTCCCCAAAGGAGTGGCCCAGTGGTAAACCAAGCGTCACCCTCGGTGAGTGCTAGGGTTCGATCTCTCTCCTCGTCTCCTTCTGACGTGGACATCCCTCGCCTCTTTTTGACGTGGACATCGTCAAACTATATGTTGTACGTCGTTAAAAAAAAAAAACTATATGTTGTATCAATATTTAACCACCAAATAAATTTGAAAGTTTTATTTGTACACCAACTCAAACTCAAATATTTTTAATGTTTTCCACATATCGTTTATCCTACCTTTTTTAATCATCTATAATACAATAAGGGCTCGTTAGGTAGCCTGATAGAATTAGCCTATATTAATAGTCGGGAGATTATTAATCGAGTGATTAATTACACCACCCTTTTTTATGGGTAGATATGAAGGGGGTTAGAGTGGATAAGATTGGATAAGAAGCTTATTCTAATTGTACCTATGATTATTAATCGGATTGCATTTAGTCTACCAAACACCAAGATTATTGGACTAATAATCACATACAACTCTAATCAGGCTACCAAACGAGCCCTAAGAGTCAGGAATAACCAACTCATAAAGAGTGGTCAGGATCCTTTCTCAACCACCATAAACAAGGGCCGAGATTCACCTCATTCTAATCTATCTGTTGCCCGATTCTTTAACCCGCGTACGTCAAAACCTATCGGCAGTTTTTCCTCTTCACAATTAACCGTCTCACTCTCTCCCCTCCACCTCCGACTTCCTCCCATCCGCTATTACTCACTCTACCCCGCGACTCCTTCGCCGTTTCCTCTCCCACGTTGCCGATGCCGAGAAAGCTAAGGCGGTGGCTTTTCTTTCACCAAACCTGTGCGCATTAAATGATTTGAAAGAAGTGAAGCAGTGACACTGTCGTCTCTGAAGTGAAACAAGTGCGCTTTTATCATGATTTAAAACAATTTGAAATCAAAATATGTCAATGCCAATTTCTGGAGCAATTCCTCTCTAGGTGAGTTATTCCTTTCTACATTTAACCAAATCTGACCAATTCTCAAATATCTTGGTTGGTTATGTGTATTTTGTTGTTGTATAGTTAAATTTTCAAATTGGCTTGGTCTTTCCCATATTTATGAGTTTTTCTAACAAAATTGAATTCGTGGTGATGGGTGAGAAAAGGAAACCATGAATGTAGAAGAAAATATGTAAGCCCTCTCCCATATTTATGAGTTTCTCTAAACAAAAAAAATTAGAGGTGTGCATGGTACGGTATGGTACGGTTTTGGGGTAAAACCGATACCATACCAAAGTGATTCGGTTTGTTGATATTAATGTTGGTAGTGGTGCCCTAGGCACGTTTTGTAAACGTTGTAATTGTTATCAATTATTTCATATCAATAAAGAGATGTTTTGATTATTATTGTTGTTCATGTTTACTTATAATAATCTCTGTCCCTAGTACTTGTTAAGCACTAGTATAAAGGCTAAATGATCATGGGATGATCCTGTTAGATTTATGGGTACTTGTTTGGAACAAGGTACTGGACATGACCCGCTCTATGAGATTTATGTCATGGTCTATGTCATACATATATCTCATATTAGTTATGTCATTTGAATCCTTAGACATGAAGTTATTATAGTCTTCCACTTGATGAGCATTATGTTTGACATATTCAAACGCTACCTTTAACCGGGAAGTTATAAAGGGTATGATTGGCATAATCGGATTCACGTAGGGAAGAATAATAAGCTAAATGAATTTGTCCCTCCTCGGAGAGATGTCAAGCGTGGGCCACTCGTAGGAATGATGTTGATGAAATGTTCGGCCGGACTCAAATGGATTGATTGGATCAATAGCATTTGAATTATCAACATATTCGGAATCGAGAAAGTATTGAACAAAACAAGTTGACTGTTTGACCATGACTTGTGTTCAATGACATCGTGGACAAAGGGATTGTGACATATTCTAAGAGGAATGCGAACTTGTATCTAGTTATACTATTTGGGTAGGTATGACGGTTTGCTAGAACTTAATCATATCTTATGGGATCATTTTTGAGCCCATTGCCAACTTAGTATAATCCTAGAGGGTCACACACAATAAGACGAATCTTTAAAAGGACTACATTGGAATTTTGGAGATTCTGGACATCCTGGGAAGTGGGCGACCGCACAGTATGGACTGGGCGGCCGCATAATTATCTTAGTTTTGTACCAGTTTTGCTTCAGATAGTTGTGCGACCGCACAGAGGGTTTTGGGCGGCCGCACAGTACTGTCGGGTGGCAGATTCCTAATTTGATTAGGAAACGAATTTTGGACGGATTTTGACACAAGTTTCCTATTTGGAATAGGTCATGCTTGTGTATAAAAGACCAAATTCGGCCAGCACTCAAAGCTAATGATTTTGTGAGTCTCAAAGAGTTTGAGAGAGGGTTTATTTTGTTCCAAGACATTCTTGGTTGAAGAACAAAATAAAACACAAAATAAATTCCATATAGTTCTTTTGATTGTGAAAAAGTGTTTCACAATTTGGTCTAGCAACCAAGATCAAAGAAGCTCCTTTGATATTCGTTCGAAGTGTGGATACCGCTAGAGGGTGAAAATCATCATCTTCAAAGTTCGTGTTCAAAGCTTTGTGATCGTGATCAAGTCTTCAAACCTCCACCAAAGACCAAGAGAATTTGATAGCCATCAAGGGTTAGTTTTATCCTATATTCATGTTATTGTATTTGATTTAATCATATGAACGGATCCATGGCTTTGGGTTTCAAAATTTTAAATGCTAAATTCCGCTGCGCATGTTTGATCGAAACCCAACAATTAATACCATAAGGCTTCGGTTTTTCTCGGTTTGGTAGTTCGGTTTTTCGGTTTGGTATGACAACGATACGGTTTATTTCGGTTTTTTCCTAACTAAATGAAAAACTTGGTTACATGACATTCACCAAATGAAGATGTCAATAAAAATGATACTTGACATTCAAGTAGACAATGAAAATACTAAGAGTAAAGTAAAATATTGACAAGGAAAAGTTGGATTAATAATAAGAATAAAAGACCAAACTAATCTTTCAAAATTAACAATTGACCATGTTAGGATTTAGGTCCCAAATCACAGCCAAAAACAGTTTCCTTTTTGAATCAGGATTTCTGCCCCGACAAGGACCGGGCGCCCGCCCTCTTTCACCCAGGCGGTCGCCCACCCATACAGTGTTGATTCTGGTACAAAACCAACCCAAACGGGCGGCCGCCTGATCCCTTTTGAGCGGTCGCCTGCCTATGCTGTCTGCCTTCTTTTTCTTCTGTTTGCAAGACCGATCCAACCAAAGTTCCAATTGAGAGTCACACTCAACAATTCTCCACCTTGACGATCAATTCCCGAAAAGCTAGTATATCAAGAGAACATCTCTATCTCCGCCGCCCCGCCCCTACGGGCATCAATGACTACTAACACCAACTAAGTCCAAGAACTTCTTGAACTTAGCAATCAACTTTGTCAACATGACAACCTTCGTTATAGCCATAGTTTCAGTCTCGGTAGTAGACAACTCCGTGACATCCAGCAATCCAGATTTCCAATAAACCGCGGAACCAACAAGACAAACTACATACATCACTGTAGATCTTATGTCAACAAGATTACCGCCCCAATCTGAATCACCATTCCCAACAGAACCATCACTGTTCTTTCCATACACAATGTACACACAAGCATTTGAATACGGAACCAGTGACATATCATCTTTATACTTGGGACTATCTAAAGAAGATAACCATTTCACCTGGTAAGCATCATTGATATCTTTTGCAGCCACAAGAATGCCATCGACATAAACAAGATAACTCAATGTGCCATCACTACAAACCATCAAGTAAACACAACAATCATATCCACACCTAGCATAACCATGGGTAACAATAAAAGTGTCGAAGCTTTTATAACACTGTCGAGTTGACTGCTCCAAATCATACAAGGATCCCTCTAACAGGCAAACATGATCCTTACCCTCGACAACAAACCCTTCAGGCCGGCGCATGTAGATCTCCACCTTAAGCACTAGATCTCTCATCGCCACAATGCTCAACAAGTTATGAATAGATAAGTGTCTAACAAATGGTGAAATACTATCATTGTAGTCTACCCCAAACCTTGGAGTACCATCTTTGAACTTGTAGATCCACTTGTGACTGACTAACACCTTCTTTGGTGGTGATCTAATAAATTCCCATGTCTGACTTTCAATAAGAGATACCATTTCTTCTTTAACAACGACCGACCACATAGCAGATTTATCACACGATATATTTTTATTGAAAGAAATTAATTTATGCATACTTACTGTTTTCACAATGGACAATGCATAAGCTACCATCTCATCCAAACCATATCGAACTCTACCAAAAACAATGGTAGTCTCCATCTGCTTGTTGGTCTCCTCCTCTTGAACTGGAGCTTCAATTGGAGTCGCTTCATCAGATACATCATTTACATCTAAGTCAAGTTCCACCAATAGTTTACCATCTCCGAATAACTCCACTTGTTTGTGTATCCGTCCTGCAGGACAATTCTTCTCACGGAGAAGTAGAGCAACATCTCTACATGTCAGGAACTTAGATACCACCGGATCCCATGACCAGAATCCTTTCACTCCAGTAGTATCACCCACAAAGGAACATCCTTTGGCCCTTGGTTCCAATTTGTTGTTCACACAAGCATACACGGGACACTCACAAATATACAATCTTAAGTATTCTCCTAGAGATCGTGACCACATCTCCAACAGAGCCTTCATCCCAATACCAAAATTTAGAGTACGATTAGCCAAGTGAGCAGTCATCCTAATCGCATCCACACAAAATCTTTACCTAACAATGCTTGTGACAACAAATACCAAGCCTTTTCTGTCATTCCATTCAAGCCAATGTGACCCAATGTCATGTCCCATGATTGAGTAACCTCTACCTCAATCGTTGACCCCGTTGCAATAGACACATCACCAACAACCGTAGACCCAAGAAGCTTGTACAATGTCCCCACCTTCTTTCCCTTTAATACCACCAAGTCACCTTTAATAGCCGATAACTCGCCATTCGCAATGGATAAACTATACCCAAGGCTATCCAAAGTGCCTAGAGAAATCAGGTTCTTCTTCAGTTCAGGAACATACCTGACATTGCACTACTCCATCAAACATCTTAACCTTAATAGCCCCAATACCAACAACCTTGCATGCAGTATTATTCCCAAAAAAACTACTCCACCGGCAGACTTATATGAACAAAACCATGCCCGGTTGGGACTAATATGATAAGAACGACCCGAATCCAAAATCCAACTATCACGAATTTCGGTACCCAAATCACAAGCAGTAAGTGCATCACAATCACTGTCATCACTGGTGTCTTCAAACTGTTGGGTTTCCAAGTAACATGCGCAGCGGAATATAGCATTTAAAATTTATGAAACCCAAAGCCCATAGATCCGTTCATATGATTAAATCAAATATCACAACATGAATAGAGGAAAAACTAACCCTTGATGCCTTTGAATTCTAGTTATGATCTTGGTGGAGATTTGAAGCTTGATCACGAACAAAGTAAGAACACGAACTTTGGATATGATGAGCTTCACCCTCTAGCGGTATCCACACCACGAACGAATATCAAGGAGCTTCTTGATCTTGGTTGCTAGACCAACAATTATGAAACACACTTTCACAATTGATAATGACTATATGGAATTTTTCTTTTGTGTATTATTTTGATCTTCAATTAAGGATATCTTAGAACAAAATAAAACCTCTCAAAAACTCTTTGGAGACTCACACAAACCTATTGCTAAAGTTCTGGCCGAAATCATCCTTTTATACACAAGCAAGACCTATTCCAAATAGGAAACTTGTGTCAAAAGACATTCCAAATCGAATTAGGAAAGTGTCTGCCGACACCACTGTGCGGTCGCCCAAAATTGGCTGTGCGGTCGCCCAACTTTAGGCGGTCTCCCGGTGCCTTTTGGGCGGTCGCCCACTTGGCCAGAAAAGCTGAAAAATTCCTTTTTAGTCCTTTTAAAGATTCGTTCTTTTGTGTGTGACCCTCTAGGATTATACTAAGTTGGCAATGGGTTCAAACATGAAACCATAAGATATGATTAGGTTCTAGCAAACCATCATACCTACCCAAATAGTATAACTAGATACAAGTTCGCATTCCTTTTAGAACATGTCATAATCCTTTTGTCCACGATGTCATTGAACACAAGTCATGGTCAAACAGTCAACTTGTTTTGTTCAATACTTTCTCAATTCCGAATATGTTGATAATCCAAATGACATTGATTCAATCAATTCATTTGAGTCCGGCCGAACATTTCATCAACATCATTCCTACGAGAGGCCCAAGCTTGACATCTCTTCGAAGAGGGACAAATCCATTTAGCTTATTATTCTTCCCTACGTGAATTCGATTATGCCAATCATACCCTTATAACTACCCGGTTAAAGACAGCATTTGAATATGTCAAACATAATCTTCATCAAGTGGAAGACTATAATAACTTCATGTCTAAGGATTCGAATGACATAACTAACATGAGATATATGTTCGACATAGACCATGACATAAATGTTGGTAGTGGTGCCTAGGCACGTTTAATAAACGTTGTAATTGTTATCATTTATTTCATATCAATAAAGAGATGTTTTGATTATTATTGTTGTTCATGTTTACTTATAATAATCCCCGTCCCTAGTGCTTGTTAAGCACTAGTATAAAGGCTAAATGATCATGGGATGATCATGTTAGATTTATGGGTACTTGTTTGGAACAAGGTACTGGACTTGACCCGCTGCATGAGATTTATGTCATGGTATATGTCCTACATATATCTCATATTAGTTATGTCATTTGAATCCTTAGACATGAAGTTATTATAGTCTTCCACTTGATGAACATTGTGTTTGACATATTCAAACGCTACCTTAACACGGTAGTTATAAAGGGTATGATTGGCATAATCGGATTCCCGTTGGAAGAATAATAAGCTAAATGGATTTGTCCCTCCACGGAGAGATGTCAAGCTTGGGCCCCTCAAAGGAATGATGTTGATGAAATGTTCGGCCGGACTCAAATGGATTGATTGGATCAATAGCATTTGAATTATCAACATATTCGGAATTGAGAAAGTATTGAACAAAACAAGTTGATTGTTTGACCATGACTTGTGTTCAATGACATCGTGGACAAAGGGATTGTGACATATTCTAAAGGAATGCGAAATTGTATCTAGTTACACTATTTGGATAGGTATGACGGTTTGCTAGAACCTAATCATATCTTATGGGTTCATGTTTGAGCCCATTGCCAACTTAGTGTAATCCTAGAGGGTCACACACAAATAGAACGAATCATAAAGGACTAAATTGGAATTATGGAAAAATGTCAGGTTTTGGCTCTGGCATGGTCGTGCGCCTTAAAATGGCACGGCCGTGCCATAAATCCAAACCAAGGCAAATCTGTCGACATGTTTGGCACGACCGTGCCAAGAAGTCAAGCACGACCGTGCCGAAATTGGTCGACCTGGGGAATTCACGCGGATCTGATGGCACGACGTGCCAGATTATAGGGCACGACCGTGCCAGTCAAGTCGGCCAGAATTCCTTGTTGCCTAATTTGGTGACGGGATTTAGGATTCCTAAGTCCTTAAGGGTTAAGGATTGGGACCTATTTAAAGATCCTTTCAGCAGCCATTAGACATATTATTGTAAGTGCCTCCATAAAGTTTTGAGAGGTTATTTTTCTTGTTCTAAGATCCCAAAAGTGAAGAACAAGAATATTCATAATTCCATATAGTTCTTGCAATTGTGAAAGTGTGTTTCACAATTTGGTCTAGCAACCAAGATCAAGAAGTTGCTTGATATTCGTTCGTGGTGTGGATACCGCTAGAGGGTGAAGCTCATCAACTTCAAGGTTCGCGTTCTTGATCAAGTTTCAAAAACACCACCAAATTCAAAAGCTAGAAATTCATAGCCATCAAGGGTTAGTTATTCCTCTATTCATCTTGTTGTATTTGATTTAATCATATGAACGGATCCATGGCTTTGGGTTTCTTAAAATTTTAATTGCTATATTCCGCTGCGCGTGTTTGATCGAAACCCAACAGTGGTATCAGAGCCCGTTCATGTTGATTATTTCAATACTAAGATCATGTTGTGTGTATATAAATTGTTATGTGCCTAGCATGATATGAATATTGGATTACGTGATGTTTATGTGTTATATGATTTATGTGGTTTATTGCTTTAGAAACTTAATCGCACTATTCAATCGCAATAAAAATTATGGTGGATTTAAAATTGTTTGGATTATCAATTTTTTGATTGGATCAAAGTTTTTGATATTCTAGGGATTCAAGAATAAATTGTTTATTCAAGGTTTTGTTGATCATGGTGATTGGATCACCAAGAACACCAAATCCTTATTGAATCGGGAAAAACAATTTTGAGACAAATTTTGGAACTTTAAAATTTTGATTTTCGGAAGGGTCCGACCGGACCCATACCTTGACCCGGCCGGACCTAGGGTTTGGCGCGGGGTAGGGCTTGGGTCTTGGGTGTGGATCTTGGGTTTAAATTTCCTATTTGTTTTAGTCTTGTGAGTCTAAGATTGGTTCAAGGTTTGGATGGCTAATCTACGTTCATCGAGATTGTGTTTCCCAAACTTGATCGCAATCGAAGTTTCAAAGATAAAACGAAGTTAGAATTATGAAGAGTTCATAATTGCTAAAATTAAGAAACAAAGTTCTTGATTCAAAGATTGGAGATCCATGTGGAATTGTGAATGCAATTGGCCTACGATCATCGAGACCATCTATTGCTTAGTTTCGGCCACATGGACTACTTTCTTGGTTTCTTGATTAGTGCGGAATTGTGGATGCCATATGGCTTAGTTTCAGTCGCACTTCTGTGTTGTCTTGATTTGGAGATGATAACCAAAGTTCAAATAGTCTCACCCTCATAATTATAGAGAAACTAATGACACATAAATATTATGCTTAAATTAATGGAGATTAATTTATGGCTAAACTTGATGTGTAACATGTTTATATTATGTGCTCATAAATGTGTTATATGCTATATGTGATGAACCTTCAAAGAAAGTTTTAAGTCTTTTATTGCCATGCCATGATTAAAACACTTGTTAGTACATGAGTGATTTTAATGTAGATTCGCCCTAGCGAGGTGCATTAAATTTATTCATGTATGAGCAAGATAGATAATGTGGGCACGCCCTAGCGGGACACATTAACTATGCGTTTAAAATGGTTAGACTTAATTGGGCGTCAAAACAGTTTGGGCCTAGGCAAAGATGAGGTTTAACATGCATTTGAAATTGGATTTCTTCAAGAATCTCATAAAAGGAAACTAAGAGTCATATGAGATATGATTTGACAAGAGTTGTCTACCTAATTAGTTTGATTTTGTGTAATCCGCCTTAGCGGACTTGAAATTAAATTAAAGTTGGATCTTAAACCCATTTAAATTATATTATACATTGGATGTATAAGAAGGTTATGTAATTTAGTGGGAGTATTTTTGGAAAAATACATTGTTTATTTCTTTAATGAAAAATTGGTACTTATTAAATTTTGGAAATTTTGCATATTTGTAGATAATGACTAATAACACTCAATCAATGTCGTTGCGATCGATCCTTGAGAAGGATAAGCTCGAAGAGAATGGTACTAACTTTA